>OZ010579.1:120544407-120739407 GCA_963932145.1 Acanthosepion lycidas
CCTAAGACATGCAGTGGAAAGAGAACGGTGTACTTCGTATATTGAATAAAGTGTTCCTTTCTGAATTTCTTGTAGGTTACGCCGATCGACATACACCTGATGAAGGCCGGATATTACAACGTCCGAAATGTTGTGATGCCAACAACAAAAGTGAGAAAAATAGTTCGATTGTAAATAATGTAAGTAATAAAATTGTTCTTTCTTTCTTTCGGCTGTATACGCTTTCTTTCTTTCTTTTTTTTCTTTCATTTCTTCGTCTGTACACTCTTTCTTTCGCTTGTACTCTCTTTTTTATTTTCTTTCTGCTGTACACACTTTGTTCTAGGTTAATTTATTTCGACTGTACATTCTTTCTTTCTCTCCTTTTTTCTTTCTGTCTCTCTTTCTTTCGGCTGTACAATTTTCTTTCTTTCTTACTTTATTTCTTTCTGTTGGCTGTACATTCTTTTGTTCTTTTACCCTTGATTTTGTCATCATCAATTAATTACACATCTTGCTGTTCTTAATAAGGAACATTTAATTCTTACAAGTAATGGTAAATCCTTTCTTCCCGCTTTACTTCCTTATCTAGAGTTCCTGAAGATTTTATTCTGTGTGTCCAATCGACACGTTGTCATCTGCGTATCCCATTTTATTAATAATGTGCCCACCGAGACAAAATCCTGGTAGAACTTCTAGTACTATTTGGAAGTCCTCGCTGTAAATGTCGAATAAATCCGTCGAGAAGATGTATCCACGTCTGATGCTCCGTTCTATTTTGTGTAATTTCTCATTACCGTTAATATCTTCATGCAGTCTGGGTAGAGTTAACCGCACTGTCTCTTGGTATTGGGTACAATGGCACCAGGATGATATACGATCTTCTCAATTTGGTAAAAAGAGGGAGTGATTCGGAGTTCTAATCTGAAAGGAGAAGGCGTATCTATCCTATTTTATTCCGTTTTGAAGACAAAAATTAGGCTGATCCAGATCCCGGAAGCCCTGTTGAGCCAATCTATATCGCACATACATATATAGATATATACATATATAGATATATACACTAATACGAAGCACATACAACGACAAGTATTCATTGGTTAATAAATCACCACTATGTTATTATAGACAATTTACAGATCGCAGCAATGCGACAATTTTGAAATCGCTCTATTTTCATTTAGTCAATTTTGTGCATTTTTGGGAGAAACGGTTCACTGAATTTTTTTTAAGTCTTCTCAAAACTCGCTTGCTGATTGGTCAATACCACCCAATCAGATTGACTACACGTGAAGAGTAACTTTCCCCCCGCAGCGATCTGGAGCCTATAGTCACTTGTATAAGCAAGAATTTTTCTTAGCTAATTAGTGAGAAATCAGCTGCCAAATGAATCCACGACAGTTGAAAACATGCGCCAAACTTCTCACTCGCACACATCACTCACATGCTGAACATACCTTATAATCTTTTGTTACACAGCAAAATCTACTGAAAACAGTCATTATAAGAAGCTCCCATAAACATTCTTCCAGTGAACTTCGGAATAAAAATATAGTTAAAGAGAGACAACTCTTGCTTTATTCAACCTTTTCTTACTTAAATGCATGCTTTCTTTTACATCGTTGTTTGATATTGTACATCTTGTTAAATACATATTTTATGTGTAACGATGTCTTTTGCTTATCATTTTCAACGTCAGTTCTATTTCCAAATGTAAAGTTAAATTAATTTGGTGAAGTCCGCCACACTGTAATGTTCCTTTAATTTACTGTTAACTGGAAATATTAGGAGAAAAAAAAATGACAACTCCAATATGTGTATTTGACATAGATAATAAAAAGAGAGCGATTCAAGAACATTTAGATATATTTATTAAATTTTATCTGAAAATATTGTTAATCAAAATACTATTGGCGTTTGTCAAAATTTAATATTAAATTTTGTTCTCTCTATTTTTTGGGTATTTTAAACTCTCAGCAGTACGAGTGGAATTAAAATTTGTTGTAGCCATTTTGGTAGAAGCGCTTATATAATATTTGCCATGTTTAGAAGTAATTTACCGGAGAATTCAGAATTAAGACTGGGCGCGTAATATTTGTATGAAAAATAGAAAGTGATTTATTAAACATCTGGGGACAGTCATTCCCCATCCGCATATCCATTCCTGCACACGCGCGCGCACACAAACACACGCACGCATATATATATATATATATATATATATATATATATATATATATATATATATATATATAATTTCACACACACAGACACATATATGTATATATATAATTTCCCCACCCTAATATGTATATATATATTAATGATATCGCCCGATGCAAGGCATTAAAAACATAGCGACACAATGGATTACTGAGTGTAAAAGAATGAAAAAAAAGAGAAACATAATTAAACAGTGAGAACAATATAAGTGTATCAAGAAGACAGTAGATAAGGATTGACATTGCATTAAAAGTTTTGAAAATCAAAGTTGGCTTGAAAGCAAGAAACCTGAATGAAGTTCCACCGTCTAGAAGTGCAAGCACAGAAACTGTTAGAATAGAATTAACGGTTATATCTAGTCAATTCAATTGTAAATTGATGAGCCCTACCCGCCAATCCAGTATTGCGCTAAACTTCATAAAGTCTAGGTACCATAGCGGAAATTTCATTATAGAAAAAGCACAGGGAAGCTACATTAAGGAGGCGGGAAAGGGCTGAAGACCGGGATGTCAGGTCAGGACCAATAACATTGCAGATAGTTTTTTTGATTTTATGAAGAATCTCTAAATATACATCGGGAGCACATGACATCAATATTCACAGCATGAAAGAATAATAGACTTATAAATGTAAATTGTCTAGCAGGACACAGTGAAGCGACTATATATATATATATATATATATATATATATATATATATATATATATATATGTATGTATGTGTGCGTGTGTGTGTGTATTGGGACAGCAGATCATTATTTAAACATATCCTGTTAATATAAAAGACAATGAATGTCTATTATGTCTGATCATGAGCTTGCTGTAATTGTGGGTGAAAATAGAGACAAAAAATGTCCAACATTTGGATATATTTTTATGTTGGCACTTGATCTAAACTTTCGGCTCACATGAGCTATCTTCAGGGTTGTTATACGGACATTTTCACAAATATATTCACTATCGAAGATAATATTTAGTTATGTTGACATAGAAGACTGCTATGTGACGATAACGGTCGCGGAATAGCAGACGCAGGTCTTTATTTCCTGATGCGGTTCTATGACGTCGTACCACGTGAGAGACTGAAATATTAACAACAGAACCTTATTTCTAGATGCAGTGTAATGTGTTGTAACTAGTTTGAAATGTAAATTTGTTGAGTGCGGAAATTTTTTATTTTAATGTAGATGGCCTCCAATATCTGAAAATTCTTTTTACTGTGTGTATGTGTGAGTATTGTTGTGTTATCAACTAATATCTGTTTAATATTATGTACATGGCTATGTTTTCCTAATAACTGTTGTTTAATAGAACTGAGATCAGAAATATGACAGGTAAGTCTACGGGAGAGCGTAGTTGTAGTAAAACCAATATATGTAGTGGGTTTATTATTAATATCAGAGATACAATCTCTGAACGGACATGTAATTTTATGCACTATATTATTCTTTTTTTTTTTTGTAGAGGATTTAGTTGTGTGGTTGTAAGGTTATTAATGACTATGAGGTCAATGACTTTAAATTTTTAAAATGTATGATGAGCTTAACTTGTTAATGTGTTTAACATTTCTACCCATTAAGTTTTTGAGTGTTGTTTCTTCATGTTTGTAATTATTAAATATTTGCTTACAATAGTATAAGTGAATAGTGTTATGTTTATTTTGACGTTAGGTTCATTTTGATTAATATTAATATTAGCAATTTTGTTAGATGTATTATCAAATTTATTGAGATACGTTTTAATTTGATGATCAATGACAGAATTAGGAAATCCATTATTAACAAGTATTTGTTTAATGTTATATAATTCTTTATAGAATATTGTTTTGGAAGAAGATATCATTTGCGTGCGTTGGGTTGCGTTTTTTTTTTTTTATAACGGCTAACTTATATCGTTGGTGACATTCACTATTATAAAAGATACGTGTTAATGCTAGTGGGTTTCCTATATAGAGAAATAGTAAATTTATGTGTGCAGTAATAAATAAATACATCAGGGAACTAAATTGTATTAATAATATTAAGTTATAATGTAAATTTGAGGACGGAGAAATTTGTTTTTAAGTTGTGTAATTTGATCAATATTTTTAGCTAAAACGAAAATGTCATCTATATATCTGACATATATAGGGGGTTTATTAGTGTCCTTAAGAATTTTATTTTCTAAGTGTACCATTTGATAATTAGAAAAAAAGCGGGCCTAAAGGAGATCCAATTGTAATACCATCTATTTGAGTATAAATATTGCCTAGTGGGGTCATGAAAAAGTACTTTAATCGTACATGGTAATAATATTTTAAAATAGTGGGTTTAATATTGATGGGTGGGAGAGAAATGTGATTGTATACATCACGGATAATGACATCAATCGTTTCATGGACAGGGGAATTACCACTTTTCTCTACGTATTATTACGTCATTTTTTTTTACCACCGGTAAAGCGGTGGTCAGAGTTCAATGGGTTAATAAAATAAATCCAAATGTTGGGCAATCTTTGTCTTTATTTTCACCCGAAATTAAGGCAAGCACACGAAATTAGAACGGTTCATGACCATACATAATAGACATTTATTGTCTTTTATATTTAACAATATATGTTTAAATATATATATATATATATATATATATATATATATATATATATATATATATATATATATATATATATATATATATATAAGTATCTTTGGGCATATATAAACACAGTGAGAGGCGCATTACATCCATGTATATATTTGAATATGTATAAATGGATATGATCCTTAGTTATATTTATAGTGCCATTGAATATGTATTTGGTGTGTATTAAGGCGTTTGTGTGTGCGCGTGTGTAATGGTGCATAAATACTGGCTCAGTCGGTGGGTGGAAGTTTTATGGTCGCTGTTTTGTAACTTGAAACTGTCGTAAAACAAGAGATGAAAACATATCTAAGAATACGACGACGACAATGACGACGACGACGACAATGACGACGATGATGATGATGATGATGATGATGATGAAACGGGAGGAGGAAGAGGGTTAGAAAAATGGTGGAGACAAAAAATAATTATAATTATTACAGGTTATGAGAAAGAGAAAATCTAGGTGTAGGAAGAAGAAGTGGTGTTTAATAATATAAATAATTTAGATGAAGAAAGAGAGAGGAGCTGAAGAAGAAAAAAAGAAGAAGTGGGGGGATAGAACGGAAAAGATAGAGAAAGGAAAAAAGAGTGGAGAAAGAGGAGGAGAGAAATAGGAGAAGATAAATAGTAATGCCAATAGAAGAAGAAGAAGAAGAAGAAGAAGAAGAAGAAGAAGGAATGAATGAATGAAGGAAGGAAGGAAAGAAATGAAGTGAGATAAAGCGTGTAAAAAATGTAAGAAATCTTGCAGCAAAGATTTGTAAAAATAAGAAATCGTTGAGTTTGATACCAAAAGAATGAGGAAAGACAAAGAATTCAAACAGGAAACATGGACGAAGAAAAAATGAATAAAAACTGAAATATGGAAAAAAGGAGAAGAGAAATATTTTAAAAAGAAAGAGTGATCTTTACAAACAGAAAATCGTCTCAGATTTTCAAGATCCGAGAATATAGAAAGAAAATAGAAAAAGAAAGAATGAAAAAGAAAGAAATTATAAGAAATTACAGGGGGAGAGTATGATGAGGATGGAGAGGGTGTAAGAAGGACGCGACGAATAATAATAATAACTATTACTAGGGATGAGGGGGATAAAATATAGAAGGAGGGGGAAAGGTATGAACAGTAAGAGAAATCCTTGGAAAAAAGAAATAGGTGGAAAAGAAGAAGTAGGTGGAGGATGGGTAGAAAAAAGGAAGAGGAGAGAAAGAAGGCAGAATAGAAGGAGGAGGGGGACGGATAATAATGAGAATTAGAAGTGGTAGAAGGCGAAGAAAGAAAAAGGAAAGAAGCGGAAAATATATAAGTTCAAGATAGAAACATAGAAGTAGAAAAAAATGATGATGATGATGATGATGATGATGATGATGATGATGATAAAGAAGAAGATGATGAAGATGATAGAGAAGAAAAAGTTGATGATGATAAAGGAAATGATGGTGATGATCATGATAATGATCATGAAGAAGAAGATGATGATGAAGAAGAAGAAGGAGGAGATGATGATGATGATGATGATGATGATGATGATGATGATGATGATGATGGAGAAGATGGTGACGCTGAAGAAGAAGAAGAAAATGATGATGATGAAAAAGAAGAAGCTGGAGAAGGTGATGCTGAATATGATGATGAAGAAGAAGAAGAAGAAGAAGATGATGACGATGACGACGACGACAACGATGATGATGAGGATGATGATGATGATGATGACGAATGAGAAAACTAAGAAAAACAACAACATTAAGGAGGTGGTTGACAGAGATGAGGTGGAGTAGGAGGAGGAGAAGAACCAACAAACAAAAATAAATTCACAGCGACAACAGTAATCGTTTCGTTATTTTTTTTTTTTTCATCATATGAAACGGGAGAGTGTTGATAATCTGAGGTCCATCATTATATGATTACCCAGAGAAACGGTTTCGGGTAAATGGGTGTGGCTGAGAGCGGTGAATGTTCAAGAGAATCTTGGGCAATGTATATTTGCAGGAAAACCTATTTGCCTTCCCCCGAAATCATAGCGCTCATGGGAACTTGTTATTCGCCTTTCGTGTTTATTGTTATAATGTAGAGTAAATCTGGGGCAGCTAAGAAGGTTAAGCCTTAGAGGTTGGAGATGTGGTGGATTTCCGTAAATATTCTTTTAGCGGGGGTGGTTACGTATTTGTTTACATCAGTACTACCCTGTCCTGATCGCTGTGATCTTTTAAAGAGACAAAATTATTTTGGCCTATTATGTACGTAATTTAAAACTATATATATTTAAAGAAAAGGTATTTCTATATTTAAGTTTACGAAAACGGCAGAACATTACGTTTTATTCGGGAAATTAAAGAACATTCTCCCCAGTAAAAACATACACTTCCCCTACCCTTCATATTTCTGTTTCTTTCTATCTTTTGATCCTTTTTTTCCTATTTTCTGTTTGTTTGTTTCTTTTATTTATTTTCTTTCTTTTTTCTTTTTTTCTTTCTTTCATTCTTTTTTCTGTTTCTTTTTTCCTTCTCCATTCTTTTTTCTTTTACCTGTTTCTTTCTGTACTTTATTAAAAAAACATTTCCAGTAAGTAACAGACACTTCTCCACACTTCCCATTCTTCTTTATTTCTTTTTATTTTCTGTTTCTTTTTTCTATTTTCTGTTTCTTTTTTCTGTCTGTTTCTTTCTTTCGTTCATTTTTCTTTTACTTCCTTTTTTCTATTTTCTTTTATTATTTTTTCTATTTTCTGTTTGTTTGTTTCTTTTATTTTCTTTCTTTCTTCGTTTCTTTTACTTTCTTTCTTTTTTCTGTTTCTTTTTTTCCTTTTTAATTCTTTTTTCTTTTACCTGTTTCTTTCTGCAATTTATTAAAAATAAACATTTCAAATAAGTAACAGACACTTTTCCACACTTCACATTCTTATTTATTTCTTTTCATTTTCTGTTTCTTTTTTCTATTTTCTGTTTCTTTTTTCTATTTTCTGTTTCTTTTTTCTATTTTCTGCTTCTTTTTTCTGTCTCTTTCCTTCTTTTGTTCAATTTTCTTTTACTTCCTTTTTCTATTTTCTTTTCTTTTTTTCTATTTTCTGTAACTTTCTTTTTTCTATTTTCTGTTTCTTTTTTCTGTTTTTTCTTTCTTTCTGTCTATTTTCTGTTTGTTACCTTCTTTTTAATATATATATATATATATATATATATATATATATATATATATATATATAAAAGTGAACATAGATGTCCACACTTAGAAGCGACAGTCTGTTTCATGCTAGATGCAATTGTCAGGCCTGACAATTGCATCTAGCATGAAACAGACTGCCGACGCAATATAGTGCTGGTATTTGAATTCAGGCCTAGATTAACTTTTAAGATTGAAAATATGGTCGGATATAAGAATTATAAATTTTATTTCATTTTATCACGGCTTATTTTATTATTATTGATATCACTAATGTTATGTAGTTAATAGCATAATTAATTACTTTATTGATTTTCATAGAAAAAGTAGTATTAACTCTCTTGATTTCCAAACATTTTTTCTTTATTACTTTTGATAACTGCATTTATTTAAATAAGAATTTATCATTCTTATTTCCAACCTTATTTTCAGACTTAAATGTTAATTTGAGCATAAATTCAAATCCAAGATTAAACTACAATATGAAATTTTCAAAATTACTTTATGGAGCGTTCTAGAAATTTCTGGCGACTTTTTGAACTTTATGAAACTTTCTAGAACTCGTTTTTGTTTATTAGTAATTTTGTATATTAAGCTATAGCTCTAAACTGTTAAATGCGTTAAAAATACAGACGTAATATACAATTATTATTGACAAATAGAAAAAATAAAGTTTCTGCAACTTTGCAATTTTTGATTATTTGTAAGGTTGTATTTAATGGTACAGATAGAAAGTTGATAAATGCATTAAAAATTACAATCCTATTATATAATTAACAAATGGATAATGAAGCTTCTTAAATATTTTGACTTTTCCCCCTTGTTGCGTATATAAGATCAAATGTTTGGTTTTAAGAACTAAAACAAATTAATGATTTTTTCATTATCTTTGAACAAAAGTTCATTGATTTATGATATGGATACATAGGGTTACAAAAGTGTCATAATCCAGATACACAAACGCGCGTGCGCGCGCGCACACACACACACACACATATATATATATATATATATATATATATATATATATATATATGTATGAATGTATGTATCTATGTATGTATGTATGCATTATTTATGTCCACAAAGCAATAGTGCAATGTAGAAATATAAAACTCACATGGAAGATAATATGTACTAAAATTAAAAAGTACAACATTAGGAAAACGTTTTTACTTTAAATTTATCAATTAAAAAAAACAAAAAACATGCACACACTTTTATTTTAGAAATGATATAATATGTCGATTTTATGTTTAAGTTTAATTGTCTTGCAAAATTAATTTATCATTAATTCAATGAGCTCAGTGTCATACACGCTTGGGCGTTCATGTCTCTTTCGTTTCATAACTGACTAGGCAGAAGTTTTTTCCCATAATAGGTTGCAGTTTCTTTTTGCGATAGACTGGATGCTAACCAAGAATATACAACACAGTCTTCCCAGCTATTCAAATGGAATAGATTATAGAGGAATAGACCTTATTTATTTGCATATTAAAAAATATCTGGGTATAAAAATTCTCTCTCATTTGTAGCATAATTCGCAGTGAATATCGTAATCTGCGAGGGAGCGAATTCAATGATAATTTACTTTCCATTATAACTTTTTCTTATAGTGTTAACTCAATTGCTCAACAAATTCTCTAGATTACAATATCAATAAACGAAATCAATTAGCCGTAATTTCTTTTATCATCATCCTCATTATTATTATTATTGTTATTATTATTATTATTATTATTATTATTATTATTATTATTATTATTATTATTATTATTATTATTCAGTTAATTCAATCCCACACGCGATGTACATTTGGACTATAATGTCACTTTCGATTCATGACTGACTAGGCAGATGATTTTCGATCAATAGATTGTCATTTCTTTTTACAGTAGACTGGTTAGCAACCAAGGACCCAGTATGTTTGAGGGGAAAACATGGATTTATACCATTCCCAGTTGTATTTGCGCGTGAGGGAATGTTACGAACCTGACGGGAATTCGAAATCAGCACCCCCACTTCACATTCTTATCCATTACAACCCAACACACATCATTAAAGGGGAATCACAAAAAAATCTTACTTTACTTGACTGATTTGTTTCCTACGGGTTACCAAACCTTTTGCAATTTATTTAAAACCAGGAAATATATACAGTTTATTACAAGAAAGATATGTAAGATTATAAGAATTTTTTGAGGGGTGGGGTTAGTGATACAAGTTTTACTAATTAATCTATAGCTAGAGGAGAAGAAGTGTATTCATACCTTTCCCAACATTATTTGGCGTAAGTGAATATCAACGAACCCACCGGGAATTGGAACTCGACTCTCCGATTAACAATTTCAAGCCATTATACCATTACACCAAACGCACATCCAAGCTAACAACACCTTGTATTCCTAAGCGGTCACCCATGTCGTTACTGACTAGGCTCAATGTTGCTTATTTGGGAGATCACACGCAAACCGATGTTTTTGATGCCAAAGGAAAATATTTAAGAAATTGGTGAACGAATTCTGAGCGATGAATGCGAAGTGGAATTTGTACATTTGGTTGAATACGTTTTTACGCTAAAATGTATACGTGAAACAGATAAAGTTCTGCCTTTAAAACAAAACATATTTTTGAAAGTTCACTTGAAAGATAAGGATCAATGCCATATCATTTGAACAGCATATTGTCTGAGGAGATGGCTTAATGCCTAAAGGACTAGATTTAAAAAAGGTATAATATTCTATCATCAAAGTCTGATGGAATACAGTAAACAGAGAGGGAAAATATGTAGTTCTACAAGCAGGAAACGTCTCTCATTTTAGAGCCTTTAAGTGCTATCAAGAAGACAAGCTTTTAATTTTTGTAATGATCCATGATTACAAATGAACAGCTGTTAAAAATGCCAAAGAAGTAACACGTGCTTACGTTGTGCTTTGTGTACTAAATCACTTATCAGACAATATTTGAAAACTAACATTGTGATGAGTGACAGCCAAATTACTTCACTATTACCTTAGACTTTCTCAATAACTAACAAGTTATACTCTTAAACAGATACAACATGAAAGCATCCGAAATATCAAAAGAGAATTAATTCCCTCTCCAAGTTCTCACACTCTTTGGATCCTGTCACTGGATCTAACTAACGCCTTTATGTGCCCCTGAGGACATCTGTGTATGAATTTCTGGGTATTATAAACCTAATGTCTTGAGCAACCATTTTTTACCAGTGGTCATATTGCTATTTTGGCTGTTATCATTCCGTGTTTGGACCAGAGCTCATATGGCAATTTTTGTTGTTATCGCTTTTCTCTGGCACTCTTTATTACTGGTTCCCATATTGTATTCATTTCTACGCTTGGTCGGCTCAGGAGACTTTTGTGGCCAAGCATATGTGCTGATTCCTTAAGTTTACGAATTTTCCAATGGTGTTCTTTGTCTATGACCTCGAACTGATCCCCAAAGGGTGGTGATCTCACTTTTCTTTCCATATGTGGTCAGCTACGCCTGATTTTTCCATTTCCCTTCGTGTTACAGCTTTCTGGTGTTCTTGAAGGCATACTTTAAGGGGGCGGCCTGACTCCCCTATATATTTCTTTCCGCAGCTGCACGGGATAGCGTACACACCGTCTTTAGTCATGTTCTCCTCTATGGAGAGGGGTCTTAATCGGGAGTGATATCCGCGAAGTGTCGTGCAGTTTTTGAAGGTTGTCCTGATGTTATATGGACCGCAGATCCTTTGAATTTTCTCTGATGACCCCTTCACGTAAGGCAGACAGACTGTTTTCTGAGTGTTGTTGTCCTCCTCTTGCACCCGCCTATCCCAGTTTTTTTTTTTTTTTTGCTGCTGCAATGTACCCAGGGTAGTTTTTACGTTGTAGGGTACTACTTATACTGACCAATTCTTTATTTAATGTCTCTCGGTCACCACTTATGACGTTAGATTTACGGGTTATTTCAATAACTTTTTCGTATAAATCAAGTTATACTTTCATTCGAAACGTTATGAAACTTCATCGTGGGAGATCTTCCGATATTTCACCGTTGTCATTTGTCTCTTAATATATTTTTGCTCAAATGTAATAAAACAATTCCGATAAAATTAATAAATAATAACTTATTGTTATGGTCCGGTTCCTTGTACCACGGTGATGGTCCAAGGTAGAACCAATAAACAAGAACTCGAATACGGATATGGAATAACACAGATATATTAAAAACAGGAATATATACAGAGAACTGGAAAGTGTTAGTACGAACAATCAGGTTTAGTAGTAAATGTCTGAACACGACTCTGTTTCGGACTGCCTATGACTCGCTCTGACTGACTGACAGACTCCCGACGGACTTCACTCCAGACATCAGACTGAACTCTAGACTTCAGGTGGAAATCCAGACTTCAGACGGAACAGTATTTAGTCACCCCACCACGTGGGCATCATGTGGCACAAGGACGGTTTAACGTGGGTTTTCCGAGCCCGTGGGCTCGGCCAAAAATATGCCCTTTGAACCCGTATGAACGGGTTCAGGTTCGGTTTACCACCCCGAAAGAGACTCGTTCGGGTTCCTCCCCGCCCGTAGGCAGAGAGTTCAACCGATCAGCCGATCAGGCGGTCGCCCGACTTCCTCTTGAGGCGCAGTATTTATTACATATGGAATAGTCTATTATTTTATTATGGGTAAGGTCCCATAACACCCACCTTCCGAAAATTTTGCGTAACAGGGGCTTTTTAATATCTTTTTTTCTTTGGATTTATTTTCAAAGGTTCGGTAAATTTTCTTTTTCTAGACGATTTTCTTGGTTCTAGCATTATTTGCGGTCTTGTTATATCGAATGTGTCGAAAATCGTTTCCAATACCTCTTCTTGAGGTGGACCGTTAGCATCCTGTAACGGTCTCTTCCTTATTTGGTTTACGTGTCTTCTGTGTGAGAATTTTTTTCCTTGAATTATGTACATCATATTGCCAATTCTTTTCTTAATTATCCCTTGTTCCCAGCAAGAGATACTTATGTCTCGTCTTTCACCACAGATTTTTTACACAGTAATTTACTACGTACATTAGTCTTGACTTGGCTTAATAATAAAACATGTTTTACTTAAAAGGCGCCTTTTCCTTATTAAAAATCGATGTCTTGGTCGGTATTACTTAATTTTAAAAAACCCTCCTCAAATACTTGCAACCGTTAAATATATTGTTTGTAGCAATAAGGATATGTGTTTGTCTTTGCTTAGCAAGAAAATATATATATATCTGAAATATGAAATTCAAACTGAAAGAATTTATGCGAGCAATGCTCCTACGAAGAGAAAGCTGACTGTTCAATTAAGCCGACTTTACATTCATATTCTATGTGACGTTATCTTCATGCCAGACGTTACATTTGTCGCTGAGGCGTGGGAAAAAACGCGTTAGGGAGGGTAAGGCAGATGTCATCACTTTTTCAAGGTATTGACTTCAAAAGTATAAAAAGTAGGCCGACATAATATTAAATCTCTCTCAAGGACCTGAAAATGAACTTCAGTTTAAAAAAAAAAAAAAACTCAGGATCGTCAATGATTGACTTCTTTCAAATTCTCTGTAGCAAGTTTAATTTTATCGGTGTTTTGATAACAATCTCTGTGTTATGATAACATTCTTTATCTCTGCCCCTCTCTATCCCATCCTTCTCTCTCCTTCTCATCATATATATATATATATATATATATATATATATATATATATATTATATATATATATATTTCAAACTTAGGGGGCGGGTTCCTTACACCAAAACAAGGAAAAATGTCCATATAAACACATGTCCGGAAATCATTCGTTTTTAATTTATTAAGTTTAAAGTTGGTTTACGGTAGATGGCGTTGTGTCGCATTTGGACTACGTTACATTTTTCATTCGTGTACATCTGTGACAATCTGTTTTCAACGTTTAAAATGTCTATAGTAAGTTACCTGAGAAGTGTTCGCTTAATAATGTCAGGATATTCAGGCATATATATATATATATATATATATATATATATATATTCTAATATTCTTAAGTTGTTTCCGTTAGGTGGTGAAGGTAGTATATTAATTATCTGTGTTATCTATTCTCCTAAACGCTTTCGGCCAATTCTTTAACGATTTTCTCTCGTTTTGGTATTAATTGCAAGATATTAATATAGTGAGTAGGCAGCAGCACGGCAGTATCAGTTTGCGTTTCCAGATCGAAGTCACAATGTTATAGTTTTCAAATATTGTCTATAAGTAATCTCGTTCACTATGTATAATGCACAACGCACAACGTAAGCACGTGTTACTTCTTTGGCATTTTTAACATCTGCTCATTTGTAATCATGGATCATTACATAAATTAAAAGCTTGGCTTCTTGATAGCACTTAAATGCACTAATATGAGAGACGTTTCCCTCTGCATGTGTTCTGTTACATCAGACTTTGATGATGTTAGAATATTATACATTTTTTAACTCTAGTCTTTTAGGCATAAAGTCAACTCAAAAATATGCTGTTCAAATGATATTACATTGATCATTATTTTTCAAGTGAATTTGTAGAAATAAGACTTGTTTTAAAGGCAGAACTTCATCTGTGTCACTTATATAGTTTTAGCGTAAAAACGTAATCAATTAAATGTACAAGTTCCACTTCGCATTCATCGCCCAGGATACGTTCACTGCTTTCTGAAATAGTTTCCTTTGGCATCAAATGAATACATGACGATCATATTATGTTGATACAATTTCGCGTGTTATCACCCAAGTTAAGTTAAGCAACGTTGATCACGGTCAGTACCTAGGTAGATGGTATACCAGGTGCTGTTAGCTTAGCTGGTATAATGGCATGAAGCTGTTAATCGGAGAGTATCAATTCCCACTGTGTTCGTTAATATTCACATACGCATTAATAATCTTGGGAAAGGTATGTATCCACTTCTTCTCCTCCAGCTATGGGTTAATTAGTAAGACTTGTATCACTATCCCCCCCCAGCGCACACAAATTCTTGCAATTTATAATCTATATATCTTTTCTGGTTTTAAATAACCTACAAAAGGTTTGATAAGCGGTAGAACACAAATGAATCAAGTAAAAATCTTGATTTTCCTATAATAAACGTTTTATTTCTTTATATATATATATATATATATATATATATATATATATATATATAATGATAATCGTTTAACGATGTGCGTTGGGGTGTAATGGATAAGAATATTAAGTCGGAGTGCCAATTTCGAATTCCCGTCGGGTTCGTTACTTTTAATCATGCGCAAATACCTTTGGGAAAGGTATAAATCCATTTTTCCATCAGGCAGACTAGATCTTTGGTTTGTAACTAGTTTTCTGCAAAAAGAAACGACAATCTATTGCGTGAAATCCATCTGCCTTGTCAGTCATTAATCGAAAGTGACGTTATTGTCCAAATGTGCATCGCGTGTGGCACTGAATTAGCTGAATAATAATAATAATAATAATAATAATAATAATAATAATAATAATAATGAGGATGATAAAAGAAATTACGGCTAATTGATTTCGTTTATTGATATTATAATCTAGACACTTTGTTGAGCAATTGAGTTAACACTATAAGAAAAAATTATAATGGAAAGTAAATTATCATTGAATTCGCTCCCTCGCAGATTACGATATTCACTGCGTATTATGTTACAAATGGGAGCTAATTCTTATACCCAGATACTTTTCTAGTAAGGAAATGAATAAAGGATATTTCTCTATAATCTATTCATTTTAAATATCTGGGGAGACTCTGTCGTATGTCCTTGGTTGGCAACCAGCCTATCACAGAAACTGAACCTACTATGGGAAAAACTTCTGCCTAGTCAGTTATTGAAAGAGACATGATCGCCGAAGCGTGTATGACAATGAGCTGACTGAATTAATTATGGACTAATTTTACAAGACTATTAAACTTAAACCGAACATTGACACATTATTTCATTTCTAAAATAAAAGTGCATGCATTTTTTTTTCTTGAGAAATTTAAAGAAAAAATATTTTCCTAATATTGGACTTTTTGAGGTGCATCACTGTAAAGCCCTTGTTACCAAATTAGCATCGAAACCAATTACTTTTAGTGCATTCGATCTTCATCATGTGACATATTTTTACACCATTGCATTGTATATATATATATATATATATATATATATATATATATATATATATATATATATTCTGTTACGCCCGGGGTTTCGTTGGGACTACGATAGACGGGACGCAACGAGAAAATAAAAAATAAATAACTAAGAGAAAGAAAAGATTCCAAGGTTCAATGCAAAAACAAAGAAAAGAACAGTGGAAGGGGAATTCTCCAAATCCAGGCACCGCTAAACGCAATAAGAAATAAACAATGTGCAGGCACAGAACGACAGGAGACAATACGAGAATTTATGATACTAACAGTTTATTTACAAATGTACAAGGTTCGAAAGTTAGAGAAGAAAAAAAAAACGAAACTTAATAACACAAGGGATGGGAAGATAAGTAATCAATTAGACAAATATTACTGCGACGAATATCATAGGAATATAGAGCAAGTAGACAATAAGATATATAAAAAAACATAAACACTTACAGGAGATGGAGATTGACGTCAATCGGGGTTTTATCAATGACACAGTTTAACGAAAAGGATCTTCATACACTCTTCTTTCTTTCTTTTGAACATAAAAGGGAGGGACTTGGGCGATGATGTTCTAAATTCTTCGGGCAGCAAACAGCGAAATCTGATTTTGGCGATATCTGCTTCTTCGGGCAGCAAACAGCGAAATCCGATTTTGGCGATATCTGCTTCTTCGGGCAGCAAACAGCGAAATCTGATTTTGGCGATATCTGCTTCTTCGGGCAGCAAACAGCGAAATCTGGTATTTGGTGACGTCCACTTCTAAGGGCAGCAAACAACTAAGACCGGTTCTTGATGAATGAAGAATCGTTACCCCGACACGCGCGAAACAAAACCGTCACGTGTCGATCTAGGAACAATGCGTACGCGTCATTCATATAATACTGACGGGGTCACTTGCACCTATTCGCCACACAGCGTTCATCTGACCTACGATTAGAGACAAGACCGGAAATGCGAGTTTCTCTTCCGAGAACTGGCTAAGAATGGTAATAATATACATATATATATATATATATCTTACAATGTGCGTTTTCACGGAAATAAAAAAAAATTAATATTCCTATGCTTCGTCGCAAATGCAATTGTATTTAAAACATGTTTGTAAAATTTGGGATGAGGGTACAAATATCGGCTAACGTAACACCCCTCCTCACCACAAAATGAAAAAAGGATCGCTTGCGATTCTTTTTCAACACAATAGGGAACGGGATTTATTTTAAAAATAAAAGATTTAGTTCCCCACTTTTTTTTATATCAAGGGTATATTCTTCATTATGTTAGCAGCGCGATAAAGCGTCTGCACATACGTTGTCGGTGCCTCGAATATGTCGAATGTCTAGATTATATTCTTGCAAAATTAAACTCCAATTTAGTAGTCTTCTGTTTTTACTTTTCATCCGATGCAGGAATGTGATAGGGTTATGGTCAGTGTATACTGTTGTTGGATGGCAGGATGAATACACGTACACATCAAAATGATGCAAGACAAGGGCTAAAGTCTCTTTCTCTACGGTCGAATAATTTCGCTAGCATGAATTAAACTTCCGCGAGAAATAGTTCGATGTTATCAGAATCGACTTGAAGTAGAACTGAGCCCATTTCAATATCACTGGCATCGACCGCCATGCTAAACGGTTGAAAAAAATCCGGGGCCGTCAGAATAGGGTCAGAACATAGTAAAGACAATCTGTTCGAACGATCTCTGACCGGAGGGTGTCCAAACAAATTTGGCTTTCTTTGATAACAGTTGGGTGAGCGGTGACGGCTACATCAGAAGAGTTCCTGCTGAATTTCCGATAGTATCCGGCCATTCCAAGAAATCGTCTTAGGCTCCTGATGTTCTGTCGGACTGGGACGTTCAAGATGTCTTGAAACTTAGCGTGAATGGGGGAGATTCTGCCATATCCCACTGTATGATCCAAGCATGTCACTTCGGCTTTTCCACTCACTGACGGTAAGATTCGCTTGTCGGAGCCTATCGAAAACGTTCTGTAATGTTGTCATCTGCTTTGTCCATTTCGTGTTATAGACTACTATGTCATCGATATACGTCGCGACATTAGGTAGGTCTCGCATACAGTAATTCATCTTTCGTTGGAACATGGTCTGAGAGTTTTTCATGCCGAAAGGCATGACGCGATATTGGTATAGACCGTCAGGTGTCACGAAAACTGATATTTCCTTGGCGCGCTCAATAAGAGGCACGCACCAATAGCTCTTCAATAGATCCAACTTAATGATATACGTTGCTTTACCGATTTGGTCTATACAGTCATCCATTCGGGGGAACGGGATGAGAATCGGTGCGGGTAAGTGTATTCACCTTACGCTAGACTGTGCAAAACCGTATCGAGCTATCAGGTTTCTTGATCAGTACCCACGACACCCAATCTCAATAGGCATCACGTTATACGTCCAACCATTTTCCATACATTCGTCACGCCGTGACTCGTACCGGTTTTTCTTTAGTTCGTGCGCCTCCACCCTGTTCTCTTCCCAAGGGACTGTTAACTTTATTAGGAAGACAGTCTTTTTTGAGTCGAACCACAACACAATGTCGGAACGCTTGTCTGTCTGTGCGATGTGTATTGGAAATTTTAAGGATGTCATTAGGTCCACTGAATACCTTCCAATCACTGGCACCACTCAGCAGCTATATATTGGAGGCTGTTTGTTTTTTCTTTGTAGGACATTCACCTTCCTTATGCAATTCGATCTTTGTTTCCTTTGTTGCCACAAGCTGTTGATTTGCTGTCTCACATTGTGTTCTTATTAGATCCCTTATCACCTCTAATACCTTGTTGTGTCGCCACGTGTACATCTGGAGCGATTGTGGACAAGCAGAAAGCACATGACGCAAGGTACATCGGTCTTTTCGACACGAAAAACAGAGATTTGTATCTGTGTATGCCCACATTTTGAGGTTTGTTTCATTTGGGAGAAGATCGTATGTAGATCGAAGAAGGAAAGATATCGCCAATGGCACCATCGCAATTAATGATTTCCACGAAAGTTTAATGGGTTCGATATCATTCCATGTTGTCCACTTACATTGTTTCGCTTGAGTAATAGCAGTAGCTATTCTATGCTCCTCTTCGAACATCTTGATTTCTTCAATTACCATACGCCTTTTTCCATATGCTTCTTCCTTGGAGAAGTACTTATGCGCCCTGTTTCCCAATCCAGCCCGATTATTCTGAATCACGCCTATGATATCTTTGACTCGAAGGCTGGTTTCTGCTTCTTGTGTGGCCTCTGCAACTGACCTCTTTGTACCAGATTTAATCTCTGAATGCACCCTCCCTATGCAATCATCAGCTGAGTCTCTCATCATCATATGAAGGCGTACCTTCCCAACCTTGAATTCCTCCACCAATGAATGTATAGGGAGCTGCAGATGTCCGGAGTTGGTATATAGCCCCACTTTCGAAAAACAAGGAGGAACTCCAAGCCACTTACGCAAGTACTTATTGATCACTTGCTCAATGCACTCAATACGAGATAATGCAATTTCATACATTTTCAGAGGCCACAAAAGAGGCGGGGTAGTAGACCATGTTGATAGCAGCACGCCTTAATTTTGCCGGGCAGATAGTTTCTATCGATCGAAATTAGTCCCTTTAGAGCTGATTTATGAACCTCTGTACCCTGATGTTGATCAGTCGGTGGGATTGTATACAGCCGTCCGAGGCTCTTTACTGGCATTTCCTTAACTGTTGGTATCATGTCATCACCAATTTTGAAGTGGATTTCCTTAACAGATCCCCTGACTAATGACAGGCTTCGACTTTACTTGGGCTTTACCTTCATTCTCGCCCATATGAAAAGATCGTGATACTTTTCTAACAGGTGATTGGCAGCAGTTTTAGAAGGGACGAGAATTGTGATATCATCCACAAAAGCCCTAGGAGGGGGAAGGACTAGTTGTTATTCACTCATCACTCCTTATTTAAACATATATATACATATATATATATATATATATATATATATATATATATATATATATATATATATATATTGTGTATTTAGGCAGACTTTTTTCATTCATACACGTTTCATTAAATAATATAGACAAGGGTTTTCTTTTTATTTTATGTAAATTTGTTTCGTAACATCTGATAAGTTTAATAACATTATCGTTGAAAGAAGAAAGAAATTCACAGTAGTGATCCATATTTTTTTAATACAATCTAAGCTTTCGGCTTACTTAAGCCATTATCAAAAATGTCAATTACAACATATTAAACAATATACGGACACGACAGTGATGATAGACTGTCAATGTTTACATAGAAGAAACTCCTCAAAAATACTTTCTAAACAACTAAAAATCGCCACACAAGAACTTTTCGCTTCTAGCGTCTTATATGCGCGTGTTTATCGTTGCTTAGAAATCTTCTAAAAAAAAAAGTTGGTATACAGACTTATACTAAAAAGAAATTTAATTACCTTATATTTTTTTATATTTTATTTTATTTTTATTCCCCGGTACACAGGTATGTACACATGTTTATGTTGCGTCATCCGTGATTCGCAGCTAAACTCTCCAAATAATTTACACGAAAATTCATTATTTTAAATAATTTATCTGGTATTCAAACCCGGGATTGTTTTCTGTTTTTTTTGTTCTTTGGGTTTTTTTTTTAATAGGATTTCCTACACCCCCCAAGAGGTTCTCTTCTGCTTCTCTTGAACAAGAGTAGAGTCTCATTCTTATTTCTTGTCTAAGAAGGGGTTCCCAGTTCCTTTCCTTTTCTCAGAGCGCAATAGTGCTGCTTTCTTGATTTATTTTTGTGATGGGTGTTTTTTATGTTGGAAACGTCTCTTCATACTGGGGGTATTGGGTTGGTAGTTTTCTGGATGCTGTTCTTGCCTGGTAGTTAGGAGCCCGAATACTTGCGTAGCGTCTTGTGAGGGCCTCTCAGATCAACAGGTGCATAATATTGGGGTTCTTGCAGCGCCATGTCGCGCATGGAAGGGTGTTCCTCCAAGCACCTCCGGTGGGCAACCTCCAGGCCACACTATGTTGCTGTCTGCACCCGTTCCCTTCCTTCATATGTTACACAAGACAATAGACTGCTACTACTAACTAAGGTCTTTCCTTAACAAAATATCACATTATGAGTATAAACAATCAAAGATATAACCTAAACTGACCCCCACCACCAAAAAAACCCCAAAAAACAAAAAAAAAAAAAAAAAAAAAAAAACAGATAAACACTTTAACCTGACTTTCTCCTACATTCGTGGTACTAGTACTAACTTCTGCAGTGTGGAATTGTTCCTCTTCGAAAAGTCTGCGAAGATACCGGGTCTCTGCAAAACTAATCTTAACTCTTCAATACCCTCCTCTGATTTCTCAATTCCTGCCTACCTTGCTCTCTTTATGCAGGACTCTACTGTCTACATGCATGGCCTGAGAGTTTATATCCGCGAATATCTCCCGCTGGCTAGGGAACACTCTCTTGAATCTTCTCACCATTCTTAAAGGTGTCTCCGTTTCCCTCTACATAACTCAGTCAGCTACGTCTTCTTCCTTAACCGTCCACCTTTCTCTCAAGACCTTTGTGTGATAGATAATTTTTTTCTGATGATATAGACAAGGCCATATCCCTACAACTGTTTTCAAATATATTAGTGTTCGGTGACTTTAATGCCCACCATACCAGGTGGCTTAAACACTTTGTCCCTGAGCTCGCTGGCATGGAAACCCTTAACTTCTCAATCTCTAAAGTAAGTCGGTGATTTCCCCACGCGTTTCGGCAGTAACCCAGACGGACACGCTTCACTTCTCGATCTCTTTTTTACCTACCTGATTCTTGTACTACGCAGTAATGTCGGTAAACATCTCCTTCTCATCCGCTAATCAGCCAAGAACCTCCTACCAAAAGAATATTTTTCTGTTATCAACGAGCAGATTGGGACTCGTTCATGATTTTCTTCGTGATGTCCCTTGGAATGGAGTTTTTAATAATCCTGTTGAAAAAATGCGCGTTAGAAGTCTCCTCCTGAGTGAAAGCTCCCATCGATGCAGCATTACAGCAAGGAAATATCAAGTTAAACCGCGTTCATCTCCTTGGATCTCACCTGCATTGCCTGGTCGAAATAGCCCACATGAATCTCTTCTTCTGGCTGTACAAGAGCGGCACGTCTAATTGCAACAGACGTCTCTTTGTCTCTGCTCGTAACGAGTGAAAACATGCCCTCAATGCAGCGAAGTTAATGTTTGCTGATAGAATTAAACAACGTATAACATCTCGCAAGTTATTTTCTAAAGATTACTGAGGGATCTGCAAGAGTGCACTGCAGAGTGGCAAATCCCCAATCATTCTTCGATTCAAACAATTCGAAGTCCTGACATCTACAGGAGATAATGTTGAATGCTTTGCTCGGAAATTCTCTTCCAACTCAACACTTGACATATTTGGAGTACCCAGTCCTGTTTCCCCCAAACCCAGTCCAGAGCCTCGACTGAGTGGTATGCGCATAACCCCGTTACTAGTCTCGGGTATAATTTCTTAATTAGGCTCCTATAAGGGAAGCACAGATGACGATCCCAGCCGTTGTCCTAAAGAAATGTGCTACCGAGCTGCGTCCAGTTCTTTTCAAACTCTACAACTATTTCCACGAGGCTTCCTATTACTCTCCTACCACTTTTCGGCGAAGTATCCGAGGCTTTAACCAAAGCTGAAGTATTTAAGCCTCTTACCTCTCACGACCAAACCTTTGACAATATCGCTTCCGTTTTTCACGGTTTACCGCTGCCGTGAATACGGCCATCACTGAACATGTATATCAAGTTCTTGATAATAACGGCGAATCCCGAGTTGTGGTTCTAGATACCTCAAAGACGTTTGACAGGGTTTGGCGTTCTCGTCTTCTACGTAAGCTTCAGGGCATCGGTATTACAGGACGATTGTTTGATTTAATCCAATCATTCCTATCAAATCGTGAAATGAAGGTCGTTCTTAACTGGATCGCTTGCAGATACTTTTACACGAAAGCGAATGTTCCTCAAGGTTCTATCCTGGGTGCTACACTATTTCTGATTTTCATCAAAGATCTTCCTGATGTCTTCAGTTCCCAAGTAGGCATTTATGCAGATGACACTACTATTTAATCCTGTCTCAATAGCAAATCAATTAGCGCTGAAAAAATTAACCTGACTGATGTTCTTTAAAAGAACCTCTAATCAATGGTTAACCGGGGCAAGAAATGACTTGAAAATTTTAATGCCACCAAAACGAAACTGCTCTCATTTAACCACCATAGAGAAACTTAGCTGCCTGCCCTCAGCAGGGTTGATGCTCGACTTTTTGGAAAGTGTCACACTCCGCCATTTTGGAGTTGAAGTGGAACATCTACAGTGAAACACTGGTTGCAAGGAAAGTCAGTACATTGCGACAGAGTCTATCTTGCAGATTTACAAATCTTCCATTCGCCCATGCATGGAATATTATCATATCTGGTCTGGTTCTCCTGCTAGTTATTTCGAGGTTCTTGACAAAATTTAAATAACTTGCAATGTAATCGATCCTGACTTGGCATATCGACTAACAGACACTTTCTCACAGAAATGATATGGCTTCCTTTTGCTTTTTCTACAAATATTTTCATGGCAACTGCACTGAAGAGCTTTTTTCCCTGGCGCTCCGACTGCATAAATTTAAGCTTGTTACATGATTGGCATCTAAGTCTCACCATTTTACTGTTGAAATAGTTGAAATATAACCGTCTCTTCTACTCCAACAGTTTATTTTCACGCACATCCCGATAGCGGAAGTCCCTTCCGTTTACTTGCTTCACTGAAAAATAAAATTTAAATGCAAAGTCAATAGCCATATTCTGTCGTCTTGAATGCCGTTCATCTTGTATCGTTCCTCAATCCACCTTATACCCAATATTTCTCTCACTTTCACTCTCTGTAACCCCCTGCATACTATTGGTATACTCGCCTTGCTTGGGGTGAAATGATTAAAAAAGAATGCATTTGATTAAGATATAGTAGGTTGATATGTTTAGCGTTATTTGAGGAAGTGTTTTGTTCTTTTTCTTATTCTTGTTAATATTTCTAACAGCAGGTCTATTTTTTCCTCAATGATGTAATTAGGAAAGTCATTATTAATGTGAATTACCTTAGAGTTTGTTTAATGTTTTTTAATTCATGGTATAAAATTTATTTTCGTGGAGGAGTTAACTTTTTCAGAATCTATCAAATTTGTATAATAGCTTTTTTTATAATAATCAGAGCATTCATTTTATAGTTTAAAGTCATCAAGTCATTAAGTGTTGTTATTTTTTGTGCTAGTTGTTTTTTTTCTTTATAAGGGGGGTGTCGAAAATGTCTGTCAATACACCAAGAAAAGCGATTCTATTATTAATGTTAAATTCATATGTGAAGTTAGGAATAGAACATTTACTAAATATTTTTTGTAGTTCATGTATTTCATGTAAGTGTTTAACTAAGATAAGAATATCATATACTTATCTTAGGTAGATGAAGGGTTTTTAGTAGTATTAAATATCTTATTTTCAAGGTTAGCCATGTAGATGTTAGTAAACGTTGGTCCCAGAACTGAAACCATGGAAACACTATTACGTTGTACGTAGATGTTATTTTGATGGTCATAGAAGGAACCTCAGTACAAGTCAAAAGTAGATTTCATAATATATTAGGTTTGATTTTTAGTGGAGGAAGAGATAGATTGAGGTAAATATCCGTTATATTTATATCAATCGTTTTATCTATCTGGGACATTAATAAATAGATTTCCAACATAAATTGAAGCTATGGTTCCATTATTAGGTGTTTGTGTTTTTCAGATTTCGATCGGTTCTTGAGTTGATTTAATAATATATTTACTAGGTATGTATGGATCAATGTGTACATTGATGATTTTAAGTAATTGGTAATTTGGGATATGATGGAACGATATTATATATATATATATATATATATATATATATATATATCAACAATCATAATTTCACTTGAAAGGATCACAACGAAAACTAACAGCGACATCTCCAGTTGCCTTGAGCTATCCACTATCCTTCTCCTCATCCTTTCTTCTATCACTCCTATCTGATCTCGCTCCAAATCTTCTGCAACCCCCTGCATCCTAGTGGCTTCCCGCCTTGCTCGGGGCGTAATGCTTAAAAAAATGTAAATTATTTAAACAACCCTGTTTGAATGAAAATATGCTGCTTAAATATACACAATTATATATATATATATATATGTGTGTGTGTGTGTGTATGTGTGTGTATGTGTGTGTGTGTGCGTGTGTGTCTGTATATATATATATATATATATATATATAATTGTGTATATTTAAGCAGCATATTTTCATATATGTGTGTGTGCGTGTGTGTCTGTATATATATATATATATATATATATATATATATATATATATATATATATATATATATATATATAATAACTGGCTACTCGTTTTGGAGTACACACGTCTGAGAGAGGGTCTAGCAAATCCCTGTTACACACGCCCGCTCAACATACAGAGTCAATTGTGCTTTATACCTTAAATATTCTCAACACACCTTGGTTGCAGTCTCGGGGTCGGGGAGCATAATCTGTGTTGATCAATCTGTTGAATTACGCCGGCAATCTGGAACTTCCCAAATCGTTGCCTTGTAACTTCATACTAACCGCAATGCCACCATGGTCAATTTGTCATGAGGGTGACTTCCTGAATTATATCGGCCTGGGGAGGCGATCCCAACGCGCGGCGATTTTGGAAAATTCCTGAAAAGCATAATTTAACAAAAGCCTTGCAAATGAAATTGGGTAGAGGGAACAGATCACACACGCACACACACACATGCACGCACACACACACACACACACACACACACGTGATGGGGTTGTGATACAGCGAAGTAGTCTGCCTGTGGATTACTACGGTCCCTTTCGCAGGTTGAGCAGTTTTAGAAGAAAGGGAATTTGCTAGCTGCTATCGCTGATTAATGCTAAGCTCTTCTCTATGAATTGAGCCCTCTGGTAGCCGGTAATGCATATATCGTGTATATAATGTGTTACAATCCCTTTCTCCCTCGCGTGCACTTATGACCTAGTGGTTTCTATCCGGGCTTGACGCAATCGTCCGTCTAGCCACATTCATAAACTATGATACTGCGAAGCAGCCAGGGTATGACGATAAACTATATCCGGTATCAAGGCCTCTCATCTTGAGATTGGGAATTTTGAACTGTCACTTAATTACCGTTGTTCCCGCGTACACCCTGACACGGTGTGTTCTCACCTGTTAGGATGAAATGGGCAAGCTATGCAGTATGGAATTAGAAAACATAGATATTTATAGAAAAATTACCAACAATAAAATTTTAACGCCAAATAAGCAGCAATATATTGTATACTATAATTACCAACAATATATTTGAAGGCATAAAATTGCGTTCAAAATATATTTAACTGAAGCCATAAAATTATTTTCAAAATATTTAGATTTCGGTATTAATAAACCATACAGGCTGATATACCACTAAACAAGATCAATCGACCATACTGGGTATGACGATAAACGACATCCGGCAGCAAGATTGTGTGATTAAAGGTTTTGAAGAGTGTGGAATCACCTCTTAATTTCAATGATATTCCCAGGTCCACTCTGATCCGGGGTGGTAGCTCCTGTTAGGGTAACAGCTATGGATAAATAGGGAACACCCAAACATAAACGAAACGTAGTAAAAATGCCAAGAATTCATTTTTATATAAAAAATGAACAACAATATATGTTTGTATAAAATTACCATCAATCAGCACGTACTAACAACGGTAGCGACTTTAACCAAATCTGTTTACAATACTACCAAGCAACTAACATGAAACAACTCATTCCCGACATTAATCTATTTAATATCTGACAATTTCTTAAAGAAATCAAACTGCATTTCAGAATATATCTTCAACAAATCTATAACATGAAATACACATAACACTGCCTCTTGTCAACACAAACATGTATATGAAAAAATGCTGAGTATCATTTGTGAAATCAGAACAACATATATTTTATACTTCCAAGCTACCCATATGTTGTTGCTATGCTGTTCAACAAACAAATAACACACAAACACACACACACACACACACACACACATACACATACATATGACTAAAATGACAAGAGGAAAAACTATTCTTAGCCGACGTATTTTTTCCACATTTTTCTTGATAATGTCCCTCAGAGGCCGAAACGCATTGGCTACGAATAGTTTTCCTCTTATCTTTTTATTCATTTTGTTCCTTTACAGATACACTATCTGAATATAATTTAGACAAACACGCGCACACACGCAAACACACACACAGATATATATATGATGCAAAGACAACGAAAGTAATATATAAATGTTAACGCTCACAGCATTAATTCAAAAAAGTGTTCGATACCGTTAGTAGAGCGATAATTATTTTTTATAATTTTGGGTTCTCACCAGTCGACGTGCAATTAAAATGCACCGAATCAAAGTTGCATCTTTGTAGTGAGTAAACTCTTTTGTCTATATGATAAAATTATATATATATATATATATATATATATATATATATATATGTATGTATGTATGTATGTATGTATAAAATTACTTCTCGACAATTTTGCATTTGTAAACATCTGATGGTTGATTTGTTACGACCTACTAAAAAAATGAAAAAACACCAACGTTTCTAGATATAATAAAATGAATTCCAAGAAGTATTTCAGTCTTTCAAAAAATTAAATTTAGATTAAACAAATGTTTCTTGGTACTGATATTCAGCTAAAACACCTAGTTCACTTAAAATATTATTTTCTTTTTGTTGTTGTTGTTGTTGTTCTTCTTCTTCTTCTTCTTCTTCTTCTTCTTCTTCTTCTTCTTCTTCTTCGTATTATTATTATTATTATTTTTATTTTCTTTGCTTTCTGGCGTTTACACATTTCTTTCCGGGTCCCACCCAGGGACCTAAGGTTAGAAATGGCATCATGACACTTTTCACTGACAAAAAAAAAAAAAGTTACATAGATAGAGCCCTTCGTAAAGTGTTGGCTGTACTTGTCAGAACAATTTTTTGTATCTCCTTGAGGCATGGGCTTCCAGAAATCCCTGCAATTAGTCTACTGGAATCTTTTCCAACCAGTCCTAGGGCTCCAACTACAACAGGGATTGTTGATGTTCCCATATGCCACATTTTCGAGACCTCTATTTCAAGGTCCTTGTATTTTGACAGTTTTTTGAATATCTTCAAAGATACATTGCAGTCAGCAGGAACTGCCATATCAATAAAGAGGCGCCGTTTTTGTTTCTGGTCTTTAATAACAATATCTGGGCGGTTGGCCTTGATTGTTCTGTCAGTGTGAATTGTGTAGTCCCATAGAATTGTAACAGGTCCTATCTCCGTAACCGGGTCTGGGTGGTGTTGGTACCAGTTTCTTTCAGTTTCCTTCCCGTAGAAGTTGCAGATTTTCCAGTGCAGATATTGGCCCACTCTGTCATGTCGGGTTTTATATTCAGTGCGTGCCAACATCGTGCAACCTGATACAAGATGATCAATCGTTTCTGGATATTTATCACAGAATCTGCATTTTGGGCTGACACAATATTTTAGTATATGTGCTTGATAATTCCTAGTTAGCAAGCATTGGTCCTGCGCAGCAAGGATAAAACCTTCAGTTTCCGCTTTCAACCCTGCACTGCGTAGCCACTGATGGGTACGGGTTTTGTCTACATCAGCTTGTTTGATACGGGCAGAGTATTGGCCATGAAGCGGTTTATCTTGCCATCGCTTCTGTATCTGGTCGGTTGCATTCGTCTTTGCTGTCTTTTTCAAGTATTTTGCAGTTTCAGCCGGTGTATTGTGCTGTAGTTGCATCTCTACGCCCATTTGAAGCTCCAGTTTGAATTTGTTGGCTTCTTTCATTACGGAGTAAAGACGCTTACTACTTTCATGTTCCTTGACGCATACCATCATCCAGTCTTCTGTAGTTTCCAAGTATCTTTGGAGGCCAATTGTTGTAGTTTTGTAGGACAGTTCTAGTTGAACTAATCCTCTGCCTCCTTCGGATCTGG
Organism: Acanthosepion lycidas; assembly: GCA_963932145.1. NCBI lineage: Eukaryota > Metazoa > Mollusca > Cephalopoda > Sepiida > Sepiidae > Acanthosepion > Acanthosepion lycidas. The sequence continues at coordinate 120,573,634 of OZ010579.1, forward strand.
GCACATACAGACGATCAACATCAGCTTTGGGATGATGCATGCGATAGCAAGTGAGAAGCTTTCTCGTTTTGGCGTCCATTCGCTTAATTTCAGCTATGGTCCAGTTAAGGACATTAAAGTTGTAATGCACCACTGGGGCAGCCAATGTGTTTATAGCTGATATTCTATTTTTTGAATTTAGTTCAGTATTTAGTATCAGACGTACACGCCTGTAGTACTCTTTTCTTATTTTTTCTTTCATTTGGGGGTGTTGTATGCCATCTCCTTCGCTAATTCCTAGGTACTTATAAGCTTCTTCATGCTCCAATTCCCTAATCTTTGTGACAAAATCTAAATCTATTGAGGGTGTTTCTGTAATTCTACCTTTCTTGAATGTTACTTTTGCACATTTATCTAATCCGAAGTCCATACCTATGTCGTCACTAAAGTATTTTACAATATTGAGGAGGCCTTTCAATTCATTGTCGTCTTTGGCAAAGAGTTTGAGATCATCCATGTATAGTAGGTGATTGAAAATTTTCTTATTTATTTTGTAACCATAGCTACTGTTGTTCAGTTCATGTGTAAGAGGGGTTAAGGATAAACAAAACAGAAGGGGTGACAGAGAGTCTCCTTGAAAAATTCCACGTCGGATATTCAGACGGTTGGATATGGCAGTGCCCCCGGTGTGCCTAAGGTATAGTTTTGTGTTCCACATCCCCATGCTGTGCTTAAGAAAGTTTAATACCACAGGGAGGAATTTGTACATTTCCAAAGTCTTAAGGATCCAAGAATGTGGAACACTATCAAAGGCTTTACGATAATCAATCCACGCTACACTGAGGTTTCTGCGTCGTCTCCTGCAATTTTCCAGGATCATATTATTTATCAGAAGTTGATATTTACAGCCATATGAACCTCTACTGCATCCCTTCTGTTCCAGCGGGAGAATGCTGTTTGTTTCGAAAAAGGAATAAGTACGGTTCGTCAGTACAGACGTGATCAACTTATACGTTGTGGAGAGACATGTTATCGGTCTATAATTTTTCGGGTCGTCTGTTTCAGTTGTTTTTGGTATGAGGTATGTAATACCTTCAGTAACCCATTCCGGGATTTTATTGGGATTATTTACAAGCGTTGATAATGTTTTTGCAAGTATGTCATCGGTAGATGAGAGATGATACAGCCAGAAATTGGGCAGCTTGTCATTTCCTGGGGATTTCCATTTTTGGGACTTCGTTAGTGCTTGCCTAACATCATCTGTGGATATATTTTCCCATTCTTGCAGAGTTGTATCCAGCAGTCGTTCTTCTTCATGCCGTATCCATTCTGCATTTGGGTTACATTCCTTTGGGTTGCTCCAAATATTTTCCCAAAATGTCTGTACATTATCAATCGATGGTGGCGTTTCGACATGTATAGGCGTTTTTCCAATTTCCCTGTAAAATTTCTTAAGATCTGTTCGGAATATTTTATTTTGGCGATAGAATCTACAACGTTTCTCGTATCGTCTTTTAGCTGAAGTTTCTGTTTCAGCATTTCCTTGATCGATGGAATATCAATTAGGGATTTAATGCTATATTTCCGTTTGATCTTTTTGGATTTACGTGTGGAAATATTAGGGTTTCTGGTGAGCTCATCTAATATAGACAGCTCACATCTGATTTGTTTTATTTCTCGTATCAGTTTGGTTTTCCAAGCTGGTTATCTGTGTCTGTTAATTTTATTTATTGTCTTGACACCAAGCTTCCGAGTCGCTGCTAAAGCTGTTGCGTATATGACGTTGTTAACTTCTGTTATGTTTCCCGGTGGTTTATCTGTTAACAGTGTTTCCAGGGCAGCATCGTATATTTTCACGATGTGCTTGTTGGGATTTGTCATATGGATTTTCAGGAGCTGGTCTCTGTCTGACAATTGTATGAAAGTTACTCTGCTGAGTACTTGGACGACGTCATTTTTTGCTTCTGTGATTTCAGCTTCGTGGTTTTCAAGGAATTCTAAATTAATGTACCTGGAGTCATCTTCAGTGACAATTTCTGGAGAACTAGAGGTTGTGTCTAAGGTAGAATCTTCGGTTTCATTTCCTGTGAGATTATTTCGTATTTCATTCGCTTTAGCGTCCACCTCATCCTCTGTCGCATTCTTTATTTCAACATTCGTCTCAACAGAGTTTGAATGATGGGTCATAATATTTTGTCTTATATGTAATTTTATCTTATCTATTTCTGCCTTTGAGAGTCTGTTGTTTCGCATGATATCTCTGCGGACATTGGCAAGCATGTTTGGATTGAGATTAGGTCCCCACCATATTTCTCCATATTTGGTATGTTTGATTGGTGGTGTTCTTTGCTGGGTTTTCGAGTGCAGTGAAGAAGGATGTCATAACTTGTCGATACTCTTCGCGGCTCCATTTCGTTCGTTTCATTTTTACTAGTCGATTTGGCATTGAGACACTTGGTCCAAGGTTGGCGATAATCCGGGTTTGGTGACCTAGTGTCTCTTCGTGTGTGGAAGAGTTTGTTCCAGTGACAGACTTTTCGACCTCAGACTGGTTCCTCTCTGAGGGACGCGGCCCTTGTTGTCCCGGTTGACGGCCGATCCGGTATTAGATATTATTCGTATTCATTGAAATTGGTAGAGATGCGTTTTAACCTTGACCGCCAAGGGGTAATTTTGTTCAGATTACCAGCTTTAGGACGAGACTTGAAGAAGGTCCAAGAGCAAGCCCAGATTTGAGATAGCGGGTTTATTAATAATATCGAAGTTAAAAGTTCATAACAGTGTATGGTATTCAGTTGGGTAGATAATACTAAGTTTTAACTTAGTATAAGTCCGAGAGACACCTCCAAGTGGGATAATTAGATTTCAGTATATAGACATAAAAAAAAAAAAAATGGACACGGGTGTCCGCTTAAGGTCTGGGGTGGGGATTAAAACTTGAAATACAAGTTAAAAAAAAATTATTAGAGGAGAGAAAAGGGAACGAAAAAGCAAGGAATTAACTTGAGACATTAGGATTTACAATCATATCAAACTAAAGGAAAAGTATCATTCAAAGATGCTACATTTACCATTTCTTACAACTTCGGAGCATGGCACAAGTGACTCTCCACAAATGTTCAATTTTCCGTCGCCAACGACAGATACTTATCAAATTATTATTATTATTATTATTATTATTATTATTATTATTATTATTCACATAACATCAAATATTGTTTTTGATTCCATCCAGCTGCGGTAGAGCGTACGAGTCTTTTTTATGCATGGTTAAATTCGAAATAATTTTAAAGATATTTATTTAAACGTATGAACATTTTTATATAGGTCATCGAACGAAATCTTGTGTATACTATTGGAGTCACGCTTTTTGCTTCGTAACGAAATCTAGAAATGAAGAAATGTCAGATGACTTCAAATATTAGATTCACTTTCTGTCGCTATTCGATTGTGGTCGACTGATGCTAAAATGTTGTGCAGCGGAAATGTCTTTGACGACGTGCAAAAGGTTCTACAAGTAAATATACATCTAATTATGTTTTCATTATATTCAAATATTTGTTCTTCACGTCTTTCAAAAAAATAAAAATAAAAATAAAAATGCTGCGCTTATGAAGGACTCGAAATGTCATTAAATTTTGCTTCATATGTTTTATCTCATTCCATTGTTTATTTATTAATATTGTTGAAAAATCATAAAATAAATACATTTTACGTGATTGCAATTCATTTAGTTAAATCTTAGCCACATTCATAAACAAGCACAATAATAATAATAATTATAATAATACAGAAAAGTCAGCGCCAATCGTCCAGATATCGTTATTAGAGACTGAAAACAACAAATTGCCTCCATATCGACATAGCAGTCACTGCAGACTACAATATATTTTTGAAAATCTTCAAAAAACTATCAAAATACAAGGATCTTGAAATCGAAATCTCCAAATGTGGCGCATGAGAACATAAAAAATTCCTGTTGTAGTTAGAGTCTTCGGATTGATTAGACAAGATTCCAATAGACTCATTGGATGAATTCCTGGCAGTGCATGCCATAAAGAAATACAAAAAAAAAATTCTCACGAGTACAGCCCACACTTTACGAAGGGCTTTATCCATGTAAAATATGTATGTGTGTTTTTTAATTACTCAATGGAAAATGTCATGATGCCATTTCTGATGTCGGGACCCGGAAAGAAATGTATACACACCAGAAATCATAGAAAAGAAAATAATAATAATAATGAATTTGGAAGAATATTTTAAACAAGCCAAACGAATTTAATCCCAAATGAGAACAAGAAAAAACGAAAAATAAAACTGTTTACGAATGGAAATATAGTAATTTTCCAAGCGCAGCATTGATGTGGCACAAGGCCGATAGTAAGGGACATGCAGTGAGGCTTGAACTCACTACTCAGTTGTAATTGTTCTAGCGAGACAAGGTTGCTAACCATTACACCACCTCGAGGTGCCCTACAAATGGAAATATAGATATAACAAAAAATAATGTTAGGCAAACCCTAACATAATTTCAAATATGGGAATACCCAGGAACTGAAAAGTACTCAATTTTTGGCTCTATCATCTGACATCACTCCATAAAACTCTTAAGCAAACTTTATCGATACAGATTGAATCACTGAAGGTATTATATACCTCCTACCAAAAACGGAAGAAACTGAAAATCCGAAAAATTATAGAATAATAACATGTCTCTCCCTCGCATATAAATTGATCAGGTCTCTCCTAGCGTACTGTACTTAATCTTATCTCGATGAAAACAAATTTTTTCCACTGGAAAAGAAGGGATTTCAATGAGATTCATTTGGTTGCAAAAATCAACTACTAAATATTTTCTACCTTTTTCCATGCAATTTGATATTATCATTATCCTGGAGAATTGAAGGGAAAAAGTTATTAATCTCATGAAAGCTTTGATAGATTATAGTAAAGCCTTTTATATTGTGCCCCACTCTGGGATCCTTAAAGCGTTAGAAATGTACGTTAGTGATAGTAAAGTTCCTTACATATAGCATGGAACTGTGGTAAACCGCGCCATTCCTAAATCACACTGAAGGTTCTGCCACTTTTAAATGTTTGATTATTCGACGAGGATTCTTTCCAGGAGACTCCCTGTCGCGCTTTCTGTTCTGTCTCTCTTTAACCCCCATTTCGCATGAAATAAACAGTATTAACTATGGACAAAAATAGAAAAGGAAGTATTTACTCACCTATTATACATGGCTGATATCAAACACTTTGCCAAAGGTAACAATGAGTTGACGGATATCCGCAATACTGTAAAATGTTTTAGCGATAATATCGGTATGGGTTACGGATTAGATCAATGTGTTACATTGAAGAAAAGGAGAATCACAGAAGCTCACTCAATAGATACAGATTAAAAATAAAACAGATTATCAGCTATAAAGCTTTTCCTGTCCCTTAATTGGATCATAGCTGATATTAAGACAATGGGTATTAAAACGAGAAAACTTATCACTTACCACCGCATGCATCATATTAAGGCTGATATTTATCGTCTGTATGTGCCCAAATGCGAAGGAGACAAAGGATTAGTTCAACTAGAACTGTCTTAAAAAAAAAACCCACAACGATCGCTATTTAAAGAAATCTAGAAACTACAGAAGACTCGATGACGATCTATCAAAGGACACGAAAAAAATAAGATGGTCTAAAGAATGTAGGACCTAAGAACGGTTTCTACTACCCGGGGGGTGGTGCAGGAGAGATTATATATATATATATATATATATATATATATATATATATATATATATATATATATATATATATATATATATACGTAGTAACAAGTTGGTATAATCCAGGCGAGTCCTATTAACACAACATAGAAAAACAACATATATGTTAAAACTGACTCACAAAAGAGCGCTCAATATTTATTCACAATAAACAGAGCAAATTTTCCTTTACAATTGGAATTACGATACCTTTAGTAAATGATCATTTTCACCTACGGATTTTAATTCGCAGGATTTTTCAAACTGTTTCTGGTATCGGCTTGTAGTGTATCTATAAGATACCTAAGTGTGGGTTGGGGCAGTCAGCGATACGAATAGGTATTATTAACCGGGACAAACGCATCCGTTTTCGTTAATTTCCGTGAATTGGAGGCGAATTAAACTTTGACCGTGTGACCATTAGGATATATGGAAGACCCCCCCCCGAAAAAAAACTAGACTCTCCGAGCCCCATAATATGATTCCAGTAACGATGTCTTCTGCTTCCCCATCTCATCTCCCAAAAGCTATCCAATTATACACCATGTATTTTGCTTTCTCAAAATAAACAGTACATTATAAACCGATAGTAGAAACAGTTTGAAAAATCCTGCGAATTTTAAAATTAAAATTCGTACGTGAAAATAGTCATTTGCCAAAGGTATCGTAAACTATATATATATATATATATATATATATATATATATATATATATATATATATACGAAAAATTTATTCGGTAATAATGCAAGCCGAAAATTTCAGATGGAATTTCAAGTGGCTGAAGGAATGCAAATAAAGCGTAAAAATACCTACTAGAGCGGCAATGAAGCTAATAAAGAAATCAAATCTAATGTATCAATGCAGAAATAATGGCAAGAAAAGCCTCTTCACGGTCAATGCCTTGATCGCACCAAATAAGTTAATATAGACAAACCCCGCACCCATCAGTGATTCCGTAGTGCAGTGTTAAAAGCTTAAGCCGAAGGTTTTATTCTTGCTGCATAGGATTAATGCTAACTACCTAGAAATTACTAAGCACACATACTGAAGAACTGTGTTAACCTGAAATGCTGATTCTGTGGTTAATATCCAGAAACAATTGACCATCTTGTTTCAGGTTGCAAAGTGTTAGCAGCCTCTAGTTATAAAACTCGAGATGATAAAGTGAGCCGATATCTGCACTAGAACATCTACAACTTTTACGGGAAGGAAACTGAAAGAAACTGGTATGAATATCATCCAGATCCGTTTATAGATTAGTACTTGTAACAATTCTATGGGACTTTATAATACACACAAACACAACAATCATAACTAATCGCCCCAACATCCTGTTCAAAGACCACAAAACAGAATGCGCTTTCTTATTGACATGGTAGTCCCTGCAGATTGTAATGTAATGTATATTTAAAGATCTTCAAAATGTATCAAAATACAATCTTGAAGTGTGAATCTAAAAAATGTGGCACATGAGTGAATAGCAGGACAGACTGGATTCTATAGCCTTGGGTGGTAACCGGCCCGAGGAGTAGAAAAAACTTCAAATATGGATAAAATTAGTAGGAAAATCCGGGCTCTGCAGCCATGGTTGGCAAACAGAATAAAAGTACGATTTCATGTCCAGAAGACTTTTCCCAAAGTCAGTCCGATGTCATGCTTTGTCCTGGTAACTCCTGCGACCACGCCAGTACCATACTGAATTGACTTTCACTTGGACATCATCGGTGGTGTGGGAAGGGGAAACGTGCTGCATGGGCAACTACCGATCTCTCTCTCTCTCTCTCTCTCTCTCTCTCTCTCTCTCTCGCGCTCTCTCTCTCTCAAAAAAATCTTCTCGCGCAGATCTATGATCTCTTGCAGTTGACGAATGACAATATTCACTGCTCATAGCCTTGTGTCAAACTAATCTAATCTTGATGAATAGCATCTTGTAATTGTACGGCAAGGACCTACTTCTTTTATCTCGTTTCATTGTGTTAACCATTGAAAATATTTTATGACATCTTCAGTGACACTCGATAAGATGGTTTTCTGTCCCAGGCCTAAGAAGGACAACGCTACTTTGTATTTGTCGATAAGAGCAAACAAAATGTAATGTCGAATCTAATCTATTTGATAAGAGACACCCTCTTAAGGGAATCCTAAAATGTCATCACTCATAAGTTGTTGATCGGGGATTTTAAGGGAGAGGAGTGTTTTCTTACAGGTGTTGGAGATGAAATATATCAGTTACGCGCAAAGATAGATCTTTAGATCATTAGACTTTAATACATACTTATACGCATTTATATATGTAAATATATATTCATATATATATTTATATAATAATATACATTTTGAATTCACTATAATAAAATATATTTTAATTTCTTATTACTACCAAATTATAATAATTTTGCCCGTCTTTCGTTAGTTAGTTTTTTAACCCGATCGTTACAGCCCGCCAATACCTAATACAATTCGATTTTAACTTCGCTAATATTCGGAAGTAACATATCAGAGGTGGTACTTGATTTCAGTGAGAAAATAAAAGAAAGAAAGAAAAGGGGAGAAAAAAAAAAGGCAAGATAGAAGGGTTTAACGTCCCCTGTCAATACCTAATAATTGAGGGATATTCCAATATGATTGAGTAAAAAGACATACCAAAGACGCTACTTGGTTTCAGTAAGAAAACAAAAGAAAGAAAGAAAGATAGAAAGGAAGAAAAAGGGAAGAAAATAAGTCAAGATTAAAGGGTTTAACGTCTCCTGTCAATAACTAATAATTAATGGATATTCCATTTTGATTGAGTAAAAAGACATATCAAAGACGCTACTTGGTTTCAGTAAGAAAGAAGCAAGTTACAAGTAACAATACGAAGAGGAATTGCTATATTTTCTAAAAATGTGATTTCGATAAAGGCGAGAAAAATCTGGTGAGATACGAGAAACACTGCATAATTTGTCAGATGAACAGATTCTTTAAACTCGCTTGAGCGGTCATTCGCTAATCCGCGCAAGAACGACTACTTACATGAAAACAGATCAGGATTCATGTGTATTTGGTTTATTATAGTACCCCAAATTCCGTGACCTTGTGCAAGACTAACATCAGACTAGTAATAACGATATTTATTGTGTCTCGGGGTTGAAGAGGTTGCGTATTTGCTAATGGCGCTAATAGCTCGGATAAGTAAAAACGTCTTCGGGTGTTGATTTCCAAATGTGGTTCTCGACAGAAGAATAACGGGTGCAACACTATATTCAATGAAATAAGAAATATTTTGTTAATGTTGCACATTAATGTGGTTAATGGAAATTCAACCCCTGTGTTATAGTGTCAACAACGCTCCTCTCAAATCAAGAACATTTTTGGGAATGCTCGCAGAGTAAATAATACTAGTTTTCTTGAGGCTTACAACTTTGGTACCAATTCCAATTTTGCTTAAATGCTTTTTCAGCTTTCTGGGTGGCGTTCCAAGAAAAGCTATGACTTCTATCTGCCGTGTCCTTTACAAATAATGGGAGCTCATAACTTTCCACTGTTTCTTGTCTTATAGAACTTTATAAAGTCTGACTTTTTGCTATCTCTCTTAATCAACATTCTGCTAAACATTTTCATCGTTAGGTAGGTTATGCTCTGCTTTCCTCTGTCACACTTGCCTTCAATATGACCGTCCTGGGTATGACGATAAACTACATCCGGGTCCTGGGTAAGACGATAAACTACATCAAACAGCAAGGCCTCTGATCAGGAGGTTTTGAGGAGCGTTAAACCACCTCGTAATTGCTGGTGTTCCCAGGTCCACCCTGACGCGGGGTTGTAGCACCTGTTAGGGTCCCAGCTATGCGCAAATAGTTAACACGCAAACTTGTGTAAAAATAGGTTTTAATACCAGGAATACTTTGTAATAAAAAAAAAAATTATTACCAGCAATAATGTTTGAAGGAAAAATTATTATCAGCAATACTTTTTAAAAAATACCAGCGATAAAACAATTATACATTCTTTGGAAAAAATATGACCAGATATAGATTTCTTCAAGGAAACATATTCCCAGAAATAGATTTTTGAAGAAAAACATTACCAGCAATAAAAATTTTGTCGGCATTAAATAACCCATTGAGCTTGATATGCCGTAAACCAAACCAAACCTTCAATATGACATGTTAAATGTTCTAAGTCCTCTTTTCTCATTATGTTGCCTAGAATTCCACCTGTCTCTTTCTGATGCTATGTATGCCTTTTAAGTTTCCATTTTCTCAAAGACTTCAGTGTTGCTCACTTATTCAGCCTATGTGATTTTCAGCATTCGTTTGTACCGTATTTTTTTGCCTTTGATCCCTTCTCAATCTGCGAACAGATTGTCCAGCATTCACTGCTATATAGGAGTACTAATATTACATAACAGTTCAGTAATCTTTTCTTTGTTTCTAACGAAATGTTCTGGTTTCTTAATACTTTGCTTAGCCTTTAGAAGGCATCTTTCGCCGTTTCGCCTTCCGATTTCGGTATCATATTTCCCGTCCTCTGTCAAAAGAATTACTTCAAATTTCAATTTCTTTTATTTGGTTGATTTTGCTGTCCCCAAATTGTAATTCGCGTGTTCGGCTGTCCTTTTATATCTATTTATTTATTGACTACCATGCGTTCTGTTTTCTTAAAATTGATGTTTAGTCCTTTCTTCTTGCTTTCTATTTCAAACTTCTGTGGGAATTCTTGAAGAAATTAATTCAACTGCCATGATCCGTAGCTTCTTCAAGTCTCTAGCCAGAGGGTGACAGGTTTTAATCTTTGCAGTTTCTTTAAAGTTTTCTCTTGTATTGATAACACATAGGGCTCTTCCTCCGATAAATATTGTAAATTTTAACGCAGAGTGGTTAGAATGTTCGCTTTCCGGCCAGCAGACATAGGTTCGAATCTCACTATGGTAAAATTGTCAGGAAGATGACTTCTTGATATTATCTGTCTGATAAGTTGGTCCCAGAATGCACCCGAAAAACATTGCGCGAGTTGATTACAACTTTGTGAGTGAAATTGAGTAGAGAGAACTGTTTGTAGGCCGTCGATGATTGTGCTAGCACACAATCTTAAGTCATCGCGAGCGAGATATTGAGCGTACTGGCATTGTTTAAACGGGTGATCACGGCAGATTACGCTCTCTCTCCCAGAAACAGTAACTAAGGGCCAGTCAGCTTAGTAGTACTATAGAACACAGGTGACCCCTGCGACGAAGATTAATTTGATTGCGTTGCAGGTGAGTGTGCTTGGAAATTTAGAATAGCTAGACATTACATATATATATATATATATATATATATATATATATATATATATATATATATACACACACATAAGATGTGATATATATATGCGTAAGATTATATATATATATATATATATATATATATATATACGTAAGATGAGAAAAATAGAGTACAATTCCAACCTTCCTAACATTTAATTTAAAATAGGCTCAATACAAAGTAGAGAAATATTAAAAAGAGAAATATTAAAATAATCAACATATATATAAATATATATATATATATATATATATATATATATATATATATATATATATATATATATATATATATATACGTGTGTGTGTGCGTGTGTGTGATAAAATATAATTTTAAGGTATGCTGTATTTAAAGGTTATATTGCTCAATATCAAGGATACAGCGTATGTAAATAAAAACATTGAAATCAAGAAAGAAATTCAGTTTCATGCCTGACGATTTCGTTTACTATAAAACAGACTGTCCCCTCTGGGTGTTGACTTGAGTGCCCACTTTTTATATATATATATATATATATATATATATATATATATATATATATATATATTACAGGTAATCGATCCGTTGGTATATAATACGGGTGGATCCTAGTAATGTTAGTTAATACGGATCCACAGAGAGCTCGATGTATTTTTTTTATATCAGAGTATTTGTTTTTTTTTACAGCAAAAAAAAAAAAAAAAGAAATATTACTTCAATATAGAGGATAGACTATTTGAAACCGTTCTGTACGTGGTTTGGTGCTGATGCGAACAGAACGGTCTGAAATGGATTATCCTTGATGTTGAGGAACTATTTTTTGCTGTCATATATATATATATATATATATATATATATATATATATATATATATATATATATATATATATATATATATGTGTGTGTGTGTGTGTGTGTGCGTGTGTGTGTGTGTGTGTATATATGTGTATGTGGGTGTATATATATATATATATATATATATATATATATATATAAAAGTGAACATAGAAGTCAACACTTAGAGGCGACAGTCTGTTTCATGCTATATGCAATCGTCAGGACACCTTTGAAATTTGTATATATATATATATATATATATATATATATATATATATATAGAGAGAGAGAGAGAGAGAGAGAGAGGGGGGGACCAGAGATAGATAGATAGGTATAGAAATAGAGTGATTGAGGCTGAAAAATAAACGTACAGACATGTAGAGAGTAAAAGCATAGAAGATTTGTTAGATTTGAATATATGTATGAATATCGGGCAAAACCCCAAATCATTCAAAGATATAAACACGCCTAATGATCGACACAAATTTCTGCGCAGACGTTTTTAATGATTCTCAAGGGACTGTGGCTTCTTGAGTGAATGAGTGCTGTTGTTTTAGGAAAAGAAATCTACATGTGAACTCGACCTACACAGAATTAGCCAGAAGGAAGAATCTTGAACGTCTGCCGGCAGTCACTCTGAAATAAGTGAAATGAGTGGTCGGATAGTAATGAAATTCCGTAAAAGGGAATCAATTCCTGCTGACAAAACATCCCCCGACTAAAGCTTATACACAGCCCAGCCAAGCACAAACATCTGCGAACAAAACGACCACGTATGTTTTGCTTTTTTTTTTTTTTACAAGAATACGGTTCTACCAGTTACTCAACAGGAACGGCTGGAATGAAAAAAAAAATTCTATGAGGGAACTGGGAACGCGAACATGTCATCAGTTTATAGATTGAATGTATCTGGTATAGATAGGAATAAAAAAAACAGACAATATTAACCGACACGCTTGAACATCGAAATTTTGGGATGCAACATGTACACACACGCACTAGCCACAATTTCTTTGACACTCTCACTCCCCAACCCATATATATATATATATATATATATATATATATATATATATATATATATATATATATATATATATATATATATATATATATATATGTCGTCATATATTACGAAATGGACAAAGTCCGACAATTTATTTATTAAAGACATTTTTATGTTTAACGTTCTTTTTATAGATACATGTATTTAAGTAAATGCTCTGTTTATAATAAACAGTATTAAATAACATTTACCGGCCTGAATGTCCGAGAAATTTTCATAGAAAATATTCGTCCTTGGAACGTTAAACATAAAAATGTCTTTAATAAATAAATTGTCGGACTTTGTCCAATACGTAATATATGACGTCATTTGTTTACATTCGATACACCAATGAGCAGTTATGAATGTACGAGATTCATGGAAGATTGAAGTTTATAAACAGTAAATTCGACCTTGCCGACCGAACGATCCTTGGTGGCCGAGCGGTCAAGGCGTAAATGACGGATCCGTATAGGATGCAGGTTCGAATCCTGTCCAGTGACGAATATTTTCTATGAAAATTTCTCGCACATTCAGGCCGATAAATGTTATTTAATACTGTTTATTATATTGTATCTATAAAAAGAACGTTAAACATAAAAAATGTCTTTAATAAATATATATATGTGTGTGTGTGTGCACTGAATTTACATGTATTGAACATATATACAAGGTTGCCATAATTTTGGAGAATAGGTCACAATAATTTTTGAAAGTAACATAGAGTGAATGCTACTATATAGTTATTACACACTTCTTGACAGGCGTGTATATATATATATATATATATATATATATATATATATATATATATATGGCATAAAAAGCAAGAAATGTTATATTATAGGCCATGATAGATTTAAAATAAAAACAAAAACACACACACCAGTCGACCGGTTTCGTCCCCTCTCATCAGAACTGTTAACGGGGAACACAAATTATGAAGAGAAAAAAAAAGAAAGTCTGTCATGGATGACGTGAATTAAATGGACAGGTAGAAGAAAAAATATAATTGTAAAAATTATACCAACAAAGATGCTAGAAACGCAGCACAGCAAGTCCAAATAAACAATATCTTTGTTTACAAAGAGCAGGGCGCCTGGATCTGATGTACAGCGTCTCCAACACTTTAAGATGAATTAATGAGTGTGCTCTGGCCAAAACGGAAAACCAGTTCACACTGAAATCCATCGCACAAGTGGAATTCTTTATAAAGTGATCCGCAATCGAAGACCCATAGGTGTTATAAATGTTATCGCCCAACGAAAATATATATATATATATATATATATATATATATATATATATATATATATATATATATATATATATATATATATATATAGTATTGATACAATATGGTAATCCATGTGGAATTTCCAGGAGGATATAGATCCAGGGAGAGCTCTATGCCAAAATACAGAGCAAAATTATTATTAATTAAAGAATATCAATCACTCAATTTTTTTAAGTATTTGATATTCTTTAATTAATGATATATATATATATATATATATATATATATATATATATATATATATATATATATTAGGTTGGTGCAAAAATAATGACGTAACAATGTCGTTTTTTGACGTATTTTTAACGTCAAAAAACGACATTATTACGTCATTATTTTTGCACCAACCTAATATATATCAGATATCACCTTGCATCTTATATATAGTGTTGAAATCTCCCGTGATCTAATTTTATCGCCAATGCTTACTTTCATATGATTTTATTCTACCTCACTTAACCTTCGACTCCTTAATATTTACTCAAATGACATTATTATTATTATTATTATTATTATTATTATTATTATTATTATTATTATTATTATTATTATTCACATCTGATTCCTTCCATTTCTCGCTTTAAAATCTGGCTTCCAAGCAGGTTATTTTTTTTTCTTTGTTTCTTTCTTCATCTTGCATTAAGTTTTCCCGTAGCTGCTAAAGCTCTTGCATATATGACATTATATACTTATGTGATGTTTTCCAGTGGTTTGACCCTTAACAGGTGGAAGGCCAGTTGCGTAATGGACATATGTGTCCCGGACATTTACGTACCAGACAATTTCGTCGCTGAACATTTGCGTTCCAAGACAAATGCTTACTTGGAAAACTGCGTAGCTCTGATAATTTTTTAAGCTTTTACAGTCAATTACCATAAATTTTGAAAAAAGCATAAGTAGTAATCATAAATTATGTATGTGTGTTTCTGTGTGTGTGTAACATGAATGAATGAAAGAAGAAAAGAAGAAAAGAAAAATGAATGTAAATAAATAAGGACAGACAATATACAGAATCTCTCCAGGTTGCGAGAGTCCCAACCTACGACGATTCGTGGTTACGATGCAATTTCCATTAATCTTGATTCGACTTACGCATTTCGCCTCGTACATAAGATGGAAACGGCGTAGCGGAAAATAAAGTGTGTTCCAATAAAATGGAGCGATTTTAAATGTGAATTAAGTTTAAGCGTCTAATGATCTTTTTTCAGATTTAACAACAAAATTCTTTGGTAATTTCAACCATGGAAAGATTAACATTCAAACAATGTGTTAAAGTTATCGAAGCCTATTATGAAAATGAATATTCAGACAGAAATGCAATGAGAAGTTCTCTGGTCGCATCATCTCTCGAAACAGTGAAGTCAATTGGTCATCACGATCGTGCGACTTGACGCCTTTACATTTCTTCCTTTAGGGGTCATTTCAAAAGTGATATCTATGACAAGCCAGCAACAATACAACATCTGAAGGATGAGATAATAAAGCATATTGGTGAGATCGAGGAGCAACTATGCAGTGATGTCATCAAAACTTTTGATTCTCCAGTGGAGGTTTCCCGCCAAAGCTTGGCGGACATTTGGGTGATATTATTTTTCATACGTAATTGCCATGACGTAAATAACATGATCCGATAGAGAAATGAATCAAATTTCACCAATGACACTGATTTATTTACTGCTGACTTTGATCCGTCTTTATGAAACCCCCTTACACATAATCTGTCTTAATGAAACACCATTTATATCCACCATCTGTTTTTTTAGTCCTAATTATGTTAACATATGTTATAGAAATATGTTGTTTTGTCCTAAATTATTAATTTAGTTTTGCGTTAGCATAGATGAGTGACAACAGTGCTTATTCACGGAAACTCCAGGATACGTTCCGACTTATACGAAAAATCGCGTTACGAGGTCTGTCGTAATTAAAGGAGATGCCTATATATATATATATATATATATATATTATGTATGTATATATATATACGCATCGCGGATATGAAATAAAATTGTCCAAATCATGTAACAGCATAATTATCCATCCTCCAAAATGTTTAATATCTAAAAACCCACTAGACTACTTGAGTTTCTTTTTTCCAGGTTTTCAGATAAGACGTTTCTCCACCTGACTACATTTTGCGTAAAAATAAAAAATCTTTAGAAGTAATTCAGCTAAAAAAGAGCCGGTTAAAATTGTTTTGTGTCAGCCCCACTGTCTTCCTAACTGAGCAGTGGGGAGAGGGGAAAAAGATCATTCAGGCCTTCACTAATGGTAACAACATCCATACTCTGGCTTCCATCTTCAAAGTCTATTCAAGAACCATCAAGAGAACGGTGAACAGTAGAGAGTAAAACTGGATGAGGAGGTCACAACAGAAAGAGGGATCATCATTTCTACTTACAGTTAAAGGGATCAATTAGAAAATATTCAACTCAATTCATAAGAAAATGCAGTTTCAACTATGACAGTCCAAAGAGCAGTAAAAAAAGACATCTCATTTTCGTTTCTGATCGATTTCCTCACGATAGTTCTGTGCAGCTTGGAGAGTAATTATACATTCTTATTAATCAAAGTAGAGTCGAGTAGTGTTATATAAACCTCGGAGTTTTCCAGTTAGTATATTTAATCATTTCTAGCAATTCAGAGATTAACGTAACAATTGTACAATTTTGCTGTTACAACCATTATGTGTGTATATATAAGACATAATTTAGCTCTTGAAAATATATTTCAATTCAGTACTGTTGAGTGATAAGCTAATTCTATAAACAACTGCCACATGCGTTAATGCGAAGCTCTTCAGTAAAATGAATGGAGCATTCCTGCTGATTGGCATTTTTTTATATTCATAACAATAGGCTATATTTAGCTGTTTCACTCTACTCAGTGGTAGAAACTCTGACGCACACCAAATCGGTTAGGTTTCGATCCTGGCCTAAGGCATTCATTCAGATGTCTAGTCGCCCTATGACACACACACACTTTGAAGTATATATATATATATATATATATATATATATATATACACACACACACACACACACACTTCAAAGAGGATAGAATCCAGGTAGAGCTCAATGTCAACTGACATCCATTAGATATGGTACGTGGAACTAGAACGAAATAAAGGGTTCAGCTCAACATTCCAACCACCTGAAGGAGGCCGGAAGGTACATCGGCCGAAAAGTTGTAACAAATATAGCAACAAAGATGAAGAAAATAATCCGAATAATGTAAATAGTGTACATAATACCTCATCTCAGAAATAGAGACTGATACTGAAGAAGGCCGAAGCGTACAACGGCCTAAACGTTGTAATAAATATGCCAACAAAGATGAGGACAATAGTCCGAATAATGTAGTGTAGATAATACCTCATCTCAGAAATATAGACAGATACTGAAGAAGGCCGGAGCGTACAACGGCTGAGACGTTGTAATAAATATGGCGACAAAGATGAGGACAATAGTCGGAATAATGTAGTGCAGATAATACCTCATCTCAGAAATATAGACAGTCTTAGATTTACTTTGTCAGATTCTACTGAACTTTTTTTCATTGAAGCATGATTCAGAATATTTATTAAATAAGTAGTTATGAATTAAAACACAATACCGTAGATATATTCAAGTTTAAAGATCCATTTACATTTTCTATTGATATTAAATCTGTAAATATAATTTAAGTAAATATATATATATAGTAAAATGGGACAGAATGAAGATTTTCAGTAATATTAGGTTGGTGCAAAGATAATGTCGTTTTCGCACATATGTTACTATGTGAGAAAACGACATTATTTTTTTGCACCAGCTTAATATATTCATATTATTTGAAATCCACTTCTTGAGTTGGACAGTCTTGGAAAGTGAAGTGAATGATATTTTGTCTTACTGTAAAAAGGGAACATTGGGCAAAAAATATTGCGAACCAACAGACAGGATATTTCATCTCAAATAAGGATATATTTCATGTAGGTGTCGTTAATTTTTAAATATTATTGTTACATTCTTCGCGACATTTATACATTATTATTTTTATTTTCGTTTTTCTTATTGTTTGAACATTTCACTTTTTTTTTCGTTTCCTTTTCTTTTTTTTACTTCCATTTATTTCTCTCTTTCTCTTCAATTAATATTTTTGATTTCCTTTCCTGCTTTCTCTTTTCTTTCTTTCTTCTCTATTTCTTTTCACTGTTTTCTGTCTTTCCTCTCTTTTATTTTTCTCCCTTTCTATTTGATTCATGTCTTTCTTTTTTCACTTTATCTCTCTTTAATCTTGTTTTTTCTCTTATCATATCCTTTAGTTTCATTTTTATTTTTTTACTTTCTCTTTCTTTTTCTTTCAATTATATTAATTCTATTTTCCACTTTCCTGCACTTCTTTTTTCTCTTATTATTTCTTTCTTATGTATTTCTTTAATTCTTCACATGCTTATATTCTTTCTTTCTTTATCATTTCTTTCTTTCCTTATTTTCTTATATTCTTTCTGCCTTACCGTTTCGCTTTCACTAAGTTATTTTTCCTTTTATATTTTTCTCTTGTCTTTTTCCTCATTTCTTTCTTTTTCTTTTATATTTATTCTTTCTCTTTCATTCATAAATTTTTTCTGATATTTATTCATCCTTTTTCTTTCATTCACTATATATTACTTACTTTCTTCTTTTACTAAGGATTTTTCATTCATTTCTTTCCTTATTAAGAATATTTCTCTTTTTCGCTTTCATTCATTTCGTTGTTTTAGTATTACATTTTCATTCATTTTTATTACTTCACTTTTCATATCCTGACTTTTTCTTTCATTCGCTTTTCTTCTATTGATAATCTTTTCTTTCTTTCTTTGATTTTTAAATTATTTCTTTCTTTTTCTTTCTCATTCTTTTCCCTCCTTTTATACTTTCTCTTTTTCTATTTCATTTCTTTCTATCTACCTTCGCTGAGATATTATTCCCTCTTTCATGACTTTTCTCTTTTTTATTTTTTTTTTATAATTCTTTAAATATTCTTTTGATTTACATTTTCTTTCGTTTTCTCTTTCCTTCTCTTTGTCCTTTGTTCTCCCCCCGCTTACCATTTCTCGAGTTCGTTATTTTGGGGACTTTCAAACAAAACCGTCACATGCGACTTGACATACACTTAATAACCCCCGTCTTTTATGAGAACGAGAAAATATTGTCTCTGTCTCTGTTATTATTATTATTATTGTTTGTATTCCTTCTTACTGGTGGTGATCATCGTTGTTACTGCAGTGTTAGTTACGTCTTTTTTGGTAAGATGGTAAAAAAGTATGTGGTAATAGACCACACACGTGTTGTCACAGAGAAAAACAAGAACTTCTCAGGTCGAGGATATAAGATAATGAAAAAAGAATTTCACTGAGTCCATATATAAATAAACCAAATAAAAATCTTTATATATATATATATATATATATATATATATATATATATATATATGTGACGAAAGAAACAACACTACACAGTGATTTTCTATCTCACTCTCTCACACACACACAATCTCTGTGTGGGTGTATATATATATATATATATATATATATATATATATATATATATATATATATATATATATATATATATTGAACAATAAAAAATATTAAAAATTAAAATCCTCAGACACACTGGGTTGTAGATTAATATTTTTTCTTTTTTTTTTTTATTATTATTTCATTTAGATTCTTCGACTAGTTTCGGCCAAAATGGCCATCATCAGGAGAAGAAATATTTCTGCTTGCTGGTAGCAGTGAACTACAAAAACGAATGACTTGATGAAGAAAATGAATTTTTGTCAGTAGTTTTCATTTGTTTTTTTTTATTTTTTCATCTTTTTAACATGAATCTTTTAACATTCCTTGTGTTGGTCAAACAGTCTCTTTTAAGTTGTTATTTGAGATAAGAACTGGATGGACATTAATTTTAAACCGAACGCAATGCAAAACAAGAGCTGTATTCTTTATTTTAGGATAATTGCATCAACACTAAAGTAAACGCTACAAAAAATGAAATCATGTTTCGATGTGTGCCAACACATCTCATCACATGTTTGTAAATGACTTTTTAGTAGACAATTTATTTAAAATTTAAAACCACATACAACATTTTCACGTGAAAAGCGCCTTATGAGATGTTTTGTTACACATCGAAACATGATTGCAATTATGTAACGTTTATTCTCATGTTGATGTAATTATCCTAAAATAAAATAAATATTCATATATATATTATATATATATATATATATATATATATATATATATATATATATGTATGAAGTAACACACATTGAGTGCTGGTGATATTGAAACAGTGTTCAATACATAATAACAGAGATAAAACTTATAATACTAATAATAAATACTGAGTGTAATGGGTAAAGTATAGTCATTTAATATTTTTAATTTCGCGCATACTGGTTGTTTGTTTTGTCGACTGCAAAGTGCATTAGTGACAATTGTGCACCGTCTGTGAGAAAAAAAGATCCCAGTGACTCATTTCTCTCCGCCATAAATTTGGAAACGACATGCTGTACTGCTTAGCATTCGCGCCGGAATCGCATATACTAATATTTCAGAGTATTTGGGTGTCAATCAGTGAAAAGTGTAGAAGATTCTGTCCTCAAAAGATGTACCGAAATTGATGAAAACCAAATATCCAGTGAACATCATGGCATTTGGATTGATCACTAGCGATAGCGATGTTATGCCTTCATTTAACTTCGCACAGGGCCTACATCAAGTGCGTTGAGGAGGTAGTGTTACCCTGGGTGAAGAGGCTGGCTACTGGAAGACTCTATGTCTGGCAACTAGACTCTGCCCCATGCAACAGAAACAGGAGAAACCAGTCATGACTGTCAGACAATTTCTGTGACCACATCACCCTTTACACCACCTAACTTCCAAAACTGCAACCACTTTGATTAGTATGTGTGGGTGGTGTTGATCGAGAGACCAACAAAACTCCTAGTGACACCAAAGTTGAATTGAAGGCAAGGATAATTTCAGCAGTCACCAAATTAAACAAGGAGACCATTCAGAAGATTTTCAGATTCTGTAGTCATCTGGAGGCTGTGACTGAAGACGATGGTGATTTTATTGAATCTATTTACTCTTTAGCATTTCAAGATATTTTTGTATAATCTTGGTAAATATATCTGTTAAAATGAGATGTCAGTGTTATTTTCGGGGGGTTTTTGTGTGGAATTTAAACGACAATTTATTAATCGCAACGCACACACATTTTAGTCCTCACCAGAAGCACTACTCCGAGTTCGAGTAATTGCATCGTGTATGAAATTCAGAGCTGTTCTACCGGTTGTGCTATTTGTCATTAGCATATATATATATATATATATATATATATATATATATATATATATATATATATATATATATATATGTGTGTGTGTGTGTCTGTTTGTGTTTGTGTGTGTCTGTATCTCTGTGTGTGTCCCTGTGTATGTATATACAGGGTGTCCATAAAGTCTTTAGTCTATTTCAAAAAAGCCATTACGAAAAACCGTATACGTGGCAACTATTTTTTTTGCATATCAATGTCATTATTAAAGTTCTTTTAATGATATTACGAATTTTATTTGTTATTTTTTATGTCTTAGACCGCAATTAATATTGTCTTTATGTTTAAAACCACAATTAACGAATTACCAGAAATTACACCTAAAAACGGTTGACAGTGGCTATTCCATATGAACAGACAATACGTGTGTCTTCGTTTATCGAAACAACGTCGGAAATTCAATCATGAAGAAATGACGCAGCTAAATATGGAAAAGAAACCCCGTCACGTCAGTTGATTCTCTTGACTTTATGGACATCATATATATATATATATATATATATATATATATATATATATATATATATAATTATTTATTTAAAAATATGATTCCAACGGTACATAAGAGTTCTCATGTTTAGAAACAAGATCCGAAAACTTCAATGTAATTATTTGAATTAAATTGAATTAAAGTATTAAGCTCTGTTCCATATTTTAAAATAAATAATTATATTTATGCTCTACTTTTGTATCGAGCACTATTTTTTAAAAATAATAACAAAAATACTAAAGAACTTTGGATTATTTACCTAACAAGTTCTTTCCTATTTCCTATATATTTTTACACACACACACACACATATATATATATATATTTGATTGAATAAGTTACAAAAATTATGCCTGCTTATTTTTATCATAATACTTTCATATCCACGAATAATAAAGGATTATGATAAAATTAAGCGGACATAATGCATGTAATTTATTCAAGCAGGCATGCCTAAAAGAGAATTTGATGCTTAAATACACAAATATATATCTCCGACTGACGTCAATTCAGCCGGATTTCGATCCTAGCTAGAGGAAACCGGACGCCTAGCCATAACTGATGAGCTGTGATACAGCGAAACAGTCTGTGTATGTAAATACACACACACACACACACACACACACACACACACACATATATATATATATATATATATATATATATATATATATATATATATATGTATATATATATATGTATATATATAAGTAGACATTGATGCGATATACTGTTTGATTCTTGAACGCAATCGTCAGGTCATATGCATTGTGGTTTTGCTCGACTATGATGTTCAGCGATGCATTGTAGATAGTCTATTGGATTGTTCTAACGGTTATTATGATGGGCGATAACGATTATGTTTCGAATTATTCTAGGGTGGAAATAATTCTGAACTTTTGTCATCTTTATAGTGTTTTTTAACTTTTAATTGATTATTTTATTGTTGGTTATTGTTATTACGTTTGCGTATTACTTTAATGAATATTTTTCCTACGTCTGTTTTTACGTTTTTTTTTCTATGGTCGGTTGAACCATAGGAGGTTTCTTTTGCTGTTGGCTTATTTTTTGTGCTGTGTGGTGTATTTATATGAGTATTGCGAAGAATCCACACTCTTTTAGGGCTGTTTCATAGTCTTTCTTGGCTTCATTGAAAATAGTATCACTAAAAGAATTGACAAATAACCTGCGGTTAATTTATTGTGGGATCTGATTGATTATCGATGGCGATTGGTTGCAAGATTTTGTTTACTATTTACATTATTCATACTATAGTCCTCATATTTGTTGCCATATTTATTACAACGTTTAGGCCGTTGTACGCTCTGACCTTCTTCACTATCTGTCTATATTTCTGAAATGAGGTATTATGTACACTATTTACATTATTCGGTTTATGTTCCTCACCTTTGTTGCCATATTTATTACAGCTTTTGGGCCGATGTACGTTCCGGCCTCATTCAGGTGGCTGGAATGTTGAGCTGAATCCTTTATTTCGTTCGCTGGGGTAGACTGTTCTAGTTCCACGTACCATATCTAAAGGATGTTAGTTGACATTGAGCTCTACCTCGATTCTATCCTCTTGGAAGTATATATATATATATATATATATATATATATATATATATATATTAACCACTCATATATATATATATATATATATATATATATATATATATATATATATATGTATGTATATGTATATGTATATGTATATGTATATATATATATATATATATATATATATATATATATATAGTATTTGTCATTTGTTTCTTCGTATTCTTGATATGTAACTTTTATTAGTTTGAAGAATTCTTAATAAAGAAAGTGTGCTCTCCGGTAATGTTAGAACCTGATCCTCTTTTAGGTAAAAGGCGTGCTTTGGACTGCTTGCCCACAGAGACGTCACAACCCAGCAAGGTTATATTTTCTCCACTTCCTCGTTCATAAGTTTACCGGGCTCTGTTGCGCAAGCTATGCATGACTATGAATATGTCGCGGGATTATCCTTGGGTTTCCAAAAGTAGGGGTCAGGGAACAACCTCAGCCGTCATAGTTTGTTGAAGCCTGACTGTCCACATCCTTCGTGTGAGGAGACATCAATATTACATTATGCATGCATCTATGTATGTATTTATATAGTTTCGTGTGTGTGATGAAGAATGCTTAACTAGAAATATGACGCCGTGTGATTATATATACAGTGAACCCTCTGTATTCGCGGGGTTAGGGACTAGAATCGACAGCGAATAGTTAGACTCCGCAAATACATGGAACCAACCCCACCCAAAAGTTATTATAAGTGCCTATTTTGATTGTTAAAACCCTAGCATAAGTTAAAATTTCATTCTAAACACTTCAGAAACATTTCAGATCATTTTAAAACATTTTTGAAAAATAGTATTGGTGACCATACAGTTAGCGTAAATTTTCTTTCATACGTGCAATAACAGTTTTTAGTTAAACATAGACCAATAAACCATTGAAAATACTGTATAAAATATATGTAACAAGAGATAATATATAAAGTTTAAAACATTTTCTAAAAATAGAACTGTGACTTAGAACAAGCCACTTTTAAGACCCCAGCCGCAGACCGGAACAAAGAACAAATCCCAAGCACTACGCATGTTATTGCGTTTGTTATGTTTACAGTGAAGATGTACAATTCTGTTAATTTTTACCATAAAAATGGACTGTTATACGGTTTAAGTCACTTAACAAGAAAATCATGCAAGAATATTTTAAATATGTTCTATCAAAAAAATACGCGAATCGAAGGAGTTCTCAGCGAATTTATACATATGTTCTTCAGAAAAACACGTGAAGATTTCGCCAATAACAAGTAGGTTTGTTCTAAAGAAAAATCCGCGAATGTGTGAAGCCACGAATGCTATTAGGTTGGTGCAAAAATAATATCGTTTTCTCACATGTGAGAAAACGATATTATTTAATAAAACGCGAATAAGCGGAGTCTTATGTATTAAGTTAATTTCTACAATGATAACATTACTAATAAATCGGAGAGTTTAATAAATTGATTAGGGCATACATTTCTCGCGAATTCTTATTTTGGGTGAGGCCATTATATGGTTAGTCTCACAAATGCATGCTGATTTAATCTTATTAAGTCCAGTGGTTCAGTATGAAATAAAAGGGTGTTCCAATAACTTTGACCGATTTTAAATGTGAATTAATTTCAAGCGTCTCAAGATTTATTTCTTTTTCTTTCTGATTAAACAACTGAAGACTTTGTCATTTTCAATCATGGAAAGCTTAACAATCAAACAACGTGTTAAAGTTATCGAAGCCTATTATTCAAACAGAAATGTAATGAGAGGTTCCCAGGTCGCATCGTCTCTCGAAACAGTGAAGTCAATTGGCCATCACGATCGTGCGACTTGACACCGTTAGATTTCTTCATTTGGGGTCTTCTCAAAAGTAAGGTCTATTCCAACAAGCCAACAACAATTCAACAGCTGAAGAATGAGATAATAAGGCATATTGGTGAGATCGAAGACCAGCTATGCAGAGACGTCATCACAAGTTTTGGCTATCGTGTGGAGGTGTACCGCTGAAGATTTAGCGAACATTTGGGTGATATTATTTTTCACAGATAATTGCCATGACTTAAATAACATGATCTAATAGAGAAATAAATAAATTTTAACCAATACCACTGATTTATTTACTGCTGATATTGATCCATCTTAATGAAACACCCTATATAAAATCCTTTAACTTGCAGGGATTGTAAAAAGAGGATACAGCGGATAAAAATTAGAAAAAATGAACTTGACTCTAACCGACATATTAAGCAAGAGAGAATTTTTGAGGTTAATGTCTCCAGGAGGTTTTGAAAAAAAATATTTTTCACTTTTATTTTTATGAATTCATCGAATCATTATTCAGATAGTAATAAATTTGGGGGAAGGGCTTGGAAGGGCGCTTTCTAAAATCTAAAATAATTAGTCATAGATACAGTATATTCTATTACGAAAAAACTATTCAGTTTTTGAGTCGATTAATACTACGAAAAGACTTTTTCTACTTCAGTTCACACGATAAAAGGCTCAAGAATCACTCAAGGTAGAGGATTTCTAAGTGAGATTGTTGTAAGTGAGGGATAATGAAAACGTGAGGATTTGTAGGATAGATATCTGTTATTGAAATTCAAGGGGATAATGTAGAAGAAATCGTGGAAGCTTCCTATCGAGTGTTTGGAACAGGTGTCTGAGTGGGACTTACATCTAACCAAAGGAAGCTGAGGATGATTTGCCACCGTGTACGCCGTCTGGTGTGTCCAAGCCGTGATGATGTGTTCTGGTAGAACTGGGAAAAATAACGCGTCAGAACCTCTACAGTAATTATTATGTTTGTGTTGCGTTATTTCATCTGTGGAATAGAGCTTACCGGGTGGAGAATAATCGATACCCCACAAGGATGCGTAATAGCTATTGAACTATGTCGAAGCTGGACAGGGTGAACTGTACGGTACGAATACAGATATGGCAACAATGCTCCATTCGTTTCGTTAATTTATTTTATGGCATATCAACACCTCAATGGGTCAATGCCGTCAAAATTTTTATTGCTGGTAATTTTTTTTCTTTTTCCAAAAAGGTATTGCTGGTAGTCACTTTTTTACAAAAAATGTCTTGCTGGTATGGCAACCTATTTTTACACTTTCATAGTTTTTGAATCCAGTTTGGGGGTTAATTATTTGCCCATTTGCGGTGACCCCTAACAGGTGCTACCTCCCCGTATCAAGGTGGATGTGAGAACACTAGCAATTATGTGATGATTCCACGCTCCACAGAAGCCTTGCTGTCGGATAAAAAGGCTCAAGAATCACTCAATGTAGAGGATTCCTAATTGAGATTGTTTTAAATGAGGGGTCATGAAGACGTGGGGATATGTAGTATAGATATCTGTTAACCTTGGAATTCAAGGGGTTAATGTAGAAGAAATCGAAGAAGCATCCTATCGTGTGTTTGTTACAGGTCTCTGGGTGGGACATACACCTAGCCAAAGGAAGCAATGAGGATGATTTGCCACCGTGTAGTTTATAGTCTTACCGAGGACGCGGATGTATTTTATCGTCTTACCCAAGAAAATCTTGTCTTGGTCAGATCTGACTCTTGTAATGATAAAGCATTATAGCAGGTGTGGGTTATTTTCTGGAGCGATACAAAGAACCAGCATTTTTAAAGATGGCTCGAATAAGCGATTTCCGTTCGGGGCAATGAACCTTATTGGGATATGACCGCTAATCAGGATTAGAGAAAATGCAGTGTCTGCTTGGTGGGAGTAAAATGTTACTAGCTTTGTTTTCGGAGGTATTGAATGATACAAGCCATTTCTCTGCTCAAATTGAGCTGTGAGAGCTCGGTCAGAAGAGATTAGCTGCCAGTTTCAGGTCATTCAGATATTTAGAAGTGCGCCTACGCACCTTGGTATCATTTGCATATATACTTATTAAGGATGTAAGAATGTTTTTTTGGCAGGTGGTTAATATGAACAGAAAGAGAGTAGGACAAACCTGAAGGCGTTGGGGGACACCAGTGACCGACAGCATGGATTACATCAAGAAAAACATAATATGAAGGTAGCGTGTCTGTGCCTAAGAAAAATATATTCCCATCCTTTCTCCATGTTCGTTATTCTGTATTTGCAACCTGTTAACGTATGTCATCAATGCAACTATATCACTACTTGACTTCCGTACAAATAAATCTTTCTATTCACGCCAAAAATGAAATCAAAAAAGTTGATTCGCCTGTAATTTTTACGCACCTTCGCGTATCGTTTGTACTGAATCATTCTTTAAAAATTCTAATGTTTCTTGAATATTCATACGCTGAGCTAATCTAGTGTCTCACCTACTTGAACTCAAAACCTCTCTTTTTAATATTCAAAACCTATTTACGGCATCTCCGTGCTTCTGATGCAAAATAACATTTAGTGGTCAATTTGTTACATTTTGTTGGAAGTTGTCTGTAATTCAGTCAAAGTGTTTCAGGCAAGTGCTTCATATTCAATCGTGGCTCTCAACAATATTAAGTAAAATTAACTTCTTTGCCAAAAAACATTCTTTATTAGTATGTGGGAACATGCAACAAAGAAATGAGAAAACTTCTAAAGCATTTTCTGATCAATAAAAAATGGTAAGCAGATTAATACAAAATATAAGATACTAAATAAAAAATCAAAAGAGGTGATAATTCAGATCCGAAATGTGAGGAGATATAAATCAGATATTAAAAGTGAGTGGACTAAAACAGATGGTAAACTTCAGTGGGATTCAATAATAAAATTCGCATGCTAAAATTGTGTGGGGGAAAACTAAATCAGATGCTAAAATATTGGGGAACTAAATTAAATACTAATAGTGGAGTGACTCAGTCAGATGTTAGAATTAAGGCGATTAAATCAGACGCTAATATTCAGCAGATGCTAAAAGTGGCGGGCAAAATCAGATGCTAAATATAAATGAAGCGAACTCACATCTGTCTATATTTCTGAGATGAGGTATTATGCACACTATTTACATTATTCAAACTATTGTCCTCATCTCTATCGCCATATTTATTACAACGTTTCGGCCGTTGTACGCTCCAGCCTTCTTCAGGTGGTTGGCATGTCGAACTGAACACTTTATTTCACTCACTGGGGTAGACTGTTCTAGTACCACGTGCCATGTTTAATGGATATCATTTATCAGTTATCCCCTGTTAATCCCCCTCCCAAGTTCTCCACTGCCTTAACCGGGTATTGAACTCACACTGTTTGGGTCATGTCACTGGATCTAACCAACGCCTTTATCCACTCAATGACACATGACACATTGGATAAAGCAGCATGGATCTAAAAGAATATGACTTTTGTGAGACTTGCATTTTAAAAAAAACTGATACAAAAATCAAGAGAAAGAATGATGAAACAATAAAAGTCAACCATTAATAGCTGACTGATTCATTCAAAAAATACAAATCATGAAATGTATTATTTTCATTAACATATATGTACACAGATGAAGTATGATCTGAAGCTTTTCATAAAAAGCAAGAGAAATAACATGAGGAAAATACTAGTAAAAAAAGTAAGAAAGAAAATATTTTATAAAATAATGCTGACGAATTTTGCATCAATCTTTTCTTTTTCTAAGTTCTGCATTTTCTACTAGAACTCGTCTCTTTTTTAATCACTTCTCCGCCGGATTTCTTTGTTCTTATTGTTGAGAAATAAATCTCTTCTTTTCAAAGGAAATTAAAACTAATTTAAATCTAATAAAAAAGTCATTTCTTTTTGGCTAGAGAAAGTTTTTTTAACAAAACCTTGTTAAATAGATTCAGTTGATATTTTAGACGCAACAACCGGACATTCACTTTTTTTCTTCACGAAGCTGAATTCAGAAATATTTAAAATATTTTTTTGGTTCAGTATTTCGATTACGTTTAAGTAAGACGAGTACGTCAAAAATTAAGCGTTTTGACAAAGATATTTCTGTTCCTTCACAAACGTCTTCAAAAAACTTGCATAAAACGACATTATCTCAGTTTAATCTACTAAAGAGCAATAAATGTTGTCCAGCCTGTGAGGTTCGAATTCACAACTTTAATAAACATTACGACAAGCTGGAGAATATTTTTTCGCTAGTCATTATTTAACAACATTAAGCATCAGTTCGCGCCTTATCTCCAGTGGGTAGGTTAGAATCTTTCAGAAATTGTCTTCATTTCTCAATGTTCATTTATCGATCTGAATGGTTGCAGAAATTAATAAATTTGATTAATTTAGAGAATAATTATCGAGAACCCAGCTTCGTTAGTGTGATGATTAGAAAGCATATCTAGCAATCTATTGCTAAGGTCGATCCTAACTGGGAAATCACTGTTGTTTTCTTAATAAGAACATAAAATTATCTTTCGAGGTACTAACCGTAGTAAGTTAGTCATACAAATTCCTCTTGCTTTCTAGTATGTTCATTTGATACTTCTGACCCTGAACCAAAGATTTGTACATAAATAATGACTCATGTCTAGTTACTACACATTTCCGAGGTCACCCATTTTTTAGGACGGCTAGAAAACCTTATTACAGACGCCTACACTGTTTATACTGCGCCTATGCTGAGCAGATCTTAGTTACAATCTCTAGAGACCGAGCTCATAATTTGGCGTGATAAATTTTTTTGAACAAGGCTAGGATACCTAAAGTCTAGGTGGTGAACGTGCGAGTACAAACATCGACGATTTCTGGATAGCTCTGTCTACTCAACATTTCTACACAACGTTTAGGCCAACTCATGGCATGGTTTTCACGCACATTCCAAAGGTGATACGTGCTGGATTCGTCTCCTCGGAGCGATAACATCAGAATATCACATCCATTTGTAACACTCCGTCGCAATTAGATCTCATTCCGATTCATTCTGCACGCTGATGTGAAAGCCACGGAGGCCGAAAACGAAATAACAAAAGTTTTCTGCTCATTGAGCTTCACGCATCACATCCAGTCTACGAAGTTAACTCCGGCGGTGGCCAATCGCGAACTTTACCGCCAGTAAAAGAGATACCCCCTAAGGACTATCAGACGCGGTTAAAAGCTGGTTCTGAGAACTACCAAACACAGTTG
Organism: Acanthosepion lycidas; assembly: GCA_963932145.1. Taxonomy (NCBI): domain Eukaryota; kingdom Metazoa; phylum Mollusca; class Cephalopoda; order Sepiida; family Sepiidae; genus Acanthosepion; species Acanthosepion lycidas. The sequence continues at coordinate 120,604,327 of OZ010579.1, forward strand.
CCATGTCCGGTGCACAAAACAGATCTATTTCGAATCGTTCCGTTCACAGTCGACACCAGCGAGCTCTATTCCAGAGAACAAGCCTACCAAAATCAAGCCAATCCGACGTCACCCCGGTTCAATACATCAGCTCTAGCAACCGACGAACGATCTACCACCGTGACCACGTTTAACCAAACCTGCACCGACGGTATCCCGTATCCTTGGCCATGTCGGCACAAGAAATGGGTCAACTACCGAAACTACGTTTACACCAGATCGGTATTCCTGTACTCTCTACTAACAATAAACGATGTTTCACTCTAATCACACATACACACACACACGCGCGCACATACATATAAATATATATATATATTAGGTTGGTGCAAAAATAATGTCGGTTTTTGACGTATTTTTAACGTCAAAAACCGACATTATTTTTGCACCAACTTAATATATATATATATATATATATATATATATATATATATATATATATATGTGTGTGTGTGTGTGTGTGTGTGTGTGAAAATATTGTAGAAAACAGGAAAGAAACTGGTTTGGTAAATAATCCAAAGTTCCGTAGTATTTTTGTTATTATTTTTAAAAAATAGTGCTCGATACGAAAGTAGAGCATAAATATAATTATTTATTTAAAAATATGATTCCAACTCGCTACATAAGAGGTCTCATGTTTCAAAACAAGAGCCGAAAACTTCAAAATAATATTTGAATTAACTTGAGTTAATATATATATATATATATATATATATATATATATATATATATATATATATATATATATATATCGCTTTGCATGTGTCATCGTCATGTTTGTGAGAAAATAAAGAAATGGGAATAAAATCAAATGGTGCGTGAGTCTGCGTGAAAGAGTCTTTGTCGTGTAACTTATATAAAATATATTTTGCGTATTATTTACACTGATGCTATCACCGATTGCAGAAATAAATTCATAAACAAAATTTACCATACGTAGAGTTGGTGGTTGCTTAAGAGGACATCAGCTTACTGGTTTTTAATTTTTTATAATATAAAATAAATCCTAATGTGCATATTTATTTCAAAAATATTTTTTTCGTGTATGCTGCATATATATAATTATATATATACAAGTATATGATTGGTGTATATGGAATGAATTCCAATAACCAACAATTACTATTCTTAAAAGAGTGCTCAATACAAAGTAGAGCAGATATAATTATTTATTTAAAAAAAAATTTATAACATAAATATGTTATAAAATCACTACAAAAATAGCCATTTTGTTTCAACACCCTCGGTGTCTTATCAAGTGATGACGTTGAATGTAAAATAAATGGTTTTAAAAGTTTCAAATTAATTAACAATCCTACGCAAGGGGTAAACGTTGTTACAAAGGCTAGATGGACCAATCAAAACACAAGTATAGGAAAATTCAAAAAGCTTGATAACGAAGTCATGTTATAATATCTATTCAGATGTTTAAAATATGGATAGTATTAAAAAAGAATTTATTCCAACGAATAATTACTAAATTATATGATAAAACTTAATATTAAAATTTAAAACTGCTAATTACAAAATCAAAATTTAACATTTAGGAGAAAAGAAGAAATATATGTTATTCAATTTATTTATTGAAGTTACTTTAGCTATATTTAATATCCGCTCTCTCTCTCTCTCTCTCTCTCTCTCTCTCTATATATATATATATATATATATATATATATATATATATATATATATATATATATATATATAATAATGATAATAATAAACTCTTCCGTCGGTTTCGACGTATGAGGATCTGACAGGTTATTGATTCAGTTATGAAAGTTTGTGTGATAATCTTAAGTGGCATTTAAGAGCCGCTAGTGGGGGCCAGCTATGGAGCAAATGTGAGGATTGTGAGATGAGATCACTGTTAGATTGGCTGACCTTTTAGATCTTGCTCTCGCTTCTTGAAGATGATTCAGACGTGTGTGTTTGTGTGTCCGTGTGTTTCGCGTATTATGTATCAGTATCAGTATCATTCAAACAGGTTTTATGAAAACGTATGTTTATTAATTTTTTTATTACCTCTTCCCTGTTTGCGTATTAATTGTCGAACATATTCCGAGAGAAATTTACCTGCTGCTGTTATTTCCATGTTCACCCGAACCTGGGGTGGTAGCACCTGTTAGGGTTCCAGCTATGAGTAAATAGTTAACATCCTGACTGAGGTCAAAACACTATGAAAGTTCAACAAATTTTATAGTAAAAATAGAAGCATGTCATTTTCATCGTGAAAAATATTACCAGTAATACATTTTTGTAACAAAAAAATTCTTACCAGAAATTTATTTGTCAAAGAAATTACTAATGCTGTCAGGAAAATTAAATTTTGTCATTAAATGACCCATAAAGAATCGATATGCCGTTAAACAAACACAACAGGAGGTAAGGCAGAAAAAAATTTCTCAAAGTTTATAATATTTTTATTCAATCACTATTAGGAAAGTAATTCTATGATTTATAGTAGGGGAAACATTTATATTAGCTTTCTTCTATAATTTTGATTTTAAATTTGCGTGTATAGGGTTCGAGTGACATCGTTTATGAAAAAAAGTTTGTAACTGTATCTCAGGTTCATTATATTAAATTTTTTCTTTAGGGATCACAAAATTTGACAGCGCCTGAGGCTAAGGATATTAAATTTCTATATCTTTTTCTTGATTTATTGATTTGTTTGTATAACGGCATATCAACACCTTATGAGTCATTTAATTCAGAAATTTATTTTTTCTAGTGAGCTTTGAAATAAGATATATATTATTCTGTTTTCACAATTGAATACATGGTAGATGATGCTCAGCTTTTGTGCATATACTTGATTGTGTGAACATTATTACTACAGGCGTTGATATGTGTGTTTTATGTTGTAGTTTTCTTGAAGTTATGTTTTGTAATACAATTTGATTTCTTTGAGAAATTGTCGAATATTATGTGGATTAATGTTATAAAAAAGTTATTTCATGTTTTTTATTTGTTTTGTTTCGCGGTATATGAAGATCTAAGCCGAAATCTAAATAATATTATCACAATTTTATGCATTCAATTGTATGAATTTGTATACTATCAACACCAGATAAAATGTATTGCTTTCAAATATATTGCTGTCCATTGTACTATTAGGCTGGTGCAAAAATAATGACGTAATAATGTCGTTTTTGACGTTAAAAAATACGTCAAAAAACGACATTATTACATCATTATTTTTGCACCAACCTAATATAAATCTGTATTGCTGGTCCGTTTTATATAAAAATGTATTGATTGTATTTTTACAATAAATATGCCGTCCTGGGAATGATGATAAACTACGTCATTGTCTTGAGTAAGACGATAAACTACGTCCAACAGCAAGGCCTCTAATCAGGATGTTTTTGAATAGCGTGGAACCACCTCTTAATTTCTGGTGTTCCCAGGTATACTCTGATCCGGGGTGGTAGCACCTGTTAGGGTCCCAGCTATGGGCAAATAGTTAACCCCGAAACTGGGGTAAAAACACTATGAAAGTGTAAAAATAGGTTTTAAGACCAGAAATACTTTGTAAAAGAAAAAAAAAAACTATTACCAACAATATATTTTTGAAAAAAAAAAAAGTATTACCAACAATACGTTTTTGGAAAAAAATATCACCAGCTGCTATTAAAGTACCCTCATGCGATGCTATGAGATGTAGAACATGCTAGGGTCACGACGTGTGCTGATACCTGGATCATCCCCGAAAGCATGTAGAATGTGTACTTCATTATCAGGCGTACGAACGGATTTCGGTCTTCCTCGATCTATAGTTTGTGGTGTCACCGATCTTGCCTCAGTAACGGGATGATAAAGATGGCGTGATGCAACAAATATGACGCTGCTGCCTTCGGTGTGGAAACGCAATGTGATTCAGCCATGAAGCCACGCGTCTATTACCATTCGCGCCGCCGCATGTAAAAATCATATCTGGCTACTTACGATATAAATATCCCGCCATTGTTAAACGTGTGACTTCTTAGTTAACTCACTACTGCACACGTTAAACGTTGAAGACACAATATTCACAGATATACACAAATGATCAATGAAACCCAGTCTACATTTCAACTCATCTCCCTCTACCGTAAACTTTCTTTAAAGTTAATAATTCAACAACGATGAATGTTTATATGGATTTTGTCCTTGTTTTGGTGTGAGGAACACGCCACCCAAATTTGTAAAAGTATTTCTGATAAACTATATATATATATTGTCATCCACAGATAGAGTGTTTCACAGCTCATCAACGTGGCTAGACGTCCTGTTGCCTCTAGCTAGAATAGAAACCAGGGTGAATTGGCGTCAGTCAGAGATTCTACCACTAAGCCGTTGGCTCACGGCAGGGATAAAGGTGAATTTATTTTTAGATAAACACACAGTGACTGCGAGAACACGATTCGATTTACCGAAGATACACACACAGGCCTAAAGATTGTGTTTTGCATGAAACAAGACTGTCGTCTCTGGGTATTAAATTCAGTGTCCACTTTTATATTTGCTTACACTCTATCCCTGCTTATTGAGCACTTTAACCTATGAAAATACCATTCATTAAAACTATTTTTATCATATATATATATATATATATATATATATATATATATATATATATATATATTAAGAAATGGACAAAGTCCGACAATTATTTCAAGACATTTTTATGTTTATGCATTCTTTTTATAGATAAAATATTTAAGTAAATGCTCTGTTTATAATAAACAGTATTTATAACATTTAACGGCCTGAAAGTCCGAGAAATTTTCCATAGTAAATATTCGTCCCGAGACAGAAATCGGACCCGTATCCTATACGGAACCGTCATATAGCCTGACGTGCACTTAACCGATCGAGCTACAGAGAAACATTCGATTAGCAAGGCCGAATTTACTGTCTTTAAACTTCAATCTTCCATTAATCTCTCACGTACATTCATATCTGCTTAAAGCGTATCCAAATGTAAACAAATGACGTCACACAATTATTTTAAGACATTTTTATGTTTATACATTTGTTTTATAGATATAAATGTTATAAATACGGTTTATTATAAAACAGAGCATTTACTTAAATATTTGTATCTATAAAAAGAATGTACAAAGATAAAAAAAAAATGTGTGTATATATATATATATATATATATATATATATATATATATATATATATATATTAAGTACGATAGACTTGATTCTCAAAACATACTATCAACGCGTACCAGTCATTAGGCCTTTTGCTTCACGGTACTGTACAAAAATTGATTGATAGGCTAAGCTTCTTTGTGGCCAAGTCGGTTAAGACACGTCGAAACTGATGGCGGTTGTCCTCTGGCCCATTGGACGCAGATTCCTTTATATTTTTCTTTAATATCATTTCTCGAATATACAGACCGGTAGACGAAAATAAATAAATATACTGTTTAATAAATACAAGAGCTTGTGATATATATTAAGTGATTGACGTGAAGGGTGAAAGCAGATGTATGCAGATAGATCTAAGCAATAAATTGAAAGTTGTGAAGAGTAAAGAAATAAGTAAGTAGTTAGGCGAAAATGAATTTCAGAAAATAGATAATATATTTACACGGTTGTCAATGCAATTCTGTTTGTTTTATCGGCTGGCTGCAATTTTTCTTTGGATATTGTACTTCATGATTCTCTTTCCCTATGTTGAAAAACTTGCTTAAATTTTCTCAAGCGACATGTTTTATGTCATTTTCTATGTATGACTAGTGCATGACCCAAGTTGTTTTTGTGAGGTCTCTATTGCACTAGTCATACACAGAAATAAATTCAACCGCAATTTTGATTCTAAAAATGCTGCACTCAGAATATAACTCACTCAGAAGAAAAATCCTCGAGAGTGCCGCCATTGAATATTAGCCAAATATTAGTCTAAGCCCAGGCGTTTTCCCTATTTCACCTTTCTTTACAGAATTACTTCTCTCCCAAACAAACGTACACAACAGTATCAAGAAATCAAAAGAAAATGGTTGAATCCGTCAACACAGCAATAAAAGCAATATCGCGTGACAGTAATTTACGTAATTTCAGTTAACAGTATGAAAATAGCGTTCTCTAAATTCTTCCAATTGCTCAGGACATTTTGTTTTGTTATTATTAGTTATTGTGTTTAATAAATTCATTTCTTTTTTTGCCTTGAGAAAGTCCACATCGGACGGATCGCGTCTGCAACTATTACAGTTTTCCTATTGTCATTTATATTTATAAATATTGTCTTTTTCTACAGGCTAACTCTGATAAAAAAAATTTTCACACACACGCACACACACACACACACACACATATATATATATATATATATATATATATATATATATATATATATATATAGCTTTATTTAGTTCAACTACATGTACCTGTGGGTGTCTGAACAGATTGTGAGAATAGTTATACTTATAAATAATAATATATATATGTTGTGACTCATTTATCAAAACAAAACAACAGTAGAAAGCCACAGATACAGGGAAACATGATGCAGAATAGAAATTAGGGAAGAGAATGTTTAGCCGTGAATGATTGTCTTCAGCAAAACTACTGCTACTGCTCCTCCTCTTGATGTAGGAAAATTTTTGTCGTTCATCCGACGGCCGAGTCCATACATGTAGGAAAATATTCTCCTTCACAACATAAGTATAGACACACGCTCACACATTATATTATAATATAATAATTATAATAAAATATAATATAATAATTATAATAAAATATAATATAATAATTATAATATACTTTTAAATCAAATAGGAGAAATTATTTTTATTCTAACGCATTTAATTCCCTGAAAATGTTTTTGACATTAATTTTATGTTGTACTCTCTATTTGTACAGAAATAACGTGGAGAAAAAAAAATACCGTTTTCAATTGTTGTATTTTTTGATTTTTTGACAGAATGCGATAAAATGATCTCAAAACTGTAAAGAAAAGGCAAACTATGGAGAACGCTGTAGCCTAACTTGCCTTGACTAACTTTTCTACACTTGCCGTGATAGATTTTCTCAACGAACGAAACGCGTTGACAAAAAAGGTCTGTTTTTACATTTATCTTTAAAGTATATCTGAATACTGATACTTTTGTATCTGCGTGATGATCGAGTGAAACTTGTTTACTAATATATTTTCGACTGTAAACAAAACTTATAATTGTCTGTATATATATATATATATATATATATATATATATATATATATATATATAATTAAGTAATTCATCGAGTCCAGTGATTTTTGCATTCTGTCAGGGTTTATTCTAGACTCAATGAATTAATTAATTATAATTATTTCAAATCCTCCTAATAATTTCTGTCATAGATAGATAGATAGATAGATAGATAGATAGATAGATAGATAGATAGATAGATAGATATCAAAAAAGTGATATAGAGAGATATGAATTAACTGAGAGATAAATGGATAGATAGATAGATATAAAAAAGTGAGATAGATAGTTAGATAGATATGAACTGAGAGATAAATAGGAATATATATATATATATATATATATATATATATATATATATATATATATATATATGCATAAAGTGAGATAGATAGATATGAACAGAGAGATAAATAGGAAGAACGACAGATAGATAGATAGATAGATAGATATCAAAAAAGTGATATAGATAGATATAAACTAACTGGGAGATAAATAAATAGGCAGAATTATAGATAGATAGATAGATAGATAGATAGATAGACAGACAGATTAGATTAGATATTCATTTTATAGCGGTAAGCACATTAAAATATATAATGAAATATATACAGTATGTGCGTGTATTTGCGTAAGTGTTTGCGCATCTTTTTTCATGACTCGATATTAAATTTCCCCTCATCCTTTTATAGTTGCATGTATGTGTGTCTTTGCAACACATTTGTGTGCGACTGTTTACTGGCTAATATATTCAGGCATCCTCTCGTACAGATTTCAACATATTATTCTTCGTGACATTCACAATTTTTTTTCGACATTCATCTCTCTGTTTAAACTCTTTAAAAAATATGTTCTATTATCCCAGCATAAATGCATTTTAAAGAAAATAATATTTGTTTCCATTTTCCAAAGAACGAAAGATAAACAATTCATTTTCGCCAGCTCAGAAAATAGAGATTGGGATGGAATTTTTTTAAATTAGAAAGGAAATTCTTCACGTCTAAGACAATGAGGCTACATTGCTTGTGAATTTTGTTTCTATTTTATATCATTTTCCAATTAGTTTTCCCTGTTTTTCATTGTATATATCCGAAAATTACAAATAAAATATGTGAAAAAAATCTAATAAAATGTAAGGATGCAATTTTGAAATTACCATAAAATCGGGTGACCATTTTCTACCCTATTTGGTGGTATGAAATCCATAAAGAAATATCACGAAGGTATTATTGGAAAAATATGATTATTAAAAATGTTTCATTTTTATGCTTTTCTTCTTCCTTCATTCCTCTTCTTTTCCAATCTTTTTCCAAAGGAGATAGAACGAAATTCTATTAAATTCGAAAAAAAAAATATTTATGGAAAAGCAAAAAATGCACCCAGCAATTTGAGGTCAACATAGCTTATAATATACATATATATATATATATATATATATATATATATATATATATATATATATATATATATATATATATATATAAACAACAGAAAACAATAACCTGTATTTTTAAAAGAAATATGGTAAAACAAATGATTGTACGAAACGAATAAATATTTCCTTGTCACCATCTATATGAACCTATTAAAAAATCCATTCAAACACATACATATCCATGCATAGACCCTTACACAAACACACACATGCATGCACACACCCATATATATAAATATAAATATATATATATATATATATATATGTATATATATGTGATTATACATATATATATATATATATATATATATATATATATATATATATATATGTTTCTCTGTCTGTGTCTATATAGATAAACATTTATAAATATTGAGATGATACATGCATACATATATATGCGCGTTTGTATACCCTTGGCCCATTGTATATACTTATTAGAGGGTCTAAGCGTAAGTACGTGTCCACATACATTCCATAATACATACCTACCCACATGCACACATACCCACATATACATACGCACACACAATACCTTTATATGTGTATTTATAATTTATAACTGACAAAATTCTGCGTGTGTTTCATTCATATGCTCAAGTAATATCCCAAACACACACACACACACACACATATATATAATTATTTTTTAAAATATGATTCCTTCGCTACATAAGAGTTCTCATGTTTCATAAACGAGAGCCGAAAACCTCAATATAATTTTTAAAATTAAATTGAATTGAAGTATCAACCCCTTTTTCATCTCCAAGAAAAAGTTTAGGAATAACCAATCTTGAAATTTACGCATTTATGTAGCGAATGAATCATATTTTTTTTAAATAATTATAATTTAAGCTTTACGTCTGTATGGAGGCTTGTTTTTTTTTTTTTTTAAATATAAAAGCAAAAATACTAAAGAACTCTGGATTATTTACTCAACGTGTTCTTTCATATTTTTCTGCATATATATATATATATATATATATATATATATATATATATATATATATATATATATATATATATCTTTCGTTATACCTATCTATTTATTTCTCAGTTCATATCTATCTATGTATATCAATTTTTTATATCTATCTATCTATCTATCTATCTATCTATCTATCTATCTATGACTTATCCTTATCACTGTGCGTTATCTATCTATCTATCTATCTATCTATCTATCTAAGTCTGTTTATATCTATTAGGTTGGTGCAAAAATAATGACGAAGTAACGTCGTTGAAAATGACGTAATAATGACGTTAAAGAAAAAAAAAACGACATTATTACGTCATTATTTTTGCACCAACCTAATATCTATTTGTGACGTCAATCATATTTATCCCGTATAAGGCCCAAGAGCGATAAGAGTGAGAGGGAAGGAGGGCAGTTTATGTGTATACGAGGAAAAGTTCTCTGCCTAATAGAGAAACAATTTTTCTATTAGGGAAACCATCATGCAAATTGTATTGCTCGGACTTCTCGATATCAATTCGTACACACGCCATTTATTCAATAAATAAATATGTCACTCTTCCATATGTAATAATGATACTGACATATCTTATTTCTAGATAGGTAGTATTCAGTTGGTACATATTTTTGAGTATATATCATTATTGTTTTAAACAGCAAAAATAATATCTACCGTTTTGCACATTGGATATCTTATTAAAGAATATTTAGCGCCTGACAGAACGAGATTTTATAAAAGTTTGTTAAAAACGACCGATAATGTGTGTTTAATTCTTGATCTTTTCCTTGGGTAAATGTTGTTGCACATCTGAATCGTGTTTATCTACATGTCTAGCCCTTTATTGATTCATCTAGAATATCCTATTTGTATCAATCTGTCTGTCAGATTTCTCGTATTTTCCTCAGTGCCCGTATAAGTACAAGTTTAAATCAGACATAAATTATGAATGAAGCTGTTTGAATCGACAGAAGTTACTCACTTTTTTCTGTTATATACATCTATTATGCCACTTTCAAAAATAATAAATTCAAACTATATGTATTGATATGTCCATCGATCTATTTACAAATCAATGTTACATTTTGTGTTCTCTGTTGGAGCCTGCAGTTTGATTTCTATCTCGATTAAATGCCAGTTAATTTAAGGATGTCTCACTTTTAAATTGGATAAATTATGTATTCTTATATAAGATATAGTCATCTTATAGACGTGCTCGTTGTCTGAAATAGGCGAACTTTTGGCTTTGACTCTTCTAGGTAATGTGGAGTCAAGAGATAAAAGCCTGTTTTTATAATTAGACTGGTTCAGTTCACTACCTCTTAGCAAGAAATTCTTACTGCCTATGATTCATTATATCTGAGTACTTGTAAAATATGCTATGCTAACAAGGTATGAGAATAAATTACAGCCGACTACAAGGCCTCTTATAGGGAGATTGGAGTATTTGAGGAGCAAAAGAACACCTCTTAACTATTTGTTATCATGACCCGGGGTGGTAGCACCTTTTAGGGCCCCAATTATAGACAAATAGGTTAACCCCCAAACAAAAATCAACAGCACATTTTCATAAGAAAATGAGTAACAATATATTTTTATGAAAAATAACAATCACCACAATACTAAAGACATATCTAAGGAAACTCACCTTTACTTTGAAATTGTGAAATTTACTACAAAATATCTGTAGTTGTACCTGTAAAATATTTATATTTCCGCATTTAATAACCCATAGAGATGTTGATAAACAGCTAAACAAAGTGAACCAACAAACAAGGTATATTAAGAAATTCATTAGAGTACATTCGGCCATTGCTATTATCAGGAACGTTAACTCTATCTATCTATCTATCTATCTATCTATCTTATTCTACCCTAAACTTGTACAATCTTGATGAGCAGACATATCGTCAAATAATATCCTTGCCCCGAATACCTTTTCGGCCTAAGACTCACTGTAGTCGTAAGAATGTTGGGAGAATGATTAGCGTAGCTCAGATGTGGCACAAGGGGTACCCAGTGAGGATCGAACTCACTATTCAGTCGTAATTGTGCTAGCGAGTCAAGTTTGCTAACGATTATACCGCCTCGGGGTGCCCAAAGAATGATTAATATTAGGTTGGTGCAAAAATAATGACGTAATAATGTCGTTTTTTGACGTATTTTTTAACGTCAAAAAACGACATTATTACGTCATTATTTTTGCATCAACCTAATACATTGTATCGCTCTAAGCCATCTTTTATGTTTACCATAGTCAGAGAGGACTAAGAAAGTGATATATCTTGGCTGGTGCTACCCAGTCCTCACGGTTCACAGCGTCCAGTCACGATAATGTTCAAAAGTGATGGTGCGTTCTTGTTATACTTCATCCTGCAACGATTACACACAAAAAATTTGTTGGCCTTTCACTAGTAAGCCATCGCTATTCTATTTGTATTCTTTGACAAGGAATAAGTTCCATTCGGACAACTAATTTTTCAGAAATGTTACTATACGAAGCAGAGTCCCGCGAAGATGTCTCCCAAATCACTAGCATCTTGACCAATGCTAATCGAGAGTCAACAAATGCCTCTCATATTCATCCTCATAATATACCCCTACTTCCTCATTTCACCTCTCTTATGCTTCTTAGTAAGACTCTAATTTGATTGGCCCTTATACCTTCTATAGGGCCAACTGAATTAAGAAAAATCTATCTATCTATCTATCTATCTATCTATCTCGATCACTTCTTCTATCTATATATCTATGTATCAACTATTATCATCCTATCTATCTATCTATCTATCTATCTATCTATCTATCTATCTATCTATCTATATATATATATATATATATATATATGTGTGTGTGTGTGTGTGTGTGTGTGTGTGTGTGTGCGTGTGTGTGTGTTTGTGTGTGTATATATATATAGAGAGAGAGAGGGGGAGAGATACAGAGAGATAAATATTAATAGGCAAGGATATATATATATATACATATATATATGAAGAAATATAGTCTTAAGGTGTGCTATATTTATGAGATAAAGTGCTCAATATCAGAGATAGAGCGTGTGTAAATATAAAAGTGAACATAGAAGTCAACACTTAGAGGCGACAGTCTGTTTCATGATATATGCAATCATCAGGCCACATGTGCTGTTATTTTTCTCGGCTATTTATATATATACGGGTCAGTGGTGCATATTGTGGGAAGTCTATTATGGCGGTTGTTTTACCGGAAGTCGTTTATTTATTTATTTGGATTAAATTATTTTGCTTGTTTTTATTTTTTGTTTCTTATTTTATTTATTTATTTATTTTTTAATCGATGTTTTTATTAAGGTAGTAAAAATGTGTTTATGTCACTTATTTAATAGTTTTGTTTTGGTTTGAGAATTTAATTAAAGCTATTTATTCGATTTTGGGGTTGATTGTTGTAGTTTGTTCTAACTATTATTTTGGCAGGAACAGTTTTTAATTAGTGTTTATTTGGGTTGATTATTTTTATTTGTTTTTTCTAACGGTAACTTTATCGGGGTTGGTTTGTTTATTTACTTGGATGAATTTAGGTTAAATCATTTTACTTGTATATTTTCTCTTTTTCGGTTTTTCGATTTTTAAGTAACGTAGTATTTATATTATTATTATTATTATTATTATTATTATTATTATTATTATTATTATTAATATTATCGTTATATAACAGTTATAGGTATTTTTTTCGTCCGATTTTTTTGGTTCGATTTTTTAGTCTAGTATTTTGGTAATAATGGTTTGCTAATTTTTTATTATTTACTTTATTTATTTGGGTTCCTTTTTTTTGTTATTATTATTATTCTTTTTCGTCCATTCTAACAGGTGTGATTTGATAATTTGTTTGGATCAATTAATTTAGCTTATTTTATTGTTATTTTGTTTATTTGTTTATTTATTTGTTTTTATTTTGTTTTTTTCGTTTTCAATTTTTTAAGTAACGTAGTAAAAATTTGTTTTCATGTCTGCATTTTGAGATGAGCTCGGATCTTTTATTTAATAATTTATTTTATTTTATTTTTATTTAATAATTTATTTTATTTATTTTATTATTCTTTTATTTAATAATTTTATTTTTGGTTTTAATGATAGCTATTTTTCCTCCAAGCAAAGTTTGCAAGTTTTTGATTGATTGTTGAAGGCTGATGATCTTTTCCAAGATATGTTTGGTGTGATGTGCGTTTTGTTTTTAATTCCCCAGATATACTTAGAAAGCATTGTACTGTTCGCATATTTGCTATTTATGAAAGATGTTTTCTGTGTATAATTTCTTTGTTTCCAGGGTCCTTCAGTTACTCCTATGTATACTTTTTCTTCATTATCTGGTGATTTTATCGTGGCTTGGTATATTACGTTGTTTCGTAAACAATTTCCGTTTAAGGGACATTCGTTCTTTCTACTGCAGTTGCACGTGGGCATAATTTGATCGTGTGGTTTGTTGGTAATTTTCCTGTTGTGTTTTTTTATTATTTGTGCCATGTTCTCGGTGCAGCTGTAGCTGATTTTTACTGTGTTTTTTGTTGAATATTTTGTGTAGGGTGCTTGATTCCGGGAAGTGTTTGTGAAAGAGTTTGAAGAATATTTTTCTTACATTTGTTTTTACGTTTTTGCTGTACGGCGGGTTGAACCATATGATATTTCTTCTCCTGTTTGTGTTCTGTGGTGAGCATGTGAGTGTTGCTGGGAATCCGCTATCGTTTAGGGCTGTTTCATAGTCTTTCTTAGCTTTGTTAAATAGGGATTCATTGGAGGAATTGTCGGAGAGCCTGCGGTTAATCGATTTTGGTATCTGTTTGATTATTGAATACGGATGGTTGGAAGATGTGTGTATGTAGAGTGGTTTATCATTAGGTTTTCTATATGGTTTATATGTGCCTTTTCTTAGGTTGAAGGTGACGTCTAGAAAATCTACTTCGTTTAGGTTAGTTTTTATATCTATGTTGAATCCGTTATTTTTAAAAATCTTTATTATCGCTTTTCTAGTTTTGTCTGTGTTTTGTTTGTTACAGTTTCTTAGGATTATGAGACCGTCGTCCCTGTAGAGTCCTGTGTCATTTCTATCTATTATTTTGCTCAGTTCGTGTAGTAAGTAAATGCCTATGATTTCGCATGCCACAAACCGTCAAAGCTTCCCATTGTAGTGTCAAATATCCCATCTTTGTTTATCCATGCTTCTTCATTGTGGAATAATAATGATTTACGGGAGTGCTTAATGATGTTGATTTCGCTTGGTTTTATTATTATTTGTTCCTGAGCTAAGTTGATGGCCTTATCTAACATGCGTTCTGTTATGGATGGGTAAAATTCTTTTATGTCTAATTGTAGGAATTGGTAATTTTGTTTGTTATTTATGCTGTGGAATCAGTCAATAGTTGTTTTCGTATTTTTCTACTGGTTTACTCCTAATTTCTTCCTAAGTTCAGAATTAATTCTTTCTAACATTGTTTTACTTATTTTACCTAGATCGCTTTTGGCTGGGTTTATGAGTCTACATGCAGGATCGGTTTTGAAATTTTCTTTATGGTCTTTTAGTGTGATAAATGTTTGTGCCTTGCTAATACAACTTATTCAGTCATCTAGGTCTAATTTTTGGGCGATTGTTTTATTTATTAGTTACGTAATAAATATACTTGGTATTGTATGTCATTTTCAAAATCCAAGATACTTGCATTTAAAATGTGTCCCGTCATTATGGGACACCTTATATATATATATATATATATATGTATATATATATATATATATATATATACATATATATATATATATATATATATATATATATATATATATATATATATATATTTGTTTTATTTATTTATTTTTTGTTATTACGTAACTGATATACAAATGGATGACGGAAGCTGGAGAATGAAGAAGAGGAATTGGAGAAGAGCAGTCCACGAAAACAAATCCTTCGAAAACTCCAGAAGACAAATCGAAGAGAGCAAAAGAGACCAAAGAAAATCCGGAGCTCACCATCTCCTCAACCATATCATGCAGTGTCAGCAGCGTCTCTTCAGATCTATCATAGGACTTATTTCACACAGATGGAAATTTCGACGATCATCCCAATACTTGACGATGACTTCCACCAACGGACGGGCGATATACAAGAGTCCAGCGTATTTATAATTTTGCTTTTTCCTTATGACATCACTTTCGCTGACGGCAGACCCTCATAATGTCGTGGACTTCATAAGAAATTGAAGTATAATTCACCAGCCAAGGATCCATCGTTGCCACCATAAAAAAATTCAGACAGCATTTTGAAAAGTGGCAAGCACCGTCTTGAAATGTCACTGAGCAAGCGGTTATAAATATCCGTGAGACAGGCAATGCCGACTGTGTTTGAAAAAAAAAAGGTGAGTACGTGCGTGTTCTCTACGTTGTGATGACTATCTCAGGTATGTAATATTCTAATCTTAGTTAGTAAGTTGAAATCTTATGTATCAGTTATATAATAATTATATTTGGTATTCTATATCATTTTTATAATCCAAGATACTTGTATATATATATATATATATATATATATATATATATATATATATATATATATATATATATATATATATATAATTAAACCTAAAGAGTCAGATAATGTAAGAACGGAATATATAGCCTACAAACACAAAACCATGACCACGTGACCAAACCAAAAGAAAGAGAAAAAGAAATGGAGAAAAAAGAAATAACGCAACAATGGGAGGAGTAAATATTTATTCAAAATTAAAATTAAAGAAAAAAAAAACAAACAAACAAAAAAACAAAACAAAAGGAGGGTCCAAAGGTAATCTAGCAACCAAGGTTTTCTGTGCCTACATTTACTTAGGATTTTAAATTTAGTAAGTGATCAGGTTCTTTGTATAAAGCGATTGCTAATTTTTCCTCTAGACATATAGAGGACAATCTTTGTTACCTGCTCTATATTTGGTACATCTTTTTAATATTTCCTTATTATAGTCAGGTTTAATTTTCCTTATGTAATTAGATAACGTAGTATTATGTTTGGATCTTTCATTATTAAAACTATATTTCCTGACGCTCAACGTAGATGAAACCTTGGTAGGTTTATCTGGCTCATTAAGTTTAATTAGGTTTGCTCTACTTTGCGTATTGAGCACTTTACTTAATTATTTTACTTACTGGTATAGGTTTTGTAAATATTTATTATGTATTATTTTAATAGTTATATTTGACGGTGTGAAAAAAACGGATAATAAATTTGTAAATAAAAATATATTTGAACAGACAGATATCAGGGTAAAAATCAATAAAAAGACTAAAGGCATGCGTGTTGGTCGAAAATAATTGATCAGCACCGCAGTGCCTCGCCAAAAAAAAAAAAAAAAAAAAACATTGACAGAGGAAATTAAGTAAAATCACAAAAGTGCTCAATACACTAAGCAGAGCAAATCTAAAAAAAAAAACTAGTGAACCAGAGCCTAATAGATCATCAGTGAATAACTAGCCAATTTTACGCTGAAGATCCGTTTGGTAGTTAGACTCTGGCTAACTAGATTTGATATCTCTCTCTCTCTCTCTCTCTCTCTCTCTATCTATCTATCTATCTATATATATATTTATATATACTCACGCATATTTATATGTGTGTATGTATATGTGTTTATTTTTACACACACACACACTTCGCTATACGAAGAATCATTAAACAGCATTTTTCTGTCGTAACTGCCGAAAAACTTGCAATATAATACAGAAAATGGAAAACTGAAAACCCTGTTCTCACTAATCGAAATAACCACATCAAATCTGAACTAGAGATGAACAATAAAGTGTAGTAATTTCACTGCTCAGTACAAGACTGTGTTTCTCGTTATAAATTAATTAACTATATCGGGCATACTTATAATCCTCTTGAGTAAACGCCTCACGTGTCACTTATCAGATCAGAATGCTATAGAAAAGACTATCAATAGAAAATTTGCGAGAACACTTAAGAAAAATTCTAGTCGAAAATATAATGATTCTATATAAATCACATTACTGGAAATATCTCAACTCAACCTGGTAATTTTTTCTCTTTCTTTAATAAGGATACTAAGAAGCTTGTCTGTGAATATGAGAGGATACTACTGAAAATAGACAAAATTGTCTAAATTATTAAATGAGACATGTCTTTATTTATATATATATATATATATATATATATATATATATATATATATATATATATATATATATATATAATTAATTTCCGGTTTAAATAGCTATATCCTATTAAAGCACAATTCGGTTTTCAAGTGGCATCTTCTGATGGTGTCAGCTATGATATAATGCTTTAGCAAATAAATTCCGTTCAATGCCAGTAATATCATACAACGTAATTTTATTGGCGCAAACTGAAGTTAACAAAGGGAAAATAAAGGAAGATTTCCTGATTACTATTATTCGTCAACGCATTAATATATCCGAAAGAAGTACCATCACCGTTCTTTGGTTGGCTAAGATGTATGCACTGTTACGGCTCGCAGAACTCGCAGAGTGTCCGGACTGCAGAAGCATTAAAATCAGAGTGAAGATAGATCATTTCCTCGGTTAGCAAGATGGCAGGATTTTTATGTGTCGCTTACCTTTTCTTTGTTTATTCACCACCAAAACACTTAAGTGAACTTCAAATAAGCGACACGAAATCAGAAAGTTACCTTTGCCTGTTAGCGCTCGAAAGTACATGCACGTTTATTTTGCCCGTGTGTATGTACATATTAAAGGGGTTGCCTCTTTATATTGGATTGTGTGCGTAATTAGGCGTGCGTGCGTAGATAGAATACTAAAGGGTGTAAATAAATGCGAGTTTAACGAGGAAGGGAAAGAATAAAAAGAATTATGGAAACAAAATATCGAATGAAAAAGACGGAGAATATTATTAATGAAAACGGGAAAAGGAGAGAATCGAGACAAAGGAGCAGGGTTCAATACGATAAAGATAAGAACATGATAGATAGATAGATAGATAGATAGATAGATAGATAGATAGATAGATAGATAGATATGAACAAATCAAAATAGATATATACGGACAGGCTAGATAGATATGAATAGATTACCATAGATAGATAGATAGATAGATAGATAGATAGATAGATATGAACAGTCTGAGATAGATAGATAGATAGATAGATAGATAGAGAGAGAGAGAGAGAGAGAGAGATATGAACAGATCAAAACAGATAGGTACGATCAGGCGAGATAGAGAGATATGAATAGATTAACATAGATAGATAGATAGATAGATAGATAGATGGATAAGAAAAGACTCAAATAATTAGATAGGAACAGATTAAGATAGATACGTACAGACTATGATAGCTAGCTAGCTAGATAGATAGATTGAACAGAGTGGGATTGATACTTACAGTATCTGATAGACAGATAGATACTAACACATTCAAATTGATACGTGCAGACTCTGATAGACATGTACGTATATATATATATATATATATATATATATATATATATATATATATATATATATGTATGTATGTATGTATGTATGTATATATATATATATATATATATATATATATATATATATATATATACTGATAGATAGATAGATAGATAGATAGATAGATAGATAGGTTCAGAATTTACAGCGAGATAGATAGATAGATAGATAGGAATAGACCCAGCTAGAAATGTGCAGACTCAGATAGATAGATAGATAGATAGATAGATAGATAGATAGATAGATAGATAGATAGATAGATAAAAACAGGCTCAAATTGATACGTACAGGCTCTGATAGACACGCACACACACTCACACACACATACACACACACACACACACATATATATATATATATATATATATATATATATATATATATATATAGAGAGAGAGAGAGAGAGAGATAATATCGAGAAAGCACTCATGAAAACATGAAAACGTAAATAAAATTAACGTAAAATCTTAGTAATATAATCCATAAGGGAAAAGGTCCATCAGCAACAGGGAAAAAAAACAAACTTTGACATGAAAATATGAAAGTAAACTTTGAAGAAATATAAAAAGGAAGCCTGAAGATGAAGACAGACGTTTTTTTTTTTTTTAAATACCTGAAAGAAAAACAGAAAAAATGTCAATGAAAGAAATAAAAATTTACTTCTAGAAGCAAAAAGTGAAGAAATGTTAAAGGCTAGAAGAGATTTAAACGAAATGCGAACTGAAAATACTAACCATAAATAACGAATACTAATTTAAATGACGATTAATAGGTGTAATCAGAAAGACGGGAAGTGAAAGTAAACAGGGGAAATAACTCGATAGAACAAATATCTGGAACGTTATTTAACGTCAATACATCCAATGATGACAAATAGTAATTCAAAATAAAATTATGTAGAAGCAATTTCTGCTTGAATTTTAAAAGTGTATCTCTAAAAGCTATAGCAAAACACTGATAATGCTCATGAAAATAAAGAAAAATGCCGATGGGAATAATAATAATAATAATAATAATAATTATTATTATTATTATTATTATTATTATTATTATTATTATTATTATTATTATCAGCAGATCACGTTATATACGAAAGTAGCCTTACAAACAATGCACAGACACGGCCAGGTAGGAAGAGTACTACACAAAGAATTATGCACACAGGCGTGTTTTGTCCTGGTAAACAGGAACATTTTGTTCAAAACAAAGATAACTAAACTCTTGTCGGAGTTAGCTCCTCCTTTATTACCAAATTGTCACTAGGAGTCATTCTCCCCACACTATAAATACTGGGTGATTTTTAGCCTCGTTCTCTTTTTCATTTCTTCATTTCAGCGACTTCAATGTAAGCTCTCTTAGAAGATCTGCGTTTTACCATTTGTGGGAGACGCCATGAACATTTTACACACATACACGTACGTACGAACATTCGCTAAAGAACAGACACAAATGCTCACACACACATACAAATGTTATTACCTACGTCCATTGTAGAACTGTTTCGTTTAATACATACACACACACACACACACACACATAAACACATATATATATATATATATATATATATATATATATATATATATATATCGGTCTTATTTGTCTTCTTTCTCTTCAGTTGGACTTAATTCAAGTCCGACATTTTCTTGTAGCTGGACCTTCTTCTAGCAGATAATCAAACGCACGTGTCGTAATACAACAACACACAAACATACACGGTCCTTTATAATCTAATGCAATGCGGTTCTTCAGAAGGAAGCTGGGGATACTATGGACTAAACATGAGCAAAGACGAAGTTTAATAGAAAATAGTAACAAAAAAGACACTTATACTTAATATTAGAATGAGGCAGTTGAAATTACTAAGACACATAACAAGTAAAGACGCCTTGGAAAATTTGAAACTCACAAGACCGAGTGAAGGCAAGAGGTATTGAGGAAAAAAACCTTGAGATTGTGTAAATGGTTGGCAGAACAATATTTAGGAGGGATAATAAAAGGACAACATTTAGTGCTTCAACGAACAGGGAATTGTGAGGAGCAATGATCGCCAATATCCTGAAGTGTCACGACACACAGAAGAAGACTTTTGAATGTATCAATTGAAGCTATAAATTCCATAAAATATGACTACCCTATCTAATCAAGGAGACATGATTTAATAGTCACAAGAAAAACCTACCAGATTATGGATGTGACGGTGAGATATCGGACAAAAAATTGATGGAATATTGAAGTCCGACATTAGGAAAATAACATGTGCTGCAATTAAGGAGGCGTTGAAACATGAAAATTAGAATCATTCTATCAACCGCTGAGATAGAGACTAAATAAGTTTAACTTTTTAGGGGAACTGAGATTGTCCAAATCGCATCAGATATTGAGAGAATTGTTGAAGATTTTCGAAAACTTGTCAATCATCTCCAGGAATCACCACCAGACATCTGGTGTAATGGTGCAATTTCACTACTACTACTACTACTACTACTACTACTACTACTAATAATAATAATAATAATAACTTGAAGAATAATAAGAAAAAGAAGATGACGGAAGAGCAGGTGGTAAAGTAGGAGGAACCAAAAGTGATAAATAATAGAAACAATAACTACTATCAACATGACTAACAATAATGAGAGGGAGAATAAAAAGATGAGAAATATTACTACTAGTAGTTATAAATTAAGCAACAACTGCTGCTGCTACTACTACTACTACTACTAGTAGTAGTAGTAGTAATAATAATAATAATAATAATAATAATAATAATAAGAAGAAGAAGAAGAAGAAGAAGAAAGAGGACGGGAAATACTGACAAAAAATACGACTATACTTATAATAATAAGCTGATGTTGATGACGAGAACACTAATAATAAAAAAAACAGAGTAAAAGAATAATAACTACTATTAATACTATTATTGTTGCTGCTACTACTACTTGTAATCAGTTTATGAAGGATGAATAAATAAACAAAGAAAAGAAAAGAAACAGACACTGATTATTACTACTACTTACAATACGACAACAACTACTACTAATAATAATAATCCTAATCATCACTACACGAAGAATTTTAATAATAAAAAAAAAGAAAAGAAGAAGAAGAAGAAAAAGGAGAAGAAGAGGATGAAATAAAAGACGAGAAATATAATTAACAATATTTACATAATTCGGACTGTTGTCCTCATCTTTGTCAAAAGAAAATGGAGACAAAGTGAAAAATCCTAGCAGAGAGATACTGAAGGAACGGTACGGAGCCGATATACCAAAAATATTGAGATAATTAACAATGTTAAAAAGAAAAGGTGTTAATTACTATTAGTGCTACTACTCTTACTTGTAAGAATAAAATTAAGATGAACGAGAAATACTAAAAATAAAAAAAAACATGAGGAAAAGGACTATTACTACCACTATTAACATTACTACTAATACCACTACGCTACTAATAATAATAATAATAATAGTAAAAGGCAAAGAAGAAGAAGAAATGGATATCTTATAAAAATACTGAAAACTGAATTTGTTACAATGCCGACAACGAAGATGCTTACAATAATGATCCCAATAACCGTAAAAACGAAAACATCAACTCGTGACTCGAATAAATTCAGTTTCGGTGGGGTGGTGGGAGGATGGAAAGAGAGTTGAGGGAATATAAGTGGCTGTAGTGTAGCGGGTAGGACAGGGTTGCTATTTAGTTATGAGCGATTCACACGCAATGGCGCCAACAGTACCTCGGCAGTGGTACCGAAGTGCGGGTTTCAAATGACTCTAGGTCTGACAATTCGTGCCACACCGTATCCCCTACAATTACTACTTGACATGGCGACGTCTTTCTGAAGCACTTACCAGACAAGAATTCGCTTCCAAAGTTTTCGCACTACCAGAATTCCAATTGGCTTTGGAACGTGAATAGGTCGAAGGAGAAAGAACAAGATATTTATTCAACCATTGCATATAAATATATGTATTTATAAATATGGATATGCATATACGCTTATAAGTATACTTAAGTATATGTGTGTTAAACAACAGGCCATGGGAGAGAAGGTAGTAAAATAAAGCAAAAACAAAAGAACAATAATCAACTTTAAGATGACTAAAAACTGTAGATGGTTGTTAACAAGCCGAACACACGGCGATACGAATTAGAAATGTCTAAAGTAAGTAAAAAAAATAATAATAAAACTTTGGGTAGTTGCCTTCCGAAAGTTAGGCAAATGAAAGTATTTATTTTTTTAACAAATTAAAATTTATTGAAACAAAACAAGTTCAGTTGACCACTGATGACAATTCCAGAACAACGTAACAATAAACAATTTTTTCTATCCTCTGCCTGCCGCAATGATGGAGAAAGCATTATCTCGAACCATCGCCAGTGAGACACACTGCAAGAGGCTCGTCCCTTAATCGAGACGCAATCGCGCCAATCCTCCGAAGGAACGCCATCGAACGAGGGCCAATAACCCTAGAAACCCCCTCTGCCACAGGAGTAAAAAAAAAAATCTATCAGCAAGAGAAGAATATTTAACTATTTTTTTCATCTCTGTGTCCCGGGCGACGGATCCTGGCTCAACCGGGGAACTGATCAAATTATCGACCGAAAATGTATCCGCACAGGTCGCATCCCAAATCAACGCCTTCCCCATTTTAAAAGGGAAAATTGTAATGCCATCCGGCCGCTTTCCATCACCGCGGTCGAGGCCTACGGGTTAGGCAAATTATTATGTTATTAAACAGGAAAAGTTCGTTAAAAACAATTAAAAGAGTACAATACTTATGGAATATCAGTCCTCCTATATGTCCGTGAATTATGAACAATCTTCTCACAGATGAAGAAGAGAATTAAGGTAACAGATACGCGATTCTATCGAATGATGCTAAGAATGCAATGGGTTGGATATATGAATAACTAGGAACTTTTTAGATAAATGGAAACAAAATAGACGTAGAATGAGAAAGAAACAGTTGAAATTTCGAGGATATAATAATGAGGAAAATGGTATGAAGAATCTGGTACTCACAGGGCATATTGAAGGTAAGAGGAACAGGGTAGATTAACTACTAAAATACCTAATGAGTTTGTGTAAATCGATGTCAGAACAGGGATTGGGACAGATAGCGGAAATAGAAACCTTATTAAGTGCTACAAAGGACACATAATGAAGAAAGATAGCCTGGAGAATCGGATACTCACAGGACATAGTGAGTATAAAAGATGCAGTGACAAGCAACGAGTGACATGCGTAGCGGGCTTGTGAAAATGGATAGCTGAACAGAGACTGAGAGGAAAATAAAGGTTCAAAAATTATTTAGTGCTTTTATGAAGAAAAATTTGTGAAGGGCCAGGATCATCAAAAAGGATATTTTCTGAGAATTCACGCCAGAATAAAAATAATTTATATTTACTAAAATTCAGACCTAATTCTTACAGAGCGAGGCCCTTTCATTGCAAACCGGTTGGGTTGACCTTTACGATCGCCCCAAATGTGGGCGATTCCGGCGAGCTATTTCTAAGTGTACAGTCTATGTTCACGCACACCCAGATAAACAAGCGAAAAACAGATTTTTTTTTATTTTTTAAATAGTAAAAAATTCCTTGTAAGTGCTCCGAATATCATCCGTATTTACGAAATTTGAAGAAATCCATGATTTTTTGTAATTTTTATTCTGAGGGTTGGAGTTGTTGAGTGGTAAGCTAAACAAATTTTGATTTAAGATTTATAATTTCAAAAGATTGCTAAAAATCTAATAAAATAAAACAAACTTTGATTTAAAATTTATAATTTCTTGTGGTGAATTAATATTTGCGATAAGTAACTTTAGATTCATTGGGGTGAATAAACAGAAAAAATCCCCACCCCAACAACAAGAAGAAAAAAAAAGCATCAAAAGAAAAAAGAATGTGACCAGTCGTACAAATAACGCAGGACATTTCTTAAATGTTTTACGCTCTTAGGTATCTTGAGCGCTATTTTTCTTGCACTGAATTTGCAAGCAATCTATTGACGGCGCTGCGTGGAATTGCCAGCCAAACAATGACAACAATGTATAAATGAACAGTTTTAAATAAACATGTAGCTTTAATATATTAGAAAGTAGATTTCTAGTTCTGCTAACGAAGCAATAAGATCTAGCGAGTTTAGGGAAAAGCGTCTGCTCTCGGGTAGTATGCTCCTTGTTTTTTTTCTCTGCTAAATTATTAGGCATATGATATTTGTATCTGTCAGTCATATGCGTTTTGTTTATTATCGCGCTGGCATAGAGACCGACATTATTAAAAATCAAATTCCTACGCTGACATCAAAAACAGGCAAGTATTACATAGCTTGACGCATTACTTGATTCATCATCTGTGTCGTTCTCCTGGAGTTAAAATCTTAATACACTTTATGATGGGCTCATTTGTGGGGCTTTAGGTTAGATAATTTTCAACTGGGGACTGACACCTTCACATAAACATGCTTACATTTAAAGGACCATTTACTACGTCTTATCTAGTGATGGAGGGGGTAATACTTACTACTATATTTTCCGGCTTACAAGACGCTTTTTTTTCTAAAAAATACCCTGAAAAATACATCTGCGTCTTTCATGACAACGCCCATGCACAAGTGAGCTTGGACTGTCAGTTAATTGGCTTGACAGATAGGGACGTGGATTGTATGTTGGGTTATTACACTATAATATTAGCTATCTATCTAATTCAGTCTTTTATACGAGGTAACTTCAGTACTTAGTTGTTACAAGTATTTCCAAGATTATAAACCTTCCTAGAGCCAAGTCACATGCTTAAACATACTCTGTTTACTAGCAGCGGCGAGAGCCTTTCTGCTCTTGATTAGTATGTCATTGTCATACGAAGAAAATCGGACGAATCGTTAATGTAAACGTGGCACCAATATGTGAGGGACGCGTATGGTGAATGTGTTATTGTATGGGAATGATTTTTTTTTCTCGGAAATTTCTTTTCAATATTAGTGTGTGCGTTTTCCAAGCCGTAGCGTCTTGTAAGCCGGGAAATACGATAATTTGCAAGTTAAAAGAAAAATCTGCAATTTGAATTGTAAAATCTCATTAAAAATATTAGCCATTTGAATGATTAAGAAATGCTTTATTTCTCTCCAAGACGATATCGAAATTATTAAATACGACACCCAACTGATGTGACATTTGGGTAGCGTAGTGGTTATCGGCACATAATGTGGGATAGAGGTCAAATTCAGATTCAAAAATACACTTGGAAATGTTAATAACTCGAATCATATTCTTAAATAAACTCATTAGATCACAACATTTAAGTGTGTCAAGCATGGCTGTAAACTGGTTTAGAAATATCTAAACTGTCAGATGTATGTATCCTCTATAAAGTCAATAGTTAAAACTGGTTTCAAGCGAATGAAGTTTGTAGATAAGGGGTTCTCAACCTGGGTCTATATGCAGCCTGGGGGTCCATATAATGTTACTGGGGTCCACATAAAAATAGCAAATTTGGTGGTATTATTTTAGTGGTCCGTGGAGCAATTTCACTTCGGAACGGCTATTACAACTGTGAATTAGAATTTCTGCAGCAATCTACGCCATATTAAAATACTAAAAATAGAAAACAACTCTAAAATTGGCTGAAAACGAAATCAAGCGATGTAAGTTAGCGTCCCTTTTACTCCACCGGATGTTTTGATTGCAAAAAATGAATAAAAATCAGAAGGATATATAAATCAAGGATTATATATTTGTTTCCATTTGGATACGCCATGAGCAGCTATGAATGTACGTGAAAGAATCATGGAAGATTGTAGTTTAAAGACAATAAAATCGACCTTGCTAAACGAATGCTCCTCTGTGGCCCAATCGGTTAAAAGCACGTCGGGTTATATTAGGTTGGTGCAAAAATAATGTCATTTTCTCACATATGTTACTATGTGAGAAAACGACAATATTTTCGCACCAACCTAACATTACGGTTCCGTATAGGATACAGGTTCGATTCCTGTCAGAGAACGAATATTGTCAATGAAAATTTCTCGGACATTCAAGCCGGTAAATGTTGTTTAATACTGTTTATTATAAACAGCGCATTTACTTAAATATTTGTATCTATAAAAAGAATGTATAAACATAAAGACGTCTTTATATATATATATATATATATATATATATATGACGGAAAATTATATAAAGATTATAATTTATTATATAAATTAATTTAATATATAAATAATAATATTAATCTTAAATATTAATAATATAAATTAGTAATATAGTATTAGACTCGACATTGTGAAAAGAAGTGATCGTTGTCTATCATTGATATCGATGGAGGCGAATATAAAAAAAAAGTCGCAGAGTAGCATCAACCATAGCGATCTCATTGAATAGATCTTCACATTTTAAAATTTAATAATAACTCACATATTTTAAAATGGATTATGTTATGAGTTATTTTACTAATGTACGTGAATGTTCCATAGAATTTAGTTGCTAAAAACATGTTTATTTTTATTAAATTAGTTTTACTTTAAAATAATGCATATGTATTTACTATTTCTAAAATACGATTTCTAAACTTATCCATTATTAAAAAATAAGATAGGCTTTTTTTTTCATAGAAAGGTTATGGAAGTTCACAAAAAAATAAGATTAAAAGTTGTGCATGAGTAAAAAATGTTGCAAATCACTGCTGTAGATCTTAACTAAGTTCATCTTTCTTCGAACTACGTGAACTGGCTACACTATCAAAAAGAAATAACAGGAACATCACTTGATGACTATCAACAGTAGCAACAAGTAAAACGGATATCATATGAAACTAGGAGAAAAAACAAGGACCTAATGAAGATGTTGTTTTCCACAACTTAAAACAAAAGTTAGGAGGGCATCTGTCATCAGTAGTGGAAAGAGCACTAAGATTTAATGGGGTTGAGAAATCTATTTATCTGTATTTTTTTTTTAAATAGGACGATTTTAAAAATTTCAAACTAAGGTT
Source organism: Acanthosepion lycidas (assembly GCA_963932145.1). Taxonomy (NCBI): domain Eukaryota; kingdom Metazoa; phylum Mollusca; class Cephalopoda; order Sepiida; family Sepiidae; genus Acanthosepion; species Acanthosepion lycidas. Next base: position 120,632,451 of record OZ010579.1, read on the forward strand.
GCATTGGCCACTTAATAAAAAATATTTCCTTAAAAGGAAACATCTAATAAGAACATTATGATTTCTCGCCAGTTCTCTAGCTGTGGTTGGTAGCCAGTCTAAGAGAAATAAATCTCTGAATTCAACATCAGTTACGCATGAGGCTAGCAACCCACCTCCGTATAAAGAACAACTTGTTCCGAAAATTGCAGCAGCAACAACTAAAGTTGTGGCTCTATAATCTACAGGGCAATTTATTGGGTTAGCATGCAACTATATAATATAATATAATATAATATAATAAATTAACCTTATATTGTTAAAGTTTGGTTTGGCTATTGTGTTTTACGGCATATCAGACTCAATGGGTTATTTATTGCCGACAAGATTTTTAGGATAAGTTGGTATAAACAGAATAAGTATTTGCAAGAAATCAGTTTCTAGATCAGGTTTCATTGACGTGTTTTTGTCGAGAGTCAAATGTATTGTTGGTAATATTTTTTTCAAAGCTGTATTGCTCGTATTTTTGTTATAAAATATATATATATATATATATATATATATATATATATATATATATATATATATATATATTATGTTGTTGCAAAAATAATGTCGTTTTCTCATATATATATATATATATATATATATATATTTATGTATAATATATATATATATATATATATATGCATATGTATAATATATATATACGTGCATATGTGAGAAAACGACATTATTTTTACACCAACCTAATATATATATATATATATATATATATATATATATATATATATATATATATAATCTCTGACTGACGCCAATTCAGCCAGGTTTCAATCCTAGCTATGTCTAGCCACACTGATGAGCTGTGATACAGCGAAACAGTGTCTATGAATAACAATATATAAATATATTATGAAAATAGACAAAGTCTGACAATTAAAAAGAATGTATAAACATAAAATGTCTGAATATATATATATATATATATATATATATATATATATATATATATATATATTGGATAATGTGATTGAATTTCCCCCTTTCTTTCTTTCCAAAGATTGCACGTTATTAAATTAAAAAGATAAGAACATTTATGCTTTTCTTAGAATCTTTATGAATAATTATATTATTTACAACTACTGTTAAATTTTTGTTTTGTGGTAATACAAAAAATTACCTGAGAGGAGAGAAGAATCCGAAAAAACAGAAAAAAAGAAAATTTGTAGCAGACAAAAAGAAAGAAAATAACATTAAAAAAAAACAAGAACAAAAACAGTTTGAAAAAAAATTAAATAAATTACCAAAAACTATCGTAATACTGTATTTTTATCAGGTTAACAAAATAATTCCAAGATCTTAGATTTCAATTTGAAAATAAAAACAAAAATAATCAATATTTATTAGTGTTAAAAGCCAATTTCAGCAAGTATATAATTTCTATCCATTAAATTATTCATATTCCAGACATTCGAAAGTCTAAATAAAAACTGAAGCAGAACAACATTTTTAGAATTATACCAGTTAACAAATTATGGCAAGATTGATTGATCAGTACATTTTCTACGGTTTATCAACCCATTAGCTTATTTAAAGCTAGAAGCCATTTTAAAATGTTAGATTTTAGAGATAATAATGATTTAGTAATAAGTCTTAAATTTAACCCACATCTGGGGGAAAAGTGATTGTTTCATACCTTTCCGGAGAATATTTGCGAGCAAGCAAATATAACGAACGCAACTGGCATTGGAATTCGGCTCTTCGATTAAAACTACCCGCACATTCAATCTTAAAGTATCTGGTATTCCCATCTAGGAACTGACTATGCTCGATGTAACTTAACTTCGGTGATTGTACAAGAACCGATGTTTTAACGGGATATGGCCATAAATTTCAAACTGAGGTAAGAGGGACAGAAGTAAATAAATAATAAACTCCTAATGGACTTGTGTAAATGGACGAGAGTATAAGGATTGGAAGTAATCAGAACTACAAAGTTTAGGACGTTGTGGAGACCCATGATCGAATGAATGCTGAAGTGCCTTGTCACAAGAAGAAGAAATCGAAGTCAAAGAAGACGAAGAAGAAGATGTAGTAGTAGTAGTCGAAGAAGAAGTAGTCGAGGAAGAAGAAAAATCAAAAGAAGAAGAAGAAAAATTAATCAAAGAAGGAGTAGTCGAAGATGGATAAGAAGTAACCAAAGAAGAAGTATTACTTGTAATAGTCGAAGAAGAAGTAGTCGAAGAAGAAAAAAAAGCCGAAGAAGAGGAAGTAGTCGAAGAAGAAGTAGTAGTTGTAATAGTCGAAGAAGTAGTCGAAGAAGAAGAAGAAGAAAAAGAATGAGAAGAGGAAGCAGAAGTAGTAGTAGTAGTAGGAATAGTAGTAGTATAAGAATAAAAGAAAAAGAAGAAGAAGAAGTAGTCGAAGAAAAAGAAAAAGTCGAAGAAGAGGAAGTAGTCGAAGAAGAAGTAGTAGTTCTAATAGTCGAAGAAGTAGTCGAAGAAGAAGAAAAAAAAAGAATGAGAAGAGGAAGCAGAAGTAGTAGTAGTAGTAGTAGTATAAGAAGAAGAAAAAGAAGAAAAAGAAGTAGTCGAAGAAAAAGAAAAAGCCGAAGAAGAGGAAGTAGTCGAAGAAGAAGTAGTAGTTGTAATAGAAGAAGAAGAAAAAGAATGAGAAGAGGAAGCAGAAGTAGTAGTAGTAGTAGTAGTATAAGAAGAAGAAGTAGTCGAAGAAGACCAAAAAGCCTAAGAAGAAGTAGTCGAAGGTGAAGAAGAAGCAAAAGTAGGAATAGTAGTATTAGTAGTAGTAGTACTTGTTGAAGAAGAAGAAGAAGAAGAAGAAGAAGAAGAAGAAAGATTGAATTTGCAAATTATAGATGAAAAATGTATCTATTGCATATCTGAAATACACGAAGGGAGATAGGTAAGTTCTTACGATTAGAATCTCATTGCAAGCCATTTCTCTTAAATGTCAGACATATATGTTACTTTTGAAAGACTCAAAGAAAAACTTATTTCCATTCAAATTCATGAAAGAAGAGTAGAAGTTGATATATATTTTAAGGACGACTTGTTCTTTTGTAGTAGAAACAAGAAACATAAATTTTTATATATACGCACGTGGTATCAAAATGTCAAAAGTTTTGGTTTATGTTACAAAATACCTTTTGTTATATCTTTTCTTATTTCGATTCAAATGTTGGCACCGCTTTTATGAAACCCTTTACAATTCCAAGTTTACACGTCTTAGAAATTGTTTCAAAATAAATATCTATATACAATATTGAAACAAGAAAAAAAAATAAAGCATTAAAAATATTAACAAGCGAAGAATTCCAGGATTGTGTCGGGTGGGAGTGAAAACATAGTGTTCCATATACAATGAAAGAGCTAAGTTATATATTAAAATAATTATATTGTTGATCCTTATAGATTCATGAACGTTTTATAAACATGGCTGTCATCAACGATAAATTTTATGTCTGAAGATCACTACGCGCAGGAAATTTGGGACATAATCATTCATTAAGTATCAGCAAAATAAATAATTTATATATATATATATATATATATATATATATATATATATATATATATATATGTATATATGTATATATGTATGTATGTATGTATGTATGTATGCATATGAACAAAGACTTCTACCTACAGAAATAGAAAATAGACGTCATTATTAAACCTGTAGGAAACTTTCGCCCAACGCCTTTTCAAAAGGTAATCGTTAGCAAGGCACCAACACAATCAAGAGACATTAATAATAAATAACAAATGAAATTTTGAACGCGATTAAAATTAAATTGTAATTGGGAATAAATCCACGTATAAAAAGTAACTGGGAAGTTCCTATATATATATATATATATATATATATATATATATATATATATATATATATGGACTGAATATCTCTGTATCCTTGGAAACAATAAATTATGAATCGTATGTGCGTTTAAAACTCAGTAAATTTAAAAATAAGTTATTCCAAAATTCGCTTGAAGATGAAACTGAAATAATGGTTTTAATTTAATTATATAATTAAAGTTGATGTTTTTAGCTTCGGTTTTTAAAAAATGGTAATTGCTGTGTAGCGAAGAAACCATATTTTAAATTAGTTAATTTATAATATTTATGCTCTGTAAATTTACACGGAGCACAGTTTTGTAAAAATAAAAATGTCAGTAAGAACACCGGATTATATGTTACTGTTCTTTTTTATTATTACAATATATATATATATATATATATATATATATATATATATATATATATATATATATATATAGTGCTGCAAATCATTATATAACATATATTGTTAAATATATTTGATAATGAATTTTTATTATGTTTGATCATGAGTCGTTCTAAACTTCGTCTGGTTGCTTTAATTTCTGTTGAAAATAAAGACAAAAATTGTCAACATTTGGATATTTTTATTACGCCCTCATTTGGTCTAACCTTTCGGCTCACATGAGCCAACTTCAGAATGGCTATACGGATATTTAAACACCCGAAATTAAAATGATCAAGCATAATAGACATTCATTGTCTGTTATATCTAACAATATATGTTTGTTAATATATATATATATATATTTACACACACACACACACACACACACACATATATATATATATATATATATATATATATATATATATATATATATATATATATATATATATATATATATATATATATATATATATATATATATATCGCACATTGAGTGATTGAATATTGGTACTGATATAAATATGTATAATAACAGAGCTATATTTAAAATTAATAATAAATATACAATTGTTCTTCAACGGGAGCACATTTCTGAGTTTCATGGACGATGTGGTAGTCAGGCTGATTGAAAACTCGCCGTTACAGAATTTAAATATTGATCGTTACCATATTTTCTCAATTTCTAGTACGGTTCCACCATCTTTTTTTTGCCAGTAATATTTAGAGAAAATAATTATGTTTTTATTTATTGTTACTTAGTTTTTGGTTTTAAAACTAATGCTTTCTCTCAGTTTGAGTCGAAACAGTTAAAACAATGTAAAATCATTGTTCTTTATCAGATTCTATGTTAGCTCTATAAACAATATTATTAGCCAATCATTGACCTTTTAAGGGACAGGCAATATAATTTAGGTGAATACACTTTTTTGCTTTTCTTAATATTCCTTCGTTATACTAGTTTCCCTTTGTAAGTTATATAATTATTCAATAATATATTGTTACAATGGAATATAGATTTGTCTATATTCCTGATACAACTCTAACTGATGCTTATGCTATTTTTCTTAAAAATCCTCTCTAATTTTTTTGATGTTTTAAAATGTTTATTTCTTAGTTTGAGAAAGATTCTACCAATATTAATTTATACGTTGTGGCTAAAACGAGGAGAGTTAAATCTTAAAACTTTGAATGTGACTTTTTGCATTTTTGCTTTCTAATTTTTATGCATTTTAAATATTTTTTGCTTGTTATCTTCGAGAGTTTTTATATATTTAACTTTAGCTTCAGCAAGTATTTCCTTATTGCTGAAGTTGTTAAGATATATTTACAAAATTAAGTAAAAGTTATAATATGATTCACAGTTTTCCTATGCTTGTGTAAATCTTTTTTTTTATACGGCTTATATCTAACGGTATTCAAATTCAAGGTCACGTCAAGAACATGGATACATTTCTATTTGTCGTAGTAAAGACTTTTAGGTCATGATCTTTAAAGAATTTTGCCTGTTCTTTTTTTTTTGATCTATCTATACTTCTTAGATTTTATTACATAGTAGGATTACACCGTTATCTCATGTAGTCCTACACTATATATTTATTTATCCTATACTATATGTAACAAATATCTTAATTGCCATATTAGGAATATTCCTACTATCTCTAATTATATTAGTTATATGTTTGCATGTGGAGATGTATATATACATATATATATATATATATATATATATATATATATATATATATACGTCTGTGTGCGTGTGTGTGTTTGTGTGTATTTAAGAAATGGATTAAATCCGACATATTGCTATATTTAATTTATTTTCTTTAAACGTTATTTTTGATGGATACTCATATTCAAGTAGAAGTTCAATTTTTTGATTAAGCAGTATTGTTTTTTTTTTTTATCCAACTACATCTACCGGCCCTGAATATTCGAGAAACCCGGCAGGATTCGAGCCTACATCCCTTATGGGGAACCGTCATTAAATCAGCCGTGCCTAACCACTAATCATAGCCCGGATAATGCGTTTTGAACCCGCACTTCTCTGCCGATTCTCGAAATATCCATATCTGCGGAGTATCATATCCGGTTATTTTTAATTTATATTGCTTTACACACACACACACACACACAACACGCACACAGAACACACACACAAATATATATATATATATATATATGTATGTATTTAGGCAGCATTTTTTCATGTCTATTTATTTTATGTAAATTCTTTTCACATCGTCTGATAAGCTTAATAACATTTTCATTAAACGAAGAAAGAAAATCACAATATTGATCCATATTTTTTAATCCAGTCTAAGCTTTCGGCTTACATAAGCCATTATCAAAGATGACAATTACTGTACAATATATTAAGCAATACACGGACAAAACAGTGTTGATAGTCTGTTTCTGTTTACATGGATGATTTCCTAGCAACGACAAACTCGTGCATAAAAGATGTTGGAAGCGAAAATTGCACAGTAGCTCATGAAGTCACACGTGACCACGCGAGAGTGAATTCGAGAAGTATTAAGTATGGGAAGCCATGGTACAAACGAATGGCTTCTAATAAACCAATATATAACCCAATGGCTTCCAATAAACCAATATATATATATATATATATATATATATATATATATATATATATATATATTACACACAATTTTCATAAGGGATTTAGATAGCCGAGTTCTTGCACACTTATGTCCAGAATATGAACACAAGAAAAAAATTGAAAAAAAAGCTTAATCTCAGTACCATTTTAGTCGTCTTTTTTAAGCAAACTTGTATGAAAGCGGGATTTCTGTCCAAATGCACATACATCCACACAAACACAAACAAACACAGATATATATATATATATATATATATATATATATATATATATATATATATATATATATATGTGTAGGTATGCATATATATATGCACACACAAACACACACACACATATATATATTAATCATCTCCCTCTAAGCAAGGCGATAATTCCACTAAGACGCAATATTCAGCAATTTCTTAATAATTAACATTTTGGTCTTTTGTGACTTTTATAAATAAGATCTTGATGCATATTCATCAGCGTTCTTTAACTTTTACAAAAAATGAGTAACTGGCAAATAGATACTTGTTGCAAAATAAAATTATTATATTTGCCTTGATAATTTCCGTCAGATCAAGAAACGCGCTGGATACGACTAAGTATAGTTTTCCATTTGTCGCTTTTATTCATATATATATATATATATATATATATATATATATATATATATATATATATATATATATATATATATATATAAGGAGAGTATATGGAAACAATTTTAATCATACAAATTTGATTAAAGTACATTAAAATTTGTTTGTCATGGATTTTTTTGAATTATTTTTTTTTATATTTTCGGATCAATATTTTGTTTTCCTGTATATAATGAGATATTCACTAACTGCCCCATGCCGCACAACGTCAAGATTATTGCGGGGTGTCTGAGCCCGTAGGCTCGGCCAAAATTTCCCCGTAAAAACAGGCTTGGGTAACTGTCTCCCGAGACGAGACTCCCTTCGTCATAGCCTCGTCTGTGGATCCACTCTGCCCAGAGGCATTGAGTTTAAACAGCACACTTCCAAAATAATCCGGAGAGTCATCCGGTACATAATGACATTTTATAGAAAGTTACTAGTGGCTGAGTGCTAATATCTAGTTTTAGTTCTTTGATTTGCATAATACCTGAGGTTCTTTATTTTCCGATATCCCGTTCCAACGTGTCCCCGTGACTATCCACGTCGTTGGAGTTTAAAATTATTACTAAAATATGTTTATAATGCTTGCTCTTAAATTTGATATCACATCCAACATAAATAAAGTCAAAACTTGCACAATATTGACTTCGCATATAGATATAACAATAAGACATATCTTAAGCGCCAGAAAAACGGTGGAACCTATATACCATTTACCGAGGAATTTTTTATCCAGGTTTTATATTACCCGTTTGCTGATGAGCTGAAATTATTTTAAGTACGTAATTGCCGTAGTATATGAAGTATACGCCACTAACATAAAACATTAAATTAAAATATTGTACCAATATTTCCTGCAGTTAAAAGGAGCCAAAAAAAATCGAGTGTATTTTAAACTCTGTGACCCTCTAAAGGCAAAAGAAATAAAAATTAGATATCCCAATATTTTTTTTTAAATGAGTGGTACTTAATCGGAAACAGCAGCTTAAATCTCTGCTCCAATAAAGATATTATTAAAACGAGCGATAGCATTCATATTTATGCCATGCTGAATCGGAAAGACTGTTTTTGAAACTTTAGACAATCCGAGATGATAAGAAAAATAAAACTGTAAAATAAAGAAAACAGTAAAGAAAATTGTTACTGCTGACAACGCTGTAATTGGATCCTTATAAATGTACCCAAGTTGCTTATACGTTAATGTAAATTTTTATCAAACAGGTGCTCCTTTACGATCAATCATCCCCTAAATTCCTACGCCCGTATATCAACTATCAAAATCTATTAACCTTATTATACAGCCATCTTTATATATTATTAATCATTTCATCTGATCAGGGCAGTAAAGCTACTAAAACAAAAGAGTTTAAGGAATTTGAAAGAATAAGAAAAATGTGAAGCAATATTAAGAGGCAGGAAAAATAGAAGCGAAATCAAGAAGACAGTAGATAACGATTGATATTGTATTGAAGTCTTTGAAGCATAGAACCGGAAGAGAGTTCCACAAACGAAAAAAAGAAACTGTTAGCATAGAATTTACATCTCGCCAATTCAACTGTAAATTGATGAGATATTGTTGCCAATCTAGTACAGAGCTTAAATTCATAAAATCCAGTCACCATAGTACATCCGAGAGTACATTCGCACAATTACCAGGAAAGAATTTATAGAAAAGGCACAAAGAAACTACATTACGGCTGTGAGAAAGTGACTGAATCTGAAACACCAAGTGAAGACCAATAATATTACTGATATATAGCAGGAGCACCGGACCATATGTAGCAGCAATATTCAAAGTATGGACTTATAAATAAGTAAGATAGATCCTGGAGAGGAAGATTGTCTAGGACAACACAGTAAATCAACTTTCTTAGCTGCAGATTCAATATAATATTTCCACTTTATGTCACCCGAGAATATTAGCCTGATAAGGCTCAACAACTCACTCTCTTGGGACTTAGGATCAGCTATAGCAGTTGAATTCCTTCTTCCATGTGTGATATACCGTCAGGACGTGGGAGATCATGGCTCTACACAACTTACTTCCCTTTGTAGATCTTAGTAAATTTTGACGTTTTGCTATCTCTCCTAATCCCAGATCTGACAACTATTTAAACAAGCTCATCTGATACGAGTTACTATGTACACTATTTACATTATTCGGACTATTGTCCTCATCTTTCTTGCCATATTTATCACAACGTTTCGGTTGTTTTACGCTCCGGCCTCTCCTGAAGAAGGCCGGAACGTACAACGACCGAAACGAGCTTGGAATGTCGAACTGAACCGTTTATTTCGCTCGCTGTGGTAGACTGTTCTCATTCCACGTGCCATGTCTAAACGTTCTCTTAATTAACCGTTTTCTGCCAGTCCTTAATTTCCTCCCAAAGCAATGAGTCTCGTTGTATATCCTGATAATGCTACGAATTGCCGATCTAGGGACATTCAAACGCTTGGGAAGTATTGTATATCTATCGTCTAAACCGTACGCATCAGCTATCATTATTTGGAGCTTTTTGTCAGGTTCAGCCGTATTCGCCATTGTAGCAGAACGAATGAGATATCACGATACGTAACACACGTATTTTCTTCTTCATTAACTTTTAGAATGTTATAGAATCAGGTTAGTACTATTTCAATTTCAATGTGTATTTGTATTAAATGTCATATTAAGAAAAAAACATTATAATTGACATAGAGCTATATTATTTGATAATTTCAATAAGCCGGGGGTTCGAATAATTTTCGACTGCACCAATTTTTAGAAAAATCTATAACTATGAATATAAAAGATCGAAACTTCTAAAAACTTTATGAATTATTCAAAACTAAACACGGAATCAACTATTTATAGTAAATTCAGTATTTGTAAATATTCACATTTCCTTATAAAATATGCAAATATTCAGTGGGAGCGAATAACTCTCTCCATAACTGTATATAGGTATGACGATACCATATTTCGCGGCATAATTAAGAGAATCGTACGACACACTAATGTGACACAGTAGGCCGTTTGCGAATCACTGCTTTAAACTATCAACATATCAGCTAATGAAACATTTTCTTACTAAGATTCTTATTTTAGATAGCTGACCTGTTATAAGGTTCACTGATCTTCCAAACCAATGCTGCTAGGCAGAGTGTTTGGAGATATCGTCCAGAATCATCTTATATTGTTCTTTCTGATTAGTTTTAAGCAAGGTATCTGCTACACTGAACTGGAAAAATACTTTCTTATGACATAATGCTGCCACCATCAAATGCCTAAACTGTTGGGGCAGTTTTCTTTACGTTGTAAGCGTCGCTTTTATTTGTCAAGTAAATTGACGACCACCAAAAAAAAAAAGGGAATCCTAGCGTAGAAGGCTAGGAAGAATTGATGTATCTCGTTGGGTGCATTGGAATCTAGCTTAGATGTCTTTCCATGAGTGCCAGATTTATGTAAAGTTCGTTGGGTTGGCTACAATTTATTTTGATACCAGATTCATTGTCGCTTGAAATTGCTTAGATATAGCAATTGATTTCCTTATGGCAAGAAACGACAAAGATTGCAAAAGCTAGTCTGCGTTTAGAAAAGTGCTATCAATTAAATGACAATCCTCCTATGAGGACCATAGTTTGAACCCGGCTCTACAAGATACAAAGCAGGAGACATAACATGCACAAATAATAATAATAATAATAATAATAATAATAATAATGTCGATTTTTAACGAAATAAAGTAACATTATCATAATTCAAAAGTATTTTTGAGATATGAGACAAGAAAGAATAAAAAAGAGACTCTTATATGAATTCAAATGTTAATGGTGACAAGGCATAAAATAACCAAAAATTATGTAAGGCAATTTCTAACAAAATATCAAAAATGGAAATTCTCAGGAAATGAAAAGGTATCCAACTTTTGGCTCTATCATCTGTCATAAGTTCATAAATCTCTTGCACGAACTTTATCAGCGCTCATTAATAACCTCAATGAAATTCCTGAATGGTTCCTGAAGGTATTACATACCTCCGACCAAAGACAGGTGAATCAGTTGATCAAATACTATTCGGCAATCACATATCAGTCCACCTCTCCCCTGACGAACTGTACTTACTCTTTTCTCGGTGAAAACAATATTCTTTCCTTGGAACGAAGGGATGACGAAGAGGCTCATATGGTTGCAAAGATCAACTGCTGATGAAAATTGCTGGAAAAATGTAGAAATCTCAGCAGAAATTGGATAGCTTACCGAAAAGCCATCGATAATATGCCACATTTATGGATCCTTAAGGTTTGTACAAAGTCACCTCGGTGAAATTAAACTCCCTTAAATATAGCATGGAGCTATAGAAAACCACATTAAACCTAAATCCCACCCAAGGTTCTACCGTCACTTCTGATCTATTTCTCCTTAATCCCCCTTTCGAATGAACTAAACAGTAATAACTATGGATACAAAGTAACAAAAGAAAGTGTTTAATCTCCTATTCTATATGGATAATATCAAACTATTTGCCAAAGACGACAATGAGTTGAATGGTATCCTCATTAGTGTCAAATGTTTCAGTGATGAAATCGGTAAGGTTTTCGGATTAGATAAATGTGCAAAAGTAACCTTCAAGAAAAGAACAATTACAGAAACACACTCGGTAGATTTAGATGTTGTCAGAGAATTTAGGAAACTGGAACAAGAAACCTATAAATATCTACAAGTTAAAGAAGGAGATGGATTAAAGCATGCCTAAATGAAGGAGGAAAGAATACTACAGGCGTGTATATTAGGTATTACATAACCAGTTGAACTCACGAAATAGAACATCAGCCATGTTATATAGGAAAAGAATGTCGCTACCGACACTGGAGTTTGAACATTGATCGTCAGAGAGCAAACACAGGCGATCAAATTTTGAATAAGTAGCTCACATGATGGCAAAGAAAATGTATATATGGGAATTAGCGTGGCGTCTAATAGATCACTATTTCTATTTTATCCTCTATTTATACGGATCATTATTTCTACACTATCCTCTATTACTATTCAGATCACTATTTCTACACTATACTCTATCTCTATACTATTCACTTTACTATTTCTCTATACGTATCACTATACGGATTACTATTCGGTGGTTACTTTTCAAGCGAGTATTATCGAGCAAGTACTATTAGTGCAAGTGATATTCGAAGACGTCTGACATCAGCATTGTTCAACGGCGTTACTATAGTTGTATCTGTGATTACAAAGTCTCTACTACAACGAGCATTACGAAAGTGACAACGAGTATTCGTTGACATGACGAAGTGACAACTAGTATTCCTTAACATTACAAAAGTGACAATGAGTGTTCACTGACATCGCAAAAAGCGATAACCACGTTGGTTGTCGCTGTGGAGTAATATAGTTTCAAAAACTTTAATTGAACTATAGCTGACATTAAGCGAATTGATCTGAAAAAGAAAAGGCTTCTCACTTTCCGCTGCAGGCATCATCCTAAAGCGCGTACAGATGTGTCCAGATCCGAAGGAGGTAGAAGATTAGTTCAACTAGAACTGTCCTACAAAACCAAAGCAATCGGTCTTCAAAGATACCTGGAAACTACACAAGACCGAATGATGATGTTTTTCAAAGAACATGAAGGAAATAAGAAAATTTATTCAGTAACAAAGGTAGCCAACAAATTCAAAAGGAAAATTCTAGTGATTAAAGACGTTCAAATAAACCATCATACACCTACTCCATACCACCGGTACCTTTTGAGCATTTTATTGAGGCAACGTAAGTAAAAATACATATAAAACTATATCTGACCGCTTGGGTCGTTATTTTATGAAGGCTTCAGTGGAGGTAATGTTATTTTTTACGACACTATGAGTGCGCTATTAAAATGTTATACAGACTGTTTCATAATTGAAGAAACAAAGCCACGTTCTCTCAAATCTTCCTTGTTGACTTTATTCTTTCTCTCTTTTCAGGTTATTGCTGGGAAATATTTAATATTTTGAGATATTTAACCAAATATGAAGTGATCATGCCTTAAACCAGTGCTTAATATTTTCAGCCCATGGATCATTTTTTTTTTTCAAAAAATTCAAATGGACCACTCCTATTTTTACTTTTAGGCTGTTCAATTTTCACACTAAAATACTCAATGAAAGACAAAGTAGTCTATTTACAATTTAAAATGTATTTTAGTAAACAAGGATAAACACAGGATATCAAAATCAATTTTGATGATGTCGTTGAGTCAATTTTGATGATGCCATTCAGCTAGTAACTACCTTGATCTTAGTGTTTTTGACACAAGATATCATAATCAATTTTCATGGTGTCATTCAGTCTTAGTCTGATAGTTCCTCTGCTGTTGAGATCTAATATATTTCTTTTTCTACTGAAAACATCCGCAACAAACGAAAATCCAGATTACATCTTTCATGTGGTAGGGAAATAAATGGCTTCAATTTTTTATGGATACACATTTTCTACAGATCACTAGAAATGCTATGTGGACCACTGTTGGTCCATCTGGACCACATTGACAATCACTGCCTTAGACGGTGAAGATCTTTTGCGTGAAAATATATAAGGAAACTAAGTGTTTCAAGATCATTCAAGCAAGTTAAAGAAAGAAGTTCAATTTTAACACATTTCCAAACAGAAATCAGACTTTCAAGTTGGTCAAGAACTTTGATGCTCATGGCACTTGTGAAGATCGTAGGGCAATGGTTTCCTCCCCCCCCCCCCAGCAGGAACGTGCACGCGTTATCAACAACTTTGTCCGTCGCATTCAGCAGTGCCTTCAACTTAACGACGGACATCTGGAGCACGTATTCTAGGGCGCCTTTTGATATTTTGGGTCCATGTTTGATATTAAATAGTTACAGATCCTAAAATGTTATCCTTTTACCTTTCAATAAATTAATTTCCATTACATTATCATTTGTGTTCCTTGATTTGTGCCCGATCATTTTATTTCAAAAATTGTGAAATACTCTGTATATGAGTTCATAAGAAAAATATTCTAACGAACGTAAGATAGGTTCTATCCCAGAAAGCATTAGCGCACCTTGCTAGTTGGAACAATTGATAACGTAAAGCATCATTGAAAAACGACAAGAAGAAAAAGTATAAATAAACAAGCGTGATAGAAAGAAAAGTAACACTTCAAAGCTGCAACGTTTTTTGTTGTTTTTTTTGTTTTTTAAATGCTTTTATTTCTTTCTGTTTTAAAAGGTAAGGCGAGGAAACAAGGATTATCTATTCTCACTTAAACCTTTTGTTGTACATTGATATTAACGTTCAGTAGTCGTCGGCGATCGGGGCTAACGGCTCAAGAACCGGAAACGTTATCTCCATTGACACGGCCATTAATCAGACCCTGTTTACTCGCGACAGGAATAATGAACACCTGTCCGGGTAAAAGATGTGAGCGTCTATTAACGTTGTCCCCGGAATCTATGATTGTGCGCGCTTATGTGTACCCGTCTGCATACCTGAGTATGTTAACTGTGTGGACACAGGCGTGTGTCTGCATGTGTAGCCCACGACCATTAGTTGCAGGACAGATCAATGTTTAAGGAAATGGACGTTAAAATTAGAGTATGGCGGTTATATTAAAAGTTTAATTATTCGTATTAATAAATGTTGAGCAACTTAAAGAAAATAATTTAATTATTTTAAAAGTGATATTTCCCCACCAAAACGGGGTCATCCTCTGGAGATATGCTTGCAGATGTGGGTATAATGTAAATCTTTTTATGCAAGTACTAGCAGCATGGCCCGGCGTTGCCCGTGCTTGTTTCAAAAATCGTACAACTCATACAACAATCGCTATCACTTGAATTAAAATATTTTTGCCCTTCCTTGCCTTTAAAGGAGTGCTCTTTGCCGTGCTGATGTTGCTACATGCCTTACTTCTTGCCTATCTCACACTGCGATTTTTTTCTAAGCTCTATACTAAACATCAAATCTGTTACAAAAAAAGAACTAAACAAAATGAACACAAAACGATCACCTTTAGAAAAGGACTCTTAACTGGAAAAACCGAATAAAAAAAGAATGTTAACAACAAATACTTTTTTCTCACCCAACCCAGTTCTGCGGAATCAGAATCAACGTTGAGTTTAAGCAAGCGAATGAGCCAATTGGAGGAAAGTGCCATGCAGATTTACATTTTTCCCACTTATGACGAATGCAGCTATCGATATTTTTTGCATGCTAGCATGCTAGTTAACATTCGTGTCAGTCAGTTGTTGGCTCTCATGCTCGCCAATAGAATCTTCCTGCCTATTCGTGGCAGCCAGCTATAGGCTCTCACTCTGGCCAGTAGAAAATGGCCGCAAACTACATGAAAACTGCCGTAGAAGCATGAAAAATCGATTATTTCCACTATAGATGAGATTTGGGAATTGCAAAATCGGTCTTGGCTTTCCCGCTAACTTGGAGCATGTGCATGCAAATTTTCGTGCAAATCCGTCGAAAATTGCGGCCGTGCATTCGTTACACACACGCACACACATCCTGCCTTTTATAAATAGAGATAAACAAGAAGTAAGCTTATCTTTGTATAAGATAGTGTAAACGAGATATATACCTATCTTTCTGGGCCCTAGCTTAATGTAAACTAATGTAAACTGGATCTATGTCTATCTATTTTACCCGAACATAATCGGTCCTACGTCTAACGTTCGAATTCTAGTGTCAGTGCGCAGATATGTTTACTTTTTTTAACCGGAACTGTAGTTAACTTTTTTACACCTCTGACATTGACGACCTTATCCACTATAGTGTAAAGTAGACCGGTTTTTCGCTTTGGACTCTACCATTTTTACTTTAAGTAAACTGAGCCTATCGACTTTTTTTATTCTAGTATAATATGGAGATGTGTTTACATTTTTGACTAACGTACAAGGCAGGCCTATTTCCACCTATACCTCTGTAGAGCGGACCTATGTCTACCTTTCCTTTTTCTAGTTTAAAACGAATATGTGTTTAGATATTTAAATAGCGTGTACAGCATGCCTATTTCGACTTATTTCTCTGTAGGGCTGATCTATGTCTACCTTTTTTATACAAGTGTAAAACGGAGATGTGTTTACATACTTGAATATCGTGTACAGCTGACCTATTTCGACCTATTTCTTTGTTGGGCTGATCTATGTCTACCTTTGTTTTTATTCTAGTTTAAAACGAATATGTGTTTATATTTTTGACTGGCATAAAAGTCAGGCCTATTTCGATCTATTTCTCTGTAGAGCGGATTTATGTCTACTTTTTTTATTCAAGTGTAAAACAGAGACGTGTTTACATATTTGAATAGCCTGTACAGCAGGCCTATTTCGACTTATTTCTCTACAGAGCGGATCTGTCTACCTTTTTCATTTTAGTTTAAAACGAAGAATTGTTTACATTTTTGAATAGAGTGCAAAGCAAATAGAAATAGATTGATGTATGTATGTATTTATATAATGTTTTCATTTTCAAAACACGGTCAAGATATTGTGTCCATGTTCATAGTTGATATTATTGAGTGCCATATTCAATGAAACGTGTACGAAAGAAGAATTTGAGTTTCACGCATAAGTGTCTAATAGTTCAACGTTATCATATAATTTTATGTTGACGTCTCTCGTCCTGTCCAGCAGGTGACTCAACCTGTTCACAATTTGAGCAACTAATCCTGTTGTCAAACAACGCAGTGTTTAATTTCTATTTTTGAATAGTTCTTAAATCTCTCAGAAGCATTATCTCTTTCTCTATTTATGGAATAAAAATTCTCAGAAACATTGCATTGAGACAAATGGTTCGCTGAATAGTTGAGGAATGGAATTAGCAATCACCGTACTGTCTGTATCAATCTATCTGAATGTATTAGATCGATGCAAATTTTTTCAGAATTTTTTTAAAAACAAATTCACTTCATATCGCTTCTTAACATTGACGCGTATTCCATCATGAAAAATGATTCATGGTTTAATTTATTGAATTTGTCGATGTCTTGTATTTGAACTAGTTTGGAGACAAGAAGATGAAACTAGTCTTAGTCTGAAGGTATCTAGTGTGGGTATTAAGACTGACGCGCAAAGAACTTTCTTCGATCCAGCATTGTTCATTGCATAGCATTTCAAACGTGAGAACGGATGATTTCCGATAGTAAAATCAAAACCTAAGTTATTTACTGTGTCAATTCGTCATCCAATTTTATTGCATCATTTCGAAATAGACATTTCATTCAAATTCAACACCAGACCGTGAAAAGAAGCCAGGTGAAGGGTTGACGTGAGGTTACTAAGCTAGCGAATGCAGAAGCACGTGACCTCATACCCGCACCCAGTATTTCAAGCGAGAGAACGAGATGTCTTGATCAGTTATTTTTCATAGATCGCAGACAAAATGTGGAGCCCGTATGTTCGACCTATTTCTTTATAGGGCGGATCTATGTCTACATTTTTTATTCTAGTTAAATCTTATGTCTTCGTTTGGACTAATTTAAAGCAGATCTATGTCCAGATTGTTTTACTGGAGTTCTGTCTACCTATAAATTAATTCATATCATTTTTTCTAATATTCCCTACTAAATAACTGAAGAATATTTACCAAAATAACTGAAATCTGCAAGTTAGAACAAATAATTCTGTGATTTCCGCAGAAAATTTAGCACAATAAGGACTAATAATATATAAAACGAGAATGACTAATCTGATAATTCAATTAAATAATTAATCAGATAATCTAATTAGCGTTTATTATCAAACCTTAATGCATTGTGTTGAATACCTGAAAACCTTACTACCAAACATGGTGATCAAGTACTGAATCATTTTATGACTTTGATTTAATCATAGAAGCCATAAATATACGATGTCTTTCAAAAAGTATCGAGACTGGTGTTATAAAAAGAAAACTACAAAACATATTAATTTGGTATTTAATCTCCTTCGAATTAGTCCCCTTCTCAAGACACACATTTTATCCAGAGTCGTTTCTACTGATGAAAGCATTGTTGAGACATTTAAGCGATCAGCAGCCTGGTCAGATTCCCTTAGATTCCGTTGACGCTTTGAAATTTTTTCCCTTTAAGTGGAATTTGTTTTTTGAAGAGAAAATATCGCAAATATAGCAGGATCTGGCGGATCGTGTAGTTGTCGAACTTGGAGAATATTTTCCTTAGCCAAAAAATGCTACACAAGCTATGGTCACTGATGGAACCCTCTGTGGTGTGATAAGACGACGACACTCGATTGACTTTATTCCAATCACTGCTATAAAAAAACGGATATGAGAGAGAACGTTATAAGTTAGTGTTTATGTTCGACAGAGATCATAGGTAATCTGTGCCAAGCAGCTTCGCTCTGCATACGTTAGGTCCGTTACCATAGCAACTGACCTGATACTTTTTAACAGACCTCGTAATCACAAACCAGAAAAAATTCTAAATAAACGAACAAAAACAGACAAGAAAAACAGATCTAATTATCGTGAAGTAAAAACATTCAAATAGAAGACGTTGCTGATGTTTATTCCGATGACAGGACAAAATTGAAAGGATTTTAAAAGTCTCAAAATATATCAATATCCCAATAATTGCAAAATTATGGAGCGCAAAGATGCACTTATTGTACCAATGAGTATAAGCGAGATTCGAAAAATCTAACAAAGGTTTAATAACTGAAACCCTTAGATGAATTGAATTAATCTCTACAACAAAAGTATAAAACAGGAAAACATCACACTGCCTCGATGTTTATAATATATATATATATATATATATATATATATATATATATATATATATATATATATATATATATAAAAGAGAAAATAAGAATATATCGATTGAAAGGAGTTTAATAGATATATCTATTTAGGCTTGTTTAGATTTTTCATTCTGTTTTTAAAGGTATACATGATTACACATAAACTTATATGCATGGAGCCTTTTTTTTACATAATTTGTCTCTTTGGTTTGCTCCGATCTTTATTCAGTTGTATATTCAAGTCCAAGTGTGAAATGGTCGTCTGCGACGATTCAGATCAATTCGTGCGCATGCGTTCGAGATATTGTAAATACTCTCACACATTTGTTTTGGAAAACGCAGTGATTACAGCGTTTGCCCTTACATCAAAAGTCCGTACATAGATTAAGGTCATAATATTATGGCAAAGCTAGGCAAATAAAATCATAGCTCTTCTGTTATGAAAATAAAGGTTAACCTAGTGCACTAAACTTGCACTCATCAGATAAAAATACACATAGTTTTTATTCCCACTTCCTCCATTTCATTCCTTTTGTTACTTATCTCATATATATATATATATATATATATATATATATATATATATATATATATATATATATATATATATATATATATATGCATATATATATATGTGTGTGTGTGTGTGTATATATATATATGTGCATATATATATATATATATATATATATATATATATATGCACATATATATACACACACACACATATATATATATTTATATATATATATATATATATATATATATATATATATACATACAATGAGGGAAACAAATATTCGTGCACATACTTTTTTTTAATTTATTGTATTTACAACTGATAAAACACTTTTCATACAATTAACTGTACATAGATGCATAATAATTAAATATGCATAAAAAGAAAAATGGATAAATGTTTTTTTTTCCTATTAAATAATTTTTTTCTGTTTTTTTTATGCATATGTATTTATTATGCATCTGTGTACAGTTTATTATATGAAAAGTATGTATATTAGTTGTAAGTACAATAAATTAAAAATGTCTATGTTTACGAATATTTGTTTTCCCCTACTATATATATTAGAAAACAGTTAATTCAAGACATATAAATATGTAAAATAAATAAATATATGAAAAAGTAAACAAAAAATGAAATAATAATTACATTAACATAGAGTAAAAACGATATTTACTCACTTTCGATTATTATTAAAAAAATGTGATGACTTAAAATGCTTCATAGTTTAGCCTGCCATATATAGAAAGCTTTAATTATTATTGAACGTTTGAAAACTTAACGATATTTTCCTCCACTCCAATTACAAAATAAAAAGAAATAAATATTTGCCTTTACAAATTATTCTGGGTACGAAACACTTTCATAAAGAAATGTCCCCGTTTCCCTTTTTGATACACACAGACACAGGGAGCCATGCAAACGGATCTTCAGGGTAAAGCCAGCTTTACTCTGAAGATCCCTTTAGGTGAAACCTTGGTAGGTTTGCCTGGCTCCTTAGGATTACTTTAGGTTCGCTCTACTTAATTTACTGAGAACTTTACGTAGTTGTTTTTTACCTTTTTTTACTCGTTTTGGGCTTTTTTTTTTGGCGGGGGGACTTGGAGCTTAAATACTTGACGATTGTTTTCGCCTTGTTTTAATGTTTTTCGTTCTTTCTTTTTTTATTTCCCATTTTTATTCGGGTACTAATTTGTTCTTTTACAATTTAAGCTTTCCGAATTTTTTCCAAACTATCTGTGTTTGTGTTTGTTTATATATATATATATATATATATATATATATATATATATATATATATATATATATTGCATAACATAGGATCAGGCAAAACTTTGTGGATCACCTTTATGGAGTAATTATTAGTAAGTTCCTTGACCAATTTTTGTTTAATTTACTCTTACGAAATTGGGATATGTAATCCTTCAGAACATGGCATCCATTATTTTATGAGGGGTTGATAAATGTTTAATCCGACAGTCCAAATTTTGTGATTATCAAACAAGATAAAACGAAAAAAAAATATTAAGGAAACATGAAATAATCAGATGATGTCATTATCATTAGTATTATCATTATGAAATATCTAATAAAATCCTTCAGGAAGAGGAAGTCTCTCGGGACCGAATTAAATATATGCTTAGATAAGCATGGCATTCGTTGATTTTTACCATCTATCACGCTGTAATACAAATGGCAGAAATGTCAATCAATTCGAGGATATAAAAACCATAATCGACTGGTACTTCTGACTCACCATATATATATATATATATATATATATATATATATATATATATATATATATATATATATATATGAAATATGTGATAGATAAATCTCTTATCAGAAAAATGGTGTGTAATCTGTTGTCAAAACTGAAGAATAAAACGTAACCTGTCACCTTCCCAGAAGGACATTTTTTAGCGTTATCATAGTTTTATATGTGTGTATGTGTTTCATTAAATAATATAGACATATTTTATTTTATCTATTTTTTCATAGTAATACTTGTTCCCTAATAAATTTATTGGTGTTAATATGAAATTCATCAAGAAAAGAACCGTAGTTTTTTCTATCCGAAGTACTTTCGATCTTTTCCAAGATCATCTTCAGGGGTAAATTATGTATGTTCATTTCAGTGACCGTATGTTGATTGGTGAATGTGTTGTTGGAAGTAAAAGAAGATAGGTTGCACCAGTTGTGATTGTTAGTAATTTGATCGTAGATTCTTTAAGTATGGATTTTATGTCTTTTATTTTCATAAAATCCATACTTAAAGAATCATGATATATAGGTGAACAAGACTCTACCCAGAATCGTTTTATTATTATTATTATTATTATTATTATTATTATTATTATTATTATTATTATTTCCTTGGGTTTCTGTCGTATTTGCATTTACTTCTAGGTCCCAAACCGAGAGCTAGATTAGAAGTGGCTTCATGACATCTTCCATTGATCATTTTTGTGAAAAAAACAAACTAAAATAACACATATAGATAAAGCTCTCCGTGGAGTGTGAGTACAATTTTTAGTATTTCTTTCAGGTAGGGACAAAAAGGAATGCCTTCAATGAGACTATCGCAGACTTTCCCAATCAATCCGAGTGCTCCAACTACAACTGGAATTATGATTCTCCTCATGTACCACATTTTTTAGATTTCCATTTCAAGACACTTGAATTTTTATAGCCTTTTGAAGATCTTAAAAGAAACATTAAAATCTGATGGAACTCCCATGACAATAAGAAAGAACATTTTGTTCTTGCGATCTTTGATCACAATGTCTGGCCAATTAGATTGAATTGTTCTATTTGTGTGCAATGTCAAGTCCCATAAAATTCTTGCAGATACTATCTCCGTAATCGGGCCTGGGAGATATTTATACGAATGACTTCCCTCACGTAAAATTGTATATATTGGCCCAATCTTTCATGCAAGATTTATATTCAGTTGGTGCTAACAGTGCAACATGATACAAAATATTTGTCTCAGAATCTGCATTTCAGGTCAACACAATTTTTCAATATATATATGCTTGATAATTTCTAGTTAGTAAGCATGGGTCCTCTGTAGCAAGAATGAAACCAATCGGTTTCCTCTTTTAACGCTTCACTATGTAATCACTGATAGGTACAGAGTTTGTCTACATCAGCTTGTTTGGTACGAGCAGTGTGTTGACCCTGAAGAGGTTTATCTTGCCATCGTTTCTGCATTTGATACATTGCATTTGCTTTTGATTTCTTTTTTAAGTTATTTGCCGCTGCATTATGATTGTCTTATGGTTTATTTGCATTTCTTCCCCCATTTGAAATACCTTTTCTTATTTCTTTCATGTTCTTTACACAGGCCATCATCCAGTCTTCTGTAGTTTCCAGGTATCTTTGAAGACTGATTTTTGTGGATTTGTAAAACAATTCTAGTTGATCTAATTCTTTGCCTCTTTTAGATTTGGATAAATACAGGCGATTAACCTCAGCCTAAGGATGACGCATTCAGTGGCAAATAAGGAGCTTTCTCGTTTTTACATACATTCGCTTAATCTCAGTTATTGTCCTATTAACCGTAGAACACTAAGCATCAATTAAAGTTACACCACTAATAACCATGAGTATATCATACCCAATTTTGAAAATATCAAAAAAAATTAAATATAAATCTTCATTTGAAATATTTTACATGCAGGCACTTCAAAATTTTTACTGAGTTAACATTAATAGGAACTGAAAAACATTATTTAGGTAAGAAAATCAGGTATTGAAAATTGTAATTAAAAAAAGGAAAATTTGCGCTGGGTACTATGTGTACCCATGGTTAGTGTTCTCGGGTTAAGCAAGTTGAAACCCTATTGCACCACAGGGACAGCCAAATTATTTATGGCTGATATTCTGTTTTGTGAATTCAACTCGGTATTTAACATCAGACGCACATGCCTGTAGTATTCTTTGCTTATATTCTCTTTCATTAGAATATGCTGTCTTCCGTCTCTTTCGTTGTCTCCTACGCATTTATATGCTTCTTTTTGTTCTAGTTCTCTAATGTTTTTAACAAAGTTTACATCTGTTGAATATATTTCTGTAATTCTCCCTTTCTTGAATGTTACTTTTGCACATTCGTCTAATCCGAAATCCATACCGATGTCATCCTAAAACATTTTACAGTATTGAGGATATCCTTCAACTCTTTATCGTCTTTGGCAAAGATGTTGATATCATTCATGTCGAATGGGTGATTAAACACTTTTATTATTTTTTTTTACTTTGCATCCATAGTTATTACTGTTTAATTCATGCGAAAAAGGAATTAAGGCTGACAGGGAGTCTCCTTGAAAGATTCCTCGTCGGATATTAAAACAATCGGTGTGATTTCTGTATAAGGGGGTTTTCCAAAATTTCCTGTTATATTTAAGGAAATTTATTATCAACAAGGAGACTTTGTATTATTTTCGAAACGTTAAGAATCAGAGTGTGACACATTATCAAAATGTGTTAAGATTTCTACGTTTTTTTTCCTACAGGATCATTTTATTTATTAGTTGATCATTGCAACCATGTGAACATTCGAAATTCATTGAGAAAAGAGTAAGTACAGTTCGTCAGGGCAGACGTGATCAGTTTATATTAGGCCTTCTCTGATGTGTTTTCTGATGTGTTTTCTGATGTGTTCTCTGATGTGTTTTCTGATGTGTTTTCTGATGGTCCACATCTGCTTTCTTTTTATGTATTTGTCATGCAGTTCCTTCTCTCATATTTTTGCAATTTCATTTGACCAAGTTGTTTTGATTTCTGTTTTACTCGTTTGACGTAGCTGATAGAATTTCAAATATATTAAGCTTTTTCTTGGAGAGTGCAGTTTTCTTGTTGATCGAGAGAATTTGACGTTTTACTATTTCTAAGATAGGGTCATTGATTTTTGCGAATTAGGTTTCCAATCCGAGTATTGTAGTTTTTATATTTAGTTCAAGTTGGATTAGACCTCGGCATCCTAAAAATCTTTTTACGTACAGCCTATCAACATCTAATTGCGGGTGGTAAATTCTCATTTGGGGTAGCATTTTTCTGGTCTTGTCGTTCAATTTTGTAACGTCATTCAAATTAATAATGTTGAAGCTGTATATTAACTACATGTATAGCTAATGTGTTGATAGTCTTCATTTTATTGGTCCCCATTTAGTTCGCTTTTTTAGTATCCAAAAGCATTCTCCTATAATATTGCTTTCGGATCTTTTTCTTCATAATTGAATGCCGTATTTCGTCTCCATCATTAAATCCTAAGTATCTGTGGGTACCATCATGGCTTAATTCCTTAAGGTTGTTATTGATATCGACGTTTAAATCTGTAGTTTTCGTTAGTTTACTGCCTTTGAAGGTAGAGTTGGCGCATCTCATGATTCCGAAAGTTGAGTAGGTGTTTCTGCTGGTTGTCGTCCTTGGCAAACATAGAATAGGTGATTCATTTCGCCATTGCATGATTTGTATCCGTAGCTACTGTTTTTCAGTAAGCAGCTGAGTGGCGCTAATGCTAGGCAGAAGAGTAATAGTGACAATGAATCTCCTTGGAAGATCAACGCTTTTGATGTTGTTTGGTTTCGATGTTAATGACCCGTTTTTATGCTTTTGATTTAGTGTAGTTTTCTAGTTTTTCTTGCTCTCTATTATGGATTTGACCGTTCTATGGCATACTATTATTATTATTATTATTATTATTATTATTATTATTATTTTCTTTGATTTCTGGCGTTTACACATTTCTTTCCGGGTCCCGCCCAGGGACCTAAGGTTAGAAATGGCATCATGACACTTTCCACTGAGAAAAAAAAATTCCATAGATAAAGCCCTTCGTAGAGTGTGGGCTGTACTTGTCAGAACAATTTTTTGTATCTCCTTGAGGCATGGACTTCCAGGAATCCCTTCAATTAGTCTACTGCAATCATTTCCAACCAGTCCTAGGGCTCCAACTACAACAGGGATTGTTGATGTTCCCATGTGCCACATTTTTGAGATTTCTATTTCAAGGTCCTTGTATTTTGACAGCTTTTTGAATATCTTCAAAGATACATTGCAGTCAGCAGGGACTGCCATATCAATAAGGAGGCACCATTTTTGTTTGTGGTCTTTAATAACAATATCTGGGCGGTTGGCCTTGATTGTTCTGTCAGTGTGTATTATTATTATTATTATTATTATTATTGTTGTTGTTGTAGTTGTTGATGATATTGTTGTTGTTGTTGTTGTTGTTGTTGTTGTTTTATTTCCTTTTGTTTCTGGTGTATACTCATATATTTCCGAGTCCCGACTAGAGACCTAAGGTCATAAATGGCATCATGAGATTTTCCGCTGAGAAGTTTTGAAAGCAGAAATCGTACATATTCTACATAGATGAAGCCATTTATAAAGTGATTTTTCATATTTCTGCAAGGTATGGGCTATCAGGAATCCCTTCATTGAGTCTTTTGAAATCTCTCCAACCAATCCGAAGGGCTCCAACTACAAGTGGAAGACTTAATGTCTTCATTTTTAAGATTTTTTGTACTTTGAAAGTTTTTTGAAAATCTTCAAAGATACACTGCAGTCTACAGGGATTGCCATATTAATAAGGAGGCACATTTTGCCTTTGCTATCTCTAATCACGATGTCAGGGAGATTAGCTTTGATCTTGTCTGTGTGCATTGTAAAGTCCCATAAAATTGTTACAGGTCCTATCTTCGTAACCAAACCTAGGCGGTGTTCATATCACTTTCTTGCAGTTTCCTTTCTGTAACTCTGTCGTGCCGTGTTTTATATTCAGCAGGTGCAAATACTGCGCAACCTTATACAAGATATTTATCACAGAATCTGCATTTTGGACTAACAGAGTTTTTTCTAATGCGTGCTTGGTAATTTCTACTTAACAAGAATTGGTCCTGTGGAACAAGAACATAACTTTCAGTTTCAACTTTTAAACCTACACTATGTAGCCTCGAATGGGTACGGGGTATGCCTACATCAGATTGTTTGGTACGGGTAGAATATTGACCTTGAAGCGGTTTATCTTACCATCGTTTCTTTGTCTTGTCTGTTGCATTTGCCTTTGCTGTTTTTTTAAATATATTTTTCAGCTTTGGTGTATTCTGCTTTACATGTCTTTCTTCACCAACTTGAAATTCTATTTTGAACTTGTTGGCTTCTTTATTACTGAAGAAAGTCGCTTAGTACTTTTAATTTTCTGTAACACAAATCATCATCCAGTCTTCTGTAATTTTTAGGTATCTTCGAAGGCCAATTGTTGAAGTTTTGTAAGACAGTTCTAGTTGAACTAATCCCCTGTTCCTTTTAGATCTGGGAACATACAGCCGATCAGCATCAGCCTTGGGGTGATGCATGCAGTGGCAGGTGGGAAGCTTTCTCGTTTTGGCGTCCATTGGCTTAATGTTAGATATAGTTCAGTTAAGAATGTTGAACGTCAAGGTGTTTATGGCTGATGTTCTGTCTTTTGAATTCAGCCCAGTATTCAGTACCAGACGCACTCAATGTAAGTACTCTTTTCTTATCTTCTCCATCATTTATTATTAATATTTTCTTTGATTTCTGGTGTGTACACATTTCTTTCCGGGTCTCGCCCGGTGACCTAAGGTCAGAAGTTGCATCATGGCATTATCCAATGAACAATAAAAAACAAAACGACAACAGCAAAAAAAAACAAAACATCCCACATATTTTACATAGATAAAGTTCTTCGTAAAATGTGGGCTGTACTCCTGTGAACAATTATTTGTATTTCTTTAAGACATAGGCTTCCAGGAATCCCTTCACTGATTCTACTGGAATCTTTTCCGAGCAATCCGAGGACTCCAATTATTATTATTATTATCTGGGAATTACCTCATTTTCGGAATGATAGAGGAGTGGTTTTCTTTTGCCTTCTCCAAGGTAGTGAATTCAATTTCGTCTCACTCCTAGACTGATAGCTATCCAGTGCTAACGATCCCTATCTACCCTGCTTTTTAACACCTGAATACTAATTTTGTTAAGTGGGTCAGATCGAGATTCCCTAAAATCTGCGTGTATTTGATGGGTGTGGGCATAATGATATAAATATGAGGGACAAGAGAATTAATTCAGAAATGTAAACAGTATGTTTATCTATTAAATTTCCAGTTTCGCGCCAGACATTGCCCACGTCTATAAATTTCGTTACCAAAAAAGAAACCCTGATTTTTCTCAGTATTTTTCCATTTATTTATTTATTTGCAATGAGCTATTTTGTCATTTATATTCCCCAAATTTTGTATGACCTTTGGAATTAAGAGATACCATTGAAATTCGATCGTGGTTTTTCCCGCCAGAATTACAGTAAACGACAGCATTTCATAACCATACTGGATACAGTAAAGAAACCATACTCTCCCAGATGAACCCAGATAACTAGCATTAGGTGTACAGGCTAATAAAGGTAACTTTCCCTCTCAAAGCCGTGTGAATAATTTGAAAATTAAACGCTGTAGACGTGCGCGGGTTAAGAGGGGTAGTAAATGTGTGTTTTAAATAAAAACTGCTGAGTAGCAAACAGCAAAGGGATCGGGTGGGATTCTAGACGCTCAAGGCCGCTAGGTACATCATAGCAGCATTTCAGAGGCATACTTAAATATACGGAGCACCAGGGAGTCAGAGAGGTTATTATTTCATATCTGCTTATGAAGGTCAGACTATCATCGCAATGATAACTTGTAGATTTGGCTTGATGGTGAAAATCTGGTAAGTTCGGTATTTTCTGTAGAAGAATTGGCTTGATTTGATTAAAACAAAAACTGAGTTAAAGTCTTAACTCGATGCGGTTTCGCTTCATATTTGAAGTATATATTTCTTGAAGTTCTGTTTTTAAACAATAATTACGAAAGTCCCACATGGTGTAACAGATGTAAATTTAGTTGGGTAAATTGGTGTATGCGAACATTGGACAGGTGTATAAGCCGAAAGTAAAAGCAAAGGTTGCAAATCAGTATCTGTCTATATTTCTGAGATGAGGTATTATGTACACTATTTATATTATGCGGACTATGGTCCACATCTTGGTCGCCATATTTATTAGAAAGTTTCGGCCTTAGTACGCCTTCTTCAGGTGGTTAGAATGTTAAACTGAGCACTTTATTTCGCTTGCTGGGGTAGACTGTTCTAGTTCCACGTGCCCTGTTTAAATGGATGCCAGTTGTCATTTATCTCCTGTTAATTCCCCTCTCCAAATTCTCCACCGCCTTAAGCGGGTATTGAACTCACACTCTTTGGGTCCTGTCACTGGATCTAACTAACGTCTTTATCCACCGTGCCAAGGTTGCAAATATTTATACAGACTCTTCTAACTTAAGGACCAGTTTCTGTTCCTACGACCTGGCCGTAAATGATCTGGTCGCGCAATTAGATAGATGTACTTGACATTTAGTTCAGGCACACGACGCGTGTAACGGTTTTGTGCCAAATACCTTCAGTTTATTTGGCGTCCGTTTGCATAATATTTAACTTTTCTCGTTTATTTATTTCTAAATGTTTATACACTAGAGAATAAACATAACAAAAATGGAAAAGATCACGTCTACAATCTTAAGATAATTTCACTTTGCATAATGTAAACTTAGAACAAGTAATTTCATTGCTTTTTTACTTCATTTATTTCTTTAAAAGAAAGTGAAAAAAAACTCATGATCTAAGAACGATAATGAGAAAAGTTTACTTGAAAAATTTGGCATTCAAAGGAAATATTGAAAGCAAGAAGAGCAAAGAGAATGCGGGCAAAATGTGAGTGTGAGGAAAACAACAAAAGTTGCCTCGAACTACATACGTATAAGAAGAGGCTGACGAGAAACGGTATATTAATTGAGAATAGACAGGGACATATAAATAATTATTAAACTTATATTGAAATATTACTTAAATCTGTTTATTAAATTTAGAATTATACAAAAACATAGACGTAAAAACACGAGGCGAGGATCATCGTCTCAATATTACCTTCGTGAGTCTGTAGTGGGCCTGGGGGTTTACGTGTTGTTAAATTAGGAACACATGCGTTTATTCCTGATAGATGGTCCGCTACAAGAACATGGCGGACTTAGAGATTGAATCCACCATAAAAAGTGTAAAGAAAACCAACAAGACCGATATGTATATATCAACAAATATATGTATTAAACACAATTTTACAATGGACATAGACATTAACATTTGTGTGTGAACGCAAAGTGATTGTATTTTGGTGAATGTTCGTCCGTACGTGTATGTGTGATTCATGGCGTTTTCCCACAAGTGGACAACACACAGATATCTGTGAGAGATCCCATTTTGAAAACGTGTCCACTGAAATGCAAAGTGAAAAAAGCACGAGAAAAGAAATCGCCCAGTATTTATAGACTAGGGAGAGCGACCTCAAGTGAACAATTTGGACAATTAAGGAGGAGTTAACTCCGACAAGTTTACAGTTGAAAACAGTTGTGCTGTTGTCTACGCAATCTACCGATTTCTGTCTTTAGAAAGTGTCAGACATTAAAGTTTATCACATATTAAGGACATGGTATATATCAATAGACGCAAATATATAAACCATATGCGCGCACACACACACACACACACACACACACACACACATATATATATATATATATATATATATATATATATATATATATATATATATTATCAGGGTAATTCTATAAGTGTTGTAAGGCAAGCACTCTGAAATTATACAGTTCAACATCAGGAGATAGAGCAATAATAATATTAGTAGAAAAAAAGCATTAACTTTACCTTTAAAAAAGTAATTATTCTCGATCACACACACAAACTGACACAAACACACATACACACGCACTCACATACACACACACACACACACACATATATATATATATATATATATATATATATATATATAGTGAGATAGATAGATAGATAGATAGATAGATAGATAGATAAAATGAATACATAGTCGACACTTGTCGTCGTCTGAGGGAATTTAGCAAGTCAAATTTGTTAATTCAGTTAAGTTTTATTTTTGGCATTATTCATATTATCATTTTCCTGATATATTCTATAGGATATCTTACACACACACACGAACACTCTCTCTCTCTCACACACACACACACACACACACACACATATATATATATATATATATATATATATATATATATATATATATATATATGTATATATATATATATATATGCAAAACTTAGATGACAATTTTTTTTATATATTATAATTTTTTTTATATATTATAATTTTTATTTTGTTGATTGTCTAAAATTTATCAGTAATTGATAATTGATTTTACACAATATACAAAGTTTATATCGTTATTTTAACTATGTAGGAGACTGCCATAATATATATATATATATATATATATATATATATATATATATATATATATATATATATATATATATATATATATATATTATGCCAGCGCCCTCCTTTTCCAGTATGACCAGCACAAAACATCATACATAAAAACGCACACATACATACAAACATATATATATATATATATATATATATATATATATATATATATATATATTAGGTAGCTGAGTACATATGTATGTATGTTAGGTAGACTAGCTTATCAAAGTGACAGAGACACAGTCAGGTACTTTTGTTTTTTCTTCAACATCCATTCTGTGGCATTCTATGTTTTGTACAGCAAATATTCTTCTCGTAACCTAGTGACACTTTCTGTATCGGTGCAAAAAATCAGAAGTGATCAATAGATGAACATGATCATTTTTGTGAAATCCTGGGTGACATTGATGTTCCTCCAGCTCGAAGCAATCAGACGTCTAGCTACACGGAAGAGCTATGATACAGCGAAACACTCTGTCTCTGTATTGCAATATATATATATATATATATATATATATATATATATATGTGTGTGTGTGTGTGTGTGTGTGTGTGTGTGAAATGTGTATAAATGTTATATATATATATATATATATATATATATATATATATATATATATATATATATAATTATTTATATATAATATGCGCGTTACTTATTAGAAAACACTTAATATCGGAGATAGAGCTAACATATTTGGTTGGATTGATGTGAGTTTGTGACCCTGGGTTTCACGCTTTTGCGATCGTCAGGCAAACTGATTGATTTTTTAAAATTTTGTGTTTATGCAGATTGCGTGTATTGGTGTTATTATGGAAGTAAGGGGAAATCGTCGTCCTGATGTCACTCATGCTAATGCAAACATAGATGCATGTCCGTACACCCGTTGAGGTACGCAGACATACATACACACACGCGCTTGTCCGCTGGGGCTCATACAGGTATAAACATAGGAGGACAGTATGGGATTTGACATATGTATGTATATGTGTGCTGTTGTTTATATACATATGTATTTTTATGTTGAAATTCAAAATCGGAAGTCTAGCGAAAAAATTTTTCCGAAAAATTTCGCTGGAGGATGAAATAAAGCTTGATATATAATTCAATTTAATTTTTATAATTAAATTGAAGTTTTTAGCTACTGTTTTTGAAACATTAAAACTCTTAAGTAGCGATGGAATCATATGTTTAAAAATAATTATATATATATATATATATATATATATATATATATATATATATATATATATATGTATGTATGTATGTATGTATATATATGAAATAAAGAAGGGATAGAGTAAATTTTCACTCTTGGTAGCATTTACTTTTTAAAAAGTGCCCAATGCAAAGTAGAGCAATAGATTTTTATTACATGAGATTATAATAAATCATATTGAAATCCCTACACAAAAGCTTTCATGTTTCAATACTATGATTGTACTGCTTCAGGCGATGGCAAGTAAATAAACGTATTTTTATGGAAATTTAAAGAAAATACATATAAATAAATGATTTTTATAGAAATTTAAAAACAAAGTGTTACTTATTTTCATAATTTAAAGGGTGGGGGCATAAAGCTAGAATTTAATTTTAATTCTGACTTTATGTCTGCCCCTTTCGGAAAGAGGTAACACTTTGTTTTTAATTTTCCTTAAATATCATTTAATTACCAGTTATTTAACATCGCCTGAAGAAGAACAATCAAAGTATTGAAACATGGAAGCTTTTGTATATGGAATTCAACATGTTTTATTATAATCTCTTAATAATAATAATAATAATAATAATGATAATGATAATGATATATATTTATATCTATCTATCTATCTATCTATCTATCTATCTATCTATCTATCTATATCTATATCTATATATATATATATATATATATATATATATATATATATATATATATATATATATACATATACATACATACACAAACGGTGATTTCGAATACTGATTTTATTGAATGCATTCAGCTAGGTCTTGCACACGTCAGAGAATTACTCCGGACATTCTTCTTACTATATATTGACCTTGTGCCAGAGTTATCAAGGTTAGTAAATGTCTATATAAGAAGCGATCAATTCCCTGAATGTGTGCGTTTATGCATGTCTATCAATATAAAGATCTAATGGACACCTGTGCGTGTAATACGCTTCATCATGTGTGTGTTTACGGTGTGTGTATTTGAGATAGAGAGGGGGGAGAGAGAGAGAGAAAGAGGAAGATGTCTATCTAATTCAGACAAGGTATTAGTCATAGAGAAGACCGTAGACGATTTGTCAGTACAAACCCGTTTTCCAAACAATGCTACTGAAATGCTACTGAAATGATTGGATTAATTCCATGCAAACTAAGTTGTTTTCACCTGGATCAGACATGCAACTCTTGTCCGTTAATTGGATTCTCTGCATCATTTGCACCAAGTCCCGGAGACGGTAAAAAATATGGCAGGTGGTTCGCGATGGTGTGAATATCAGTAACAAGTATGAGTGATTTTATTGGGATTATGAGGTCACAAAGAATAGGTGTGAAATAAAAACAAAAAGCAAAAACAAAAACGGAATTACTAGCGCATTTTAAGTAACTTAGAAAACATCTCATTAAATAAGTTATAATTTCTACTATATTGTTATTTTAAATCGAATGTTTCCTCATTCTTCACACACATACTTACACATACTTGTCTATACATGAATATACATAAAAACATAGGTTTTCCATAATTTTATGTAAACCTGTTAAGTGCTATATTAATAATCACAAATCCACGGCGTCCTGGGTAAGACGATAAATTACATCCGCGTCCTGCGTAAGACGATAAACTACATCCACATCCTGGGTAAGACGATAAACTACATCCACGTCCTGGGTAAGACGATAAACTCCATTTGCGTCCTGGATATGACGATAAACTACATCCACGTCCTGGGTAAGACGATAAATTACAACCGCGTCCTGGGTAAGATGATAAATTACAACCGCGTCCTGGGTAAGATAAATTACATCTGCGTCCTGGGTAAGACGATAAACTACATACGACAACAAGGATTTTGATCGGGAGGTTTTAATGAGCGTGAAACCACTTCTTAATTGCTGATGCTCCCATGTCCAGCCTAACCTGGCGTGGTAGCATCTAATAGTTCACCCCCAAAACTGGGATCAAAACGTGTAAAAATAGGTTTTAATACCATCAATACATTTTTTCTACAAAAATGATTACCAGCAATAAATTTTCGAAGAAAAACGTATTAACAGCAATACATTGTTACCAGCAATATTTTTTGGAAATATTTTTTATCAGCAATAGATTTTAGAAAAAAAATATTACTTTTTAAAATTTTTCTTTACCAAACATTGCGTCTTGCTATTGCGTCATTTGTCCAGATGATGCGTCGTAAGGTAAGAAACATTTTAATTCGAATTATTTTATATAATATATTATAATGATGAATATATAATCAAAAGTATTAATAGTGGTAGTTAATAACTTTGAAGTACACTAACATACTTTAATTTAAACGTGGCAGGTGTAGTGGTAGCGTACACAGTGGATTAAATAAAAAATGTTGTTCTCCATGAAAACGCAACGCCGTATCCTGCAAGAATAAGAGAAACAAAACATTAGAAAATGTGGAGGGGCATGGTTGTTTAGAATCTCATCATTCTAGACCCTGGCTTTTAACTAGGCACGAACTGCCAAACAACATTGTCATTCTTAAATAAAGTTGGGGAAAATAACGCGCAACATTGCGCTTATCAGCATTGAAAGTGGAATAGGAGTTCAAATTCCTGCCGTGGCCGTTGCGTTCCCTTTTGCACTTGTAAAGGTCTGATTTTTGTTCATCGTCCTTTGCACTTGTAAAAGTCTGACTTTTGTTCATCGTCATTTGTACCTGTAAAGGTCAGACTTTTGTCCATCGTCTTTTGCAGTTGTAAAGGTCTGACTTTTGTTCATCGTCATTTGCACTTGTAAAGGTCTGACTTTTGTTCATCGTCATTTGCACTTGTAAAGGTCAGACTTTTGTTCATCGTCTTTTGCAGTTGTAAAGGTCAGACATTTGTCCATCGTCTTTTGCAGTTGTAAAGGTCTGACTTTTGTCCATCGTCATTTGAACTTGTAAAGCTCTGACATTTGTTAATCATTTTTGCACTTATAAAAGTCTTACTTTTGTTCATCATATTTGCACTTGTAAAGGTCTGATTTTTTCATATGTTTTTCGCACTTGTAAAGGTAAATCTTTTGTTCATTGTCCTGGAGCTAGCAGGACGAACTTGGGCAAGATGATCTTCGGAAAAAAGACAACTCAGAATTCGAAACGGATTCGGCGTGTGGCTAGCACCTCTAATCCGTAAAACCTACATACGGCTGAAACAACAGCACCGCGTGTTGAGGATGTGGCGTTATACTCCACATAGTGTTCACCGATGTGACAGACCGACGCGAAGAAAATAACGTTTGGTAGAAGTGATTATCAATGAGTATGTCGTATATGCACAGCTATCTAATATTTCTATGATGAGTGATGAAATGACAATTACACCTAACAGAAACACTCAAATTGAATATATATTTGGTTGGAGACACCTCGACGTGTTGTAATAGATAGAAAGCTTGTTTTGCTAGATTAGTAACGACTGAGTTGTGAGTTCGATCCTCATTGTACGACCCATACTTTCGGCCTTGTGTCATATCTACGCCGCGCTGAAAATCAGTATATTTGGTTGGGTAATTGTATCTATAAAGGATTTAGTCACTAAAGTCAGAGAGAATTTGATCCACACTGGCTGGGTACTGAATAGATTATGGCTAGAAAAATAAAATTTAACTGCAAAGTTTTGTCCTGTGTCAAAGCGAGAGAAAAAAATATTAAATTACAGTGACAGAGTAAAGTTGTCAAATCAACTTTGTGTGAGAATCCACGCAAACGCCGGCGAGGGCAGGAGTTCCTTGACTTCTTCAAGTCATGCCTGGTTCATCTTAGTTGAATCGGTATTTTCCACACGTGCGAACTGTTGATCTCAGATGAACATTAAGGATTTCAAATTTTACTTTCAAAACATGCATACTCGCCCTAATAGGAAGAATGACTTTAACACAAATATAACTTATCTTTGCGCCAGAAAAAGATGACCTGCAAATTTTACTCTAAACGACGGTGAAATTTAAATGTTTCTTTCACTTTCGAACATATCAAATCTTTCCATTTATATTAGAATGTAACTTGTTATCCGTATCAGTCATTTGCCATACGTTATACACGAGTGGGTGATAATGTCTCTTGATTCATGAATGACTAGGAAGAAGATTTCTCGCAGTAGGCTGTCGTTTCTTTTTGCGGTAGATTCTTTGCTAAATGAGGTTATAAAATCCCGTCTTTTCTGCTTGCTGGTGGTCGGTGGGGAGTACAATGTGATTTATACTTTTCCCAAAGGAAAATATAAATGTCACGAACCCGACTGATATTCGAACTCAACTCTCCGATTTTGAATTCTGGGCCGTTATCTATCACAGCACACAACACATTGATTTCTTTGGAATAATTCCAAGGTATATTCAAGTCAATATTCTATGTAATATTCCTTGAAATATTCACTTCAATATTCCGTGGAATAATTACTTGAATATTATCTTCCGGTTTCTTGTAAAGTCTTCTCATTCATTTTCACTCACATTAACAATTTGCCTCTTAGTGTTATTATCGCCTTGTTTGGGGTGAAATGGTTTTTGTTTTTTTTTTAAAATAAGGAATAATTACTTGAATATACCTTAAAATAATTACTTGAATATTTCTTTGGAATAACTACTTGAATATACCGTAGAATAATTATTTAAATAATCCTATGAATAATTACTTGAATATCACATGTTTTGGCATCTGCTAATGCCATTTTATTTTATTTTATTTTTTTTGCAGCGGCTGTTTCGGTTGAACATTTGTTGTCATTTGTCTTTTTTCCTTTATTAGCGGCTGCCTGAGTGTAATTTATTTCTACGCTAGACTAACTAAAGAGGTCCTTATAGCCCAGTGCAGGGGCCAGCAACCTTTTGCTATGCGCCGGCTTGGGGTTTTAAAATCATTCCCTGTGTTAACACCATACGTATTTTTATACAAGTCAAGGTCAATATACCTGTTCTAAGGGATATACAAAGGAAAAAGATGAGAAAAAAATAGGGGTATAAGTCATTGAATAATTAAAAATGTTCGTGATAACTTGCTCATATATTTCCTTGAAACAGTTCTTTAAGCGAGTAGTTTTAGAATTAATGAACGACTCACGTTCTTAGAAAGGTACCCTTGTCTATTATTTGGTGACTGGAATAATGGTGCTTTTAGAAGATAAAACAAGCAGGGAGACCAACTAGTGGGCAGTTTTGAAATAGATATTTTCTTTGAGTTGTAGTAGTTATTGGTTCGGACTTCGTGATGTCATTTGCGACTGGGTGTCATTAGATATTGCTTGGTGTGCCACATGTGGCACGTGTGCCGTAAGTTCCCGATCCTTCGCCTAGCGTATGCGCTGATTTTTTCAAACCTTTAACTTTCCAGTGTTCTTCCTTGTCTAGTGCGGACTATAGTACAAATATAACGACTGTAAATAATGATAAATTCAGACGGAAATTATCGATTACATGCATTATTTACATTATTCAGGCTTTTATCCTCATCTTCATTGCCATATTCACAACGTTTCGGCCAATTAACACGCTGTGGCCTTGTTCAGATGATTGGAATTTTGAAACGTCGTGAATATGGTACTGAAGATGAGGATAATAATCTGAATAATATAAATAATGCAAGCAATCATAATACCTCATCTCAGATATATATATAGAGAAAAATTATCGAATCGGTAATGTGAGTCATTAATGGAGATGGTTGGAAAAACTCAAAATTGGCACCTGACATTAGAAACGTAAAGTTACTTCATCCAGGCTTATCAGTCTAGACATGAGCTAGTCCCAGGAGAACACAAATGGTAGTGTATAGAGCAGGTCACGCCTTCGTAAGGAAAAGGATTCTCACAACCACTGGAGAAAACATTAGCTAGAACATGAAATATCGGATCACACCTGGACATCACTTAGCAAAATAAAGCCCGAATCGGATTTATACAGTGAAGAATTCCAAAGGGTCAATGATGGCTGCATACCTGAGCAGTAACAACGAAACCCACAACGGTTCGGTAAAGTTGTAAATATCTACAGTCGGCATTTGAGTGCCTCAGAAAAATCAGTGTTAAACAAGGATCTCAACTTCGCCACCATTATTAGTCGACTTCGAACCAGACGAGACTGAGTGGAGGAGATGGCTCTGAAGATGGTTGGTGCAAAAATAATGACGTAATAATGTCGTTTTTTGACATATTTTTAACGTCAAAAAACGACATTATTACGTCATTATTTTTGCACCAACCTAATAGCAAAGGCCCAGGCAAATGAACTAAGATGGAAAATGAGACAAGCACTCGAAAAGGCCTAAGCCTCTAAATCAAACACCAGAAGGAAAGAAAGGTTAGTAATCAAGAGCTAACAGTGATACTAACGTCACCACACGGACAAGTATTACTCCGAAAAACTTGTTAGGGGTGGCAGATATAGCAAAGTGAAAAAGGATCCAAACCTAAGAATTGCGAGTAAGCTGTCACAGATCCTTAATAAAAAGGAGGACTACTTCGCCCTGAATAAGTAAAGGCAGATGACTCAAGGTTAAACCAAGCTTCTCCAGATGTATATTTTCCCCAAAATCTGCAAAGCTAGTATTCCATTAGGAGCTATAGTTATCTGCATGATCTCAGTAATCCACTCGCTGAGTGGATACTTTGTGGATATAATCAATCCACTAAGAGGGAAGTCCACATCTTATGTTAGAAACTCAGAGCATTTTGTGAAAGCTCCCATCCATAACAATCGGTTGGTAAGGTAAGCCAGTTCAACAGAGTTCCTAGAGATGAGGCCCTGACAGTGGTTCGAAACCCATTGGAATCAGACGCGTCCCTGGGAGAATTTTCTAAGATACTAATAGAGAATCTGATGGAAATGATGATGTTCTCTGTACAGACGAAATTCTTATATATATATATATATATATATATATAATAAATTATATATATAAGTGGACATTGAAGTTAAAACCATGAGACTAAACGCAATCGGCATGGCTTAGCAATCCCTCCTCTGTCCACTTTTATATTTAATTATGCTTTATACCTGATATTGAGCACTTTAATCCATAAATATTGTATACCGTAAAACTACACTAACTTATACTTCTGGATCCATGAGGTGTTGATATGCTGTCAAACAAACAAACAAAATGTACATAGAAATAACTTGATAAGACACCAGAAAGGTTGAAACAAAATTTTGTGGTGATTTTATAACATATTTATGTTATAATTTTCGAATAAGTGATTATATATATATGTATGTGTGTGTGTGTGTGTGTGTATTCTCCTGTCGTCTTTTAGGCATGGTTGTTCAACAAGAAGTATTTTCTATGGTGGTCTTTCATGTGTTTCGACATTCGATGACTGTGTATATTTATAAGTATATCCTGTGTATGCGTGTGAGTACATAACAAATATACGTTATTTATATATTATTTAATTTTACACACACATATATTGATATATGTATGTATGTGTGTGTATATATACATATATAAGCGTTACACTAGTTATCAATATATATATATATATATATATATATATATATATATATTCATATATATATTTATACACAGTATATATATATATATATATATATATATCGAGAAAGAGAGAGAAAAAGCGAAAACCGAGTGATAGATAGATAGATAGATAGATAGATAGATAGATAGATAGATAGATAGATAGATAGATGCTAATCTCGCAGCACCACTATCTGTAATAGGTCTTTTATGTGCCTCTTCCTTTTCTGTTAACAAAATCTATATAATGACATTGGTATTATATTATCTTTTTCTATTTATCGTCTAACGAAGTATTCTTCTGTGGGGATGTGACTTTCACATTGATGTACATTGAAATTCCCCTATTCTACAAACATTCCAGAAAACATTTGCAACCCTGACGTATGGTTGCTTGACGCGCCAACAAACACGTATCAATGACAGGGTATAATGACGCATAACGGAGGGGACCAATTTTTATGCAATTTCTTCAAAAATAAACAAATAACTAAAAGATGAAGGCAGGTGCACGCCTAATGAGGGGGGCGGTCTTCATTAGCTTGTATTGGAAATATCGTGCCATACCTTTGCCGCTCGCTTCCAATGCTCAAGTCTTCGTCAAATTTCTTTTATTTACCTTAGCTCACCCCAACCCTAATGCGGACCATCTTTGGCAGGTTCTCGTTTCTCAGCTTTTCTCGTTTCCCTGCCCCACATGCAATTACTTTGTCTTTAACATATCGTTAGCATTTCCTTAGCTTTCTGACGCTTTTACTTTCGAATTTGCTTCCTGAGGATGTAAAAATCGAGTGGAGGTGGAAAAGCGAACAGAAAACGCAAAGGTACTAATGCATATATAACATTATATATATATATATATATATATATATATATATATATATATATATATATATATATATATATATATGACGGTTTTCAGAAAATTGCTCGGCGTTAAAAAGAGTATCTTTACTTGTCGTGTGTTTGTTCGTGTTTCAAAATTTTATAAATGAATAGGTCTGCAAATTTTATATTAATATATCCATGTGATGGCGGATAAATTAATATATATATATATATATATATATATATATATATATATATATATATATATACAATGACTGCTTCAGCCATTCTTTGTAAGTGACTTAATTTTGGAAAGCATAGACATAGTAGTTCCGCTCTGTAAACTTCTTCATATATAAGCTCTCTGTTATTTTAACCTTTGAAATCCCTAGCTAAAAATGTTTGATAATAATTTTTATTTTCAATTTTTATTTCTTTCCTCTCATGATGTTTTTAAATTTATTATCACATATTATTATTGTTATGCCGACACTTCATGATTTGTTTTGCTAACTCCCATACCATTACTCGCTTTATATAGACAAAGTTCATCTTAGTGTGTAGACTGTAATTATCCAGACAATTTTTTGTATTTTTATTAAATTGGAAATGTGTGGGCTTTTTTTAATGTGTTGTTGTGTTCCTTTTTTATCATTCCAAGCGCACCTACTATGACTGGTACTATTCTTTTTTACAGTTTCCTCATTTGTTTTCTATTTCGATTTCCTGGTCTTTCTACTTTGATAGTTTTTTTTTCATTTTCCTTGGTTCATATGTTACAGTCCGCTGGCCAAGACATATCAATTTCTTTTCTGTTTATTTTTATTCCGACTATTTGCATCAATCTTCCGGTCTGTAAAGATGGTGTAATCTCGTAGAATTGGGGTGTCTTTTATTTCTGTAACCGGTGCTGAGTGATGTTCATACCAGCGATTATTAATATCTTTTCCAAAGTGTTTGCACATTGTACAATGTAAGTATTGTCCTACTCTATCGTGACGATTTTATATTCATTTGGCGCAATTACAGAACATCCTGAGATTAGATGGTCTATGATTTCCTGATATTTGTCACAGAACCTGTATACACTATTATGTATCATATTTGCCTGAAAATTAATAGTGAAAAGACTCTGGTCTTTCACTGCAAAACTAAAATCCTTCCGTTTCAACCTTTAATCCAGATGCTCGTAACCATTAATGAGTTAAATTTATCAACATCGGCTTTATTAGTACGGTCTGGATATTGGCTATGCAGAGGTTTATTTTGCCAGCGTTGTTTCATCTGTTCAAGAGCTTTATCTTTGGCTTTCTTTTGAATATTTTTACTACAACAGCTGGTGCTTGGGTTTGGGTTTGGTTTTCTAGAGAATCTACTAAATGTAAATCTCGTTTGTATTTACAACCTTCCTTCATGACTGAATATGTTTACTTTGTTTGACTAATTGTATCATCCAGTCCTTTGTTGTTTCCATGTATGTTAGTAGGCCTATAGTTG
Organism: Acanthosepion lycidas; assembly: GCA_963932145.1. Lineage (NCBI taxonomy): Eukaryota > Metazoa > Mollusca > Cephalopoda > Sepiida > Sepiidae > Acanthosepion > Acanthosepion lycidas. Next base: position 120,674,604 of record OZ010579.1, read on the forward strand.
TTGTCTTGTATGATAATTCTAGCTAAGACTTCTACCTTCTCTACGGGGTATGTATAAACGGTCTACATCAGCCTTTAGATGATTTATGTTATGCTTAGAAAGTAGGTTTCTTGTCTTAAAATTCATTTATTGTCCAGTTCAGGATGTTGAAATAATATCGTACTACTTGGATGGCAAAGATATTTATGGCCATAATTCTGTTCTGAGAATTCAATTCAGTTCTTAATATCAGTCGCACCATTCTATAGTACTATCTTCGCACTTTTTCTGTCATCTTTTTTTACGCGGAATTCCTTCAATCTCACTTACACCGAGGTACTTGTAAGCTCCTTCTCGCTCTAAGACTTTGAGCGTTCCCCCAGATTCTAAGCTAATAGAGGAGGTTTGTTGTAGTGATCCTCGTAAAATTGTGGCTTTAGCACATTTATCCGAATCGAATTATTGTTATGACGACAATTCATGATTTGTTTTTCTAACTCCCATGACATCACTTGCATTACATGGACAAAGTTCTTCTTACTGTGTAGACTGTACTTATCAAGACAGTTTTTTTTGTATTTCTATTAAGCTGGAATCTCGAGGGAATTTTTCAATGTGTTGTTGTGTTCCTTTTTTATCATTCCAAGCGCACCTACTGTGACTAGTACTATTCTTTTTTTACCTTTTTTTTTTTTTTGCAGTTTCCACATTGCCGATGTCATCATTGAAACCTTCTAGCTCACTCTTTTTCCTAGCATTCAACTTTAAGTGATCCATGTAATTTGGATGGTTTATTTTCTTTTGAGTTATCTTATAGACATATTCCGTCCTGTTAAGGTCACTGTTTAATGCTGTTAGGAATATGCAAAATAGAAAGGAAGACAGAGTCAATTTGAAATATTCCGCTGTTGATTTTTATTTCACTAAACCTATAGACTACATTTATATGATTGAGTTGAAGTGTTGTTTTCCATATCGCCATACCTTGTTTGATGACGACGGTGATACCTTGTATTTCGTTAAAGGCTTTAAGATCCAGAAATGTGGTACAATATTAAATGCCTTAGGATAATCTATTCAGACAATACTGAGAATTTTCTTTGTACTGAAGAAGTTTTCAAAAATCATCCTATTAATTAGTAATAGATCTTTACATCCGTAAGAGTCACGTTTGCACCCATTTTGTTCAAGATGTAGTGTGTCATTGTTTTCTAAAATGGAATACATCTCTTATGTGAGAATAGATGTCAACAGTTTGTAAGTAGTGGGAAGACATGTAATTTGACTGTAGTTTTTTGGAATGTATGTGTTACCATTCTTATGTCGAAGGAGGGAAATTCCTTTGGTTACCCATGCTGGAATGTTAGTAGAATTATTGACAATTTTCTGTTCTTTTGATAATTTTTGTGTGCTCGATTTAGATACTAGAGCGAAATGTAAGGAATTTCATCTATTCTTGGAGATTTCCAGGTGTGTCTTTTTCTGTGTACATTCAACATCCTTTTCTGTGATTCCCGACCATGTCTATTCTGGTTTATTTTTCATTCGTTCTACGCTTTGCGTTTTTTTTTTCCTTTCTTATATTCTTTATGGCAAGGCCATATTTTTCCCGCAGAACTGCATAACCTCTTTCATTGTTAGTGTCTTTTTGACTTCAATTTTTTGTTTGCCTATTTCTCTGTAAAATTTCTTCGCCTCAGTTTGAAAGATCTTATTTTTTCTGTCTGTATAATCTTAATCTTTTTACATAGGATCAGATTCTTCAGTTATATTGTTTGGTTTATTTTTCTTTAGCTGATAAGACTTCATAGTCATTCCTAATTTTGTATTTTACTTTTGTGCTTTTTCTAGTCCTTATATTTGTTCCTCTTGTCAGTTCATCGAGTATTGATAATTCACTTCTAAGTTGTTTAATTTCTTTCTCTTTTTGTTTCTTTTCCAATGTGGATCTTTATGTCTTTTAGACTGCATTCTTTTTTTCCTTTGATGTTTAATGCTTTAGTTGCTTCTATTGCTAATGCATATACACTGCGTGCCATATTATTATCGAGATAACTTTTTTTCTAATATTTCAAAAACCGTCCAATCAATTCACACATGTTTTTCACAAAATGTTGGCAACACTGACCTGCGCAATCACTAAAATATTCGTACTGATCTGCGCAATGTAAACAAACTGGCGCCATATTTCTTATCAGCACGGTGATTTGAGCGTGCCAAATTATTAGAAAGATTTAGTAAAATTCCCAGAATTGAGCAAACGAAACGTTTATTAATGTTGCACGTGAATGTTTATGATGAAAAGAAGCTAATAAATAAGATAATCAAACAAATAATAACAGATACAAACAAAGGCACAGTTTTAAACAAATTAATAGGGAATGTGCTTTCCCTGTTTTGAAATTACTTGAAGAAGTCAACGATCCATAGAATGTGTTAATTGTAGGATGTCATCTACTGTAATGCCGTCAAGAATTGATTCCCACAACTCAGCGTTGCTCCTGTATTGCCGTCCGTTGGCGTACAGTCTTCGCTTCATGATGCTCCAAAGGTTTTCGATCGGGTTCAAATCCGGTGAATTTGCTGGCCACCTCATTTTTCGAGGTCCATCGAAGTCTAACTGTTTCAAATATTCAGTAGTCTTGTGAGCAGCATGTGAGGGAGCATTATCTTGCATAAAAACAATGGCCCTTCTGAAGGCAACTCTTTACCTTTTCATCCACGGCTCAAGATCCTTCATAAACGCTATGTATGCATCAGCAGTCATTTTGACGCCATCTGGTACTCTCCATGGGCCCACTAATGTTTTTCCAATAATACCACCCCAGATCATTATGCCTCCAACGCCTTATTGGCGTCTCAAACGATGATGGCGATTCTGTCCGTTCATTACCCATCCTTTGCACCAGCTATCTGGCCCATCAAGTGTTGCTCGAGTTTCGTCTGTGAACAAAACTTTAGAGAAGTCAATCTTCATATTGTCCTCGGCCCATTTCAATCAATTTTGAATGTGAGTTCTCGTCAACGGAGGCTTTGATACAGGTTTGACTGTTGTTGCTATTTCCCTCAGATACCAACATCGAGTACTTTTAGACACATTAGGATCCCCAATGCAACTGAAAAGCTCTTGACTGGTAAGTCCAGGGTTATTCGTGACATGAGACGACGTGAAATAACCCTCGGTTTGCTTTTATCTGCCCTTTTGCGCACTTGTGTAGGGTCAGCAGTGAAATTTGTCACTGTTTGATGACACCTCCCTATCATTTTGAAAATTTCTAAGGTAGATTTACCTTTTGAGAGCTCTGAGGTGATAATTTTCTTTTCAGCATCACTTAAACTGCTTATTACGGCCCATCTTTTCACTAAATTCTTACACTTTTTTAATAATTTGGCACGGTCAAATCACCGTGGTGATAACAAATATGGCGCCAGTTTGTTTACATTTCAGTGATTGTGCAGGTCAGTGTTGCTAACATTGTGTGAAAATTTTCTGTGAATTGATTGGACGGTTTTTGAAATATTAGAAAAAAGTTACCTCGATAATAATTTGGCACGCAGTGTATTGCTTCGTTGAGATTTATATGTGGGTCTACTTCATCTAGAATTAATTTCAGTCCTGCATTGTAGAGTTTTATAGTTTTGAGATTATGCTTTATTGTTGTTAATTTTGAGAGTTGTTATCCCGTATTATTATTATTATTATTATTATTATTATTATTATTATTATTGTATTTCGATTTCTGCTATGGTCACACTACCTACCATGACTGCGGGAAGACCCAAGGTAGGTAGTAGTGTGCTGTTATGGCTACATTTCATAATTTCTTTTTCTAACTCCCATAACATCAATAGCGTTACATGGACAAAGTTCTTCTTAATGTGTGGGGCGTACGTATCAAGACAATTTTTTGTATTTCTCTTAAGCTAGAATTTCCAGGGATTTTTTCAATGTGTTGTTGTATTCTTTTTTTATCATTCCAAGCGAACCTACTAAGACTAGTACTATTTTTTTTTTTTCAGTTTCCACATCTTTTTCTATTTAGATTTTCATGTCTTTCTAATTTGATAGTTTTTTGTTTTTTTTCAATTTTCTTGGTTGATATGTTACACTCCGCTGGCCAATCCATATCAATTAGTATGCAAGTTTTTTTTCTTCTCCGTTTATTATTATTTCCGGACTACTTGCATCAATCGGTAAAGATTGTGTAACCTCGTAGAATTGGGATGTCTTCTATTTCTCTAACCGGTGCTGGGTGATGTACATACCAGCAATTATTAACAACTTTTCCAAAGTGTTTGCACATCATCCAGTGTTCCTCCATTTCAATATTTTGTGTCTGACTCATATGTCTCATGATTTCTTCCTTGGCTTCTTGTATACTATTCTTTTTTTTTTTTTTTGATAATTCAATTCAACGTGTTTTGGACTCGTTTTATGGTAGAGACATATGAGCGACTAAGATCAACGCCTTTACAACTCATCTAAGCCTTCATTACTTTCACAGTGATTGGCATGTTTCTCAGTTTTTTCATTATGATTTGTGGTTTGTGTGATATCCATTTCTGATTCCCTTTCATGTTCTGGAGATTCACCTGTTCTGCTTTCAGGTCTTTTCATTTCTTAAATTTCAGCATCTGACAATTGGTTATTTCTCATGATGTACCTTCTTACATTGGTTAATTTATTTTCATCAATGTACTTTCTAATTGTCCAACCTTTTCCTGGCAAATGCTTTATTGGCATGCTCTTGTAAGGTTTGTGCAACGCTACATAGAATGCATTCATAACGAGTTTGTACTCTTCACGAGGGAGGGCGTTTCTTTCTTTAAATTAATGTTGTGGATCTAGCTGTACAATTCACATGGCCATTATTGGGGTCATTCCGGATATGGGGACCTGAAGGTTAAATTATGTGTGTAGGAATCTTTATAAAACTTGGGTACGGGTTCCCTGTTTATCCCTTGTAAGTGCCATAGTAGACTTTTTAGTCTAACTTTTAGTTCCCACGAATGACGCACCGGTCAAAAGTGCACCGAAATACGCCCCGTATATCGGGTAACGGACTTTTATAGACAGGGTTCTGAAGTCGAGTACGGGTTCATTCACAACTTCATAACGCAGTATCCGTTCACACCTCGCCACGATTAACACCTTGTGTTGCCGTTTGTTGCTCGAAGTTTTACTTCTCGTTAAAAAAAATTAATGATCATACTAAGTTTTAAGTTAGTATAAGTCGCAATTATTATTATTATTATTATTATTATTATTATTATTATTATTATTATTTGCTTTGATTTCTGGTGTGTACATATTTCTTTTCGGGTTCCACCCAGAGACATAAGGTTAGAAATAGCATCATGACATTTTCCACTGATCAATTGTTTTTTTTTTAAATCACAAATAGTTGTTTTTGTTGTTGTTGTTGTTATTATTATTATTATTATTATTATTATTATTATTATTATTATTATTATGATTTCGTTCTATTCAACTATAATTGTTGCAAGTGAAATTAAGTTGTACTTTTTTTTTACGACCTGCCAGTTAGTAGCTTTGTTATTTTGCTTGATGTTAAAGGATTAATGATGAATTAGATCGTGGTTACGATTCCAATGTAATAAGTTATAACAATGGAATATTAGTGTTTGAGCCTTTTATATTATATTCTTGCTCTGTACGGTATATTGGGCTCTACCTGTATTTTATCATCTTGGAAATATATATATATATATATATATATATATATATATATATATATATATATATATATATTCATGCATTCAAATGATGAGAAAAAACAACCTGATTTAGAATCCCCAGTTCTTTAGCATTTACTTTACGTAGACCGTAATATTTTGGGGTCCTGTCATAGGATCTAACTAATGCCTTTATCCACTGTGCCATGTATCCTTGAAACACGGGGCACAGTGTGAGTTCAATACCCGGTTAAGGCAGTGGAGAGTTTGGAGAGGGAAATTAACAGGAGATAACAGACAACTGACATCCATTAAACATGGCACGTGGAACTAGAACAGTCTACCCCAGTGAGCAAAATAAAGAGTTCAGTTCGACATTCCAGCCACCTGAAGAAGGCCGGGGCGTACAATGGCCGAAATGTTGTAATAAATATGATGACAAAGATGAGGACAATTGTCGGAATAATGTAAATAGTGAATATCAATATTGTTTGCTGGATAAAACCGCTTTAGAGTGTGTGGAACTTATGGACCTTGGTGAAGACCAAACTTGTTTGAAATTTTCGTACCGACGTTATAGATTCGCAGACAAATATTTATACCAGAAACTACATCCCTTGAGAACTTTTAACAACAAAATGTATATCACGTATAATTCGAAGAGAAAATAATGACATAATCAACATAATCACTTTCCACATTACCCCAAACAAAAGTTTAGGAAGGAAACCCCAGTCAGTACTGGAGAGTGCGATAACTGCTACTAGAATTGGAGAAACTTATTTTCGCGAAAAGTAATACAGTTTATTCGGTCAATAAATGTCAAATGTTTCCTTAAAAGTAAACGGCAAATATTTAGTTTTACCATTTCCGGAAGATACTTTTAAAGTCGGTGGTAAATTATTTAAGTACTATCATATTGTCTTACTCGCTCAGTACTTCATTTACGCTTTTGTTTCATCGAATATTGCGGTAATGTTATTGAAGACAATCTCAAATTTGATATAATTTATTATAGCCGGCTCTCATAGAAAATGTTAGAACGCGACGTATTGAGTCAAGCATAGTCAACAAAAGCGAAGTAAAGCGTTTTTATATTCTTTTGTTTTTTTTCAATCAGTTAATCTACTGTGTGTCAATAGTCTATTGTTAAGTATCAACTGCTAAAAGCTGCCTCTTCGCGTGGATGATTTTGTCTAGGCTGTGTGTTAATCTGTTTGTTATTTGAAGCATAATTTTTATATGTTCGGTAGAAATGCGATAGGGCGATAGTTGCCAAGGTCTTTATTTTATCTTTTGTCGAGCCAAGCAATTTTCATTAGCTTGTCTCACACACACACACACACACACACACACACACACACACACACACACACACTTATATGTGTGTGTGTGTATGCGCGCACGTGTGTGAATAACGTACGCTTTATGCGCATTAGTACATTTGTAAACTTGCTTAGAAGTTGGCTATGTTCGCTTTTCTATCTCAATCGATTTTTACGCCCTTGGGACAAATATTCGAAAGTAAACCTCTCAAAAGCCAAATAACATGCTAACCTAGAATTACTATTCCGCGGCTGAACTTTCACACTGATTTTGTTATGGATAAAAATCTATGTTAATCTGTCTTGGACATTTTTTTTAAAATAAATTCACCCCAAGCACTGTCATAATGCCACTACTAATGTTACTGAGACTGATAGAGAATGAAATGACATGAGATGGAACCGGAAACCCGAAACAAGAAACAAAAGATAAAACTTTACTCCTGTTCAAATGATCAGAGAGGAGTGTAAACAGGGCGATAGCCGAACTTATATAAATTGAAAAGAAAATAAGAGTTTGTTAGGTCTGTATTCTTCATTGCACTTCCATCCCTGTAGTACTCTTCCGTAAATACCTGTAACAAGCTAAACAGTCTAAAACGTTCATATGCGTAGTAGACAAAACATAGTACAGTGCTAAACGCACTTTCCAGTACATTCGGCCAAGAAAAGTTTGAGACACCCACAGATCAAGTGAGCTTACGTATTTACATAGGAAATTCCACTCTCTTAGAAGCATGTCCCCAAAATAGCCAGGAATCCGTCTTTCTCAAGGGTTTCGTAAAAAAGGGCTAGTGATTTCAGTTATTTATCCGTCCCCGTGTAATAAAAGATATATACATATATAGTGGGCACTGGCTCCTAGAAACTATTTCGTCATTTAACAGGTCTCATTTTACGTCCTGTTGACTCAAAAGAAAAGCAAGTGATGTAACCGGCTTAGACGTCGAAGACCCATCTATTCAACAGGTTCTATTGGGTTACATGTTACCAGTAGCAGGTCTAAGCGTGACCTGATATATATATATATATATATATATATATATATATATATATATATATGCATAATTACACACACGCATATGTATTTATCTTTCTAGGACAACTAATCGACAGTCCTAAAAATAGTGTCTGGGAATGATAAAAATTTGATGCAATCCCAGATGACGCAATATTCTTCAAGACCAAATTTCATTATAAACCCAGGAAATAGATTCATCTTGCTGTACACAACTGCAAATTACATGATCTAAGGAAAAAATAGAATTAATTACACCCTTTCACTCCAGTGGTCTAAAACTGGTCGTATGATGAAAGAAAGGAAACTAAAGCAGTTATTTCAATTAATTTACACAAGGGTATATATGATATATAATATAGTATATATATATATATATATATATATATATATATATATATATATATATATATATATATATATATATATCTTTAAACTGGCACCAAAAGTAGTTGCTTTGTACTTTAAATAAGAGAAAATTATTATAGATGGTTAAGAAAAAGTGAGACATGATTTTTATGATAACAAAGAATTTTTATTATAACAAAAAGAAAAAAAATCGCATTTGATGACAAATTTTATTCTCGTCAAAATAACCTCCTTTAACCTTGATTACTGCAGTGCAAATCGTTGATATACACAGCAAAAGTTTCTCCAAGTATGAGTTTGATAATTGATTCCATTTTTTTTCAGTGATTCTAAGAACTCTTTTTAATTTATTTTCAAGATAGTCCAATGCTAATTCTGGATGAGGCTTCAAACTTTTGAAGTATAGTACACACACACACACACACACACACACACACACACACACACACATATATATATATATATATATATATATATATATATATATATATATTTCATTAAAGAAAAAGACAAGGTACTACGATTAAGCTTTTTATTTCATTTTTCTTGTCTTCGAAAAGTGGTTTCTTTTTTGGACAAAGAGTGTGTAGAAACTGCCCAAATGTTCTTTAATTCCAAGCGCTTTCGGCTAAACTTTTAGCCATTATCAAAGGTGATTTCATTTTTTGCTTTTTAATTGGGTGTATAGATTGTGTGCAAGTTTCTAGAATTATAGGGTTGTTATATTTTCCGGACACAGTTAGCACATTGTGGCCGTTTTCGTAGTTAATATTATTAAGTGTTTTTTTTTTCTTTTTTTATTATTAAGGGTTCCATTATTTTTTTATCCTTTTTACACGTTGATAAGTTATTATGTTTGTATTTTCTACTAGTATATTTTGGCTGGTGCTTGATAAGTTTGTGTGCGTGTTTAAATGGATTCTAACAGAGCTGTGGTGAGATAAGTGCAACGTCAGGGGTCTGGATGGGCATGTAATAGTGTGACCGTAGTAATTATTTATGAATTCGGTTTCATCAGAAACACAGTTCCTTAAAGTGCATTTGAACTAATAAATAATGTTCGTTGTAATTTTGATTTTGTTTGTGTGTTGTTATTTTTTAGAATAAGGTTATCTATTTCAAATTTTTTTTAGTTGATTTGACTTTTTTGTTCGGGTCAAATGGGGGTAGTGTATTTCTTTATATTTCTATTTTCATTTGTATATATATATATATATATATATATATATATATATATATATATATATATATATATGGAAGAGCGGACAGAGCTGGTGAGACGCAAGTTATCCGCGATTGGACAATAAATTTTCAACGAGAGTTTTATGGTGTACATTTCGCAAGATAGAAAAAGTTGTAGCTGACGGAACGTACACAACTCGATACCCAATCATTATCCGCTTGGTCACCGTGGAGAGGGGCATGATGTTGAAAGACTAGAAACATCACTGATCATGCGTACTAAAGCATCCAATAGATGTATTTTACGATATATATATATATATATATATATATATATATATATATATATATATATATATATGTGTGTGTGTGTGTGTGTGTGTGTGTGTGTGTGTAAAACTCTCAAACTTCCCATTCTTTCAGCCGTATACCGACGGCTTAGGGTTAGGTTCTGTCTGATACGAATATATATATATATATATATATATATATATATATATATATATATATATATAGAGAGAGAGAGAGAGAGAGATAGATAGATAGATAGATAGATAGATAGATAGATAGATAGATAGATAGATGGGCTTGTTAAGTTGATACAAATTTCGCTGGAGTAAATCTTTCACATTGTTTGAGAAATCTTAGAAGAGTTTTATTAGCTTGGATCTTTATTACGTGCGCCATTACATGTCTTAACATAAAACAATTAATTATAAAAATGGTTTCCACATCTTATGAATTGGTCATCCCAAAAAAGCAGTCACTAATTTAAACCAATGCTAATTACCTGTCCATTTTCAATTATGCATTGAAAGAAACATATTCTTGGCAAGGTAGTTCATCTATTATTTTGTTACGCGACAGTGCCCGTTCACAGGTTGCCAATGCTATACAATAAATTATTAGAGCTGTGAGATAAAGTTGTTTGTTTTTTCCTTATCTATGTATTCTCCAACTCAAGAATCTCCATCCGTTAACAATGACTTCGTTTCCTACCTGCAAATATCTTTGTACTTTCTGTGGCTAATTAATCTGTTCATGATATCGGAAGAGATGCGAAGAATTCATTCAGTCATTGAATCAAAAGCGAAATTTAAAAAAAAAATGGCTACAATTTTTATTTTCAAAACCAATATTATATTCAGATAGAAATTCTTTGTTTATACATGGTTATACATGTTTATTCTTTGTTTATACATGTTTATACATGTTCTATTATACAGAATTGGGACATGGAATATCTGTTAAACATTTTGGTAAGTATTTCTCATGCTGAATAAGCAGTTAAATATTCAGAGGGAAATGTGAAAATGATGATACAAAGTGGAAAATATATTAACGATGCGTTTCGTCGAGATCGTCTGCTCTCTTTGGAATTCTCAGGTTTGAATGAAAGATAGAACTTCATGTTTCATTCGAAGCGGAGAAAACTAAGGAGAGCTCACTAAATTTACAACTTTTCGTGATCTTCACTTTTGTTTCGACTACTATTATACATCCTACAAATACACACACGCATATATATATATATATATATATATATATATATATATATATATATATATATATATATATATATATATATATATGTATATGTATATGCACATACACATACAGTAGTGGAAATAAGTTTAAGATACTCCATATAATTGTTAATAATTTTCTTATTACTGCACAAATTCCTCTGAAAATTTGTGTGTGGTACCTAGATCCGATGGGGATTAGTATACATATTAGGATACATATAATGTGTGTTTGCGCGCGCGCGCGCGCGCGCGCGTGTGTGTGTGTGTGTGTGTGTGACAATTTAGACAGTTTTGTCTTTCATACTGATCTGGATGGATCAAAACGAAATTTTAAAAATAGGCTAATTTTTTTCAAAGCTAATAATATATTTAGGCAGAAATTCTTTGTTTATACATGTTTATACATGCTTATTCTTTGTTTATACATGTTTATACATGTTCTATGTTCTATTATACAGAATTGGGACATGGAATATCTGTTAAACATTTTGGTAAGTATTTCTCATACTGAATAAGCAGTTAAATATTCAGTGGGAAATGTGAAAATGATGATACAAAGTCGAAAATATATTAACGACGTTTTTCCCCGGGATCGTCAGCTCTCTTTGACATCCTCAGGTTTGAATGAAATAAAGACAAAACTGCACGTTTCATTCTAAGCAGAGGAAGCCAAGGCAAGCTCACACTCCCGGTGAAAGGCGTCTTTAACAAATTTACCTCTTTGTCTCATCATCTTCACTTTTGTTTCGAAGAAAACCTACAAACACACACACCGAGAAAAATGTAATGTAAAAACTTGTTATTTCTCGAGTAATGTCGATCCTCAATGGACGTGATTTAGGAAAGAAAAAATGTCGGGAAATAAGCAACATAGTCTTTATATTCTTAACAGTCCAAAGTTTGAATGTAATTTGTGTTCACGTTCTTTGATTAGAAAATATCATTTAAAATTCCATAGCAAAATGCCTTTAGAGTTAAAAAGTCCTTTAACACATGACCACCTGTATTTAAAAAAAATATTGATTGTAAGTTGCTTTGTTTTAATGCAATGTCAACATTCCTATATTAAAAACGAGCAGAATGTACATAAGTAACTATAATGTTTTGACATATGCAAGTGTATTTCACTGCGACATGGGGCGTCAGCTCATTGTCGACAAGTTAATAAAAGCGTACATTTCTACAAACAGTAACTCTTCATCAGAAAATTAATATCATGTTCCTATTTGTATATACAGATTTTTGACAGCGGATAACGTGAGGTATTACAGGAACGCAAAAGTTTTTGATAATTCGGAAATATTTAGCTCTAATATAATCAGTATATTTTTCTAATACTGTTTTTGCAACAATAATTACACGAGCTTATTATATATTTAACTGAATATTTTTTTACAGAGAAGGCCAGTCCTCCGAGACCAAAGTGATCAACGCAGGCGTCCGTCAGGTCTCACTTCTCGGTTCTACCTTCTTTCTATCTTACATGAATTATTTGCCGAATTATACATTCCCATCACTTGCATATATCTATGATACAACGGTATATGGGTGCGTCTCCAAAACTCTACGTGATCAGAGCTTGGCAGTTGATCTTTGTTCTGGCCAAGCCTTGACAACCCAATGGAGGAAAACTGGCAGGTCACAATCAATGACTCGAAAACTAAACTATTAAGCAGATCCAGAATTTTTACCGGTCGCAATGAAAGGGTGCCCTTTCAGGGAAGTCTTGTGCCTTGAGCGCCTATTCGAGCTGAAACTTAAACCAGATCTCATATGGAACTCGTAATCTATCGCTCAAGATGCTAGAAAATGGTCAATTCCCTGTAGAGTTTCAGTAAATACCTAACTCCTCCTGCTATCCTCTACCTTTGCAAGTGCCAGATCAGGCTTCAAAGGACTACAGAGATAGCTCGACTTAAATCGTTTCGATTTAATCATTTTCGAAGATACGTCGGTTTTCCTAAATATGATATGGAAAAAATAAAATTCGCCTTACGACGTTTTACTCGAGTTTACGTCGGCTGTTAAAATATTAGAAAAGTCAAAACACTAAAATAACAATAGACACATTTAAAGTCACATCTAAATAAATTTAAAAAATATTATGTATACTATATATATATATATATATATATATATATATATATATATATATATATATATACAAAGAAATAATCACACATAGAATCAGTCAGAAATATTAATGCGATTAATGGTGACATCCGTCACTAGAAACATAATATATGCATTAAAATACTGTTAATCCATAGAGTGAAGTGATCCTCGTCGAAACCATTGATGTCTGTAGTTTTCAGTTTATTTGATGTTAAAATGCTAGTACTTACGAATAGTCCTCTATTCATCATCAGGCATGTGTTTTTTCCTTATAAAATCAAAAACTTAAAGACGAAATACTTGTTTGTCGACCGAAAGATGTTTTTTGAATATCTGCTATTAATGACGGTTAGGAACAATTTCGGAACGTGCAAAGACGCAAGCCAATTTTTTCAAAATTTTAAGTGATAATTTTATTTAAATATTTCTTGTGATGTGTTAAATCCACGTATTCTATTTTTACAAGTGTATTCAGTTTATATGGCATGAACTAAGCATATAGTTCAATAATGTAGTGTAATGTCTTAGTAGTAGTTTTTTTTATAGGAATTTTCCTGTACTGCGGATCAATAGTTTTTTATAAACATAAAACATATATATATATATATATATATATATATATATATATATATATATATATATATATATATAATAAAATAATCGAAAACAAAAAAATATTAGTATAATAAAGTATGTTTAGCATATGTTCTTATTTCAAATTCTCGTCGATTTGTTGCACTTGTGCGTTGCTCGTCGTTGTTCATACGCTCGGTCCATGATATCCTTAGCATCCTTCTGTAGAACCACATCTCTCTCGCCTCGAGTCTCTTCTTCATCTTCGAGGAAATCTTCCAACATTCACTGCCGTAAAGAAGGACAGATGTCACGTGACAGTTAAGTATTCATTTCTTTGTTACCAAAGAAATCCTCCTGTCTCGCAATACTCTGCCTAGCTTTTGGAATGCATCCTTGGCCAACCCAGTACGTCTATGGATCTCAGTGTCGCAAATACCGTGCTCTGTCAAAACGCTTCCCAGATATTTAAACTTCCGTGTCAGTTAGATACTAGTGTTACCGAACTGCAAATCGCAAATCACGGGGATATATTAAGGAAGCATCATTAACCTATCGGATGTGTGTGTGTTTGTAGGTGTGTATATGTGTGCGTGAGTATGAGTATGTGCGTATGTGTGTGTCTATGCATATATCTATCTATCTATCTATCTATCTATATATATATATATATATATATATATATATATATATATATATAATTGCTACAATCATCGCTATTCGAAATTGCTGTTGAAAACCGAGCACACTGGTGAAACATCTGCTACCGAGGTATAACTAACTTTGTAAATCTCGTCGCAAGAATCTGAGAGAATTAAGAATTAACAGAAAATCTCGGGCTAATACATCAGCCCATATGACGGTCAACCCTTCAGTATGTCCTTCGTTTGCACATGTTTGCAATCCAGTAAAGGATTGATGTCTCATACGAAGCATAAATATATAAAAACTGAACTGAATGATACTCATACGCCGAAAACGACGGATGAGTCCTTCATATCATATGATATCATATATCATATCATATATATATATATATATATATATATATATATATATATATATATATATATACATATATAGTTTATGAAAAACTAGGTAATCCGTATGGGTAAACCTATAAAATCCAGAGAGTAAATGTAAATCCAGAGCAAATAATTTAAATAAAAACAGACCACTTTAAAGTTCCATGTAATAAATTATTTCACCACAACCCTTTTAAAGGACTGCGGATCATCAGACTTTACTAATTTGAGTATATACATACATACATACATACATATATATATATATATATATATATATATATATATATATATATATATGTGTGTGTGTATGTGTGTGTGTGTGTGTGTGTATGTGTGTATGTGTGAATATATGTATATATATTGATATGTATGTATATGTATGTGTGTATGTGTACTACGGATATGTGTGTATGTGTATATTTATGGATACACAGAATATTATAAAAGAAGGACTTGCAGTCCTGTTATTAGTGTTTTATCTCATTTTCTCATTTAATATTCTCCATTTGGAAGTGTGAGTTTAAAATTCTTTATCCACTGCGTGCCAAATTATTATCGAGATAACTTTTTTTCTAATATTTCAAAAACCGTCCAATCAATTTACACATAATTTTCACACAATGTTGGCAACATTGACCTGCGAATCACTGAAATTTTCGTACTGATATGCAGAATGTCAACAAACTGGCGCCATATTTGTTAGCAGTACGATGATTGAATATGTAAAGGAACGTGTGTATATGTGATATTTGCATGGGTGTGTATACAGACAGAGCAAGATCTTTAATATTACCTTCAAACATTACCCCATATTAACTGAACTAAAATTTAAGTAAAAGAGATTACGTATCTAGAAACAGTCACGAGTTAAATTCATGATCAAAATTCAAACGGATAGAGATGTCAACTTAATAATCAATAATAATTTTTTTTAAAGAGATTAAAAAATGATTACTAGAAGTAAACTTATATTTTTAAATAAAATTTTATTCTTTTAATGTACTTTCTATGAATATTTTTCTAATCCACTATTTCATGGAAAATCCCCAAAATTTTAATAAAATTTAAATCACTAACAAACATCAAATTAAATCATTTGTAGACAGTTTAGAGACATTCAAATTTATATCAAACATTATAATCTTTATGATCCCCCAAAATAACACTTTCAAAGTAAAGCAAAATAACAGCGTCTGTTTCTAACCTTTTTTTTTTTTACAAAGAAAATTAGTGACACTTTCTCTCATAACTTCCTTATCTATTTTTCTCTCTATGGGTTTTTTCTTCTCTACCCCTTCGATATCAATATATAACTTCCGTTAAGTTAACCGTTTTAATGTGCCAATGTCTGCTAAGTCACTCATGTCTTCTCTCTCCTCCCTCACTTCCTCACTTAATTTACATATGTTTAATACGGCCCGTCAAAAAAGTGTAAATTTTCTTTTCTTTTTTTGTTTGGAAGTAAAGTCTGATGATCCGCAGTCCTTAAAAGGGCTGTGGTGAAATAATTTATTACATAGAACCTTAGAGTGGTCTGTTTTTATTATATATATATATATATATATATATATATATATATATATATATATATATATATATTTAAATAGTTTTTTATGGTACAAAATTTAACGATAGCTACGAATAGGCAGAATTTATATGACATTTTAAAAAGCTAAAAAAGAACAACCGGTTTCGGCCCAGCCTTATCAAATTTATTTTCTGGGATATAAAAAAATATATAAACGTGTAAATTGAATTAATATAACGAATGGAAGGTAAAAAAATGAATTTCAAGAAAACTAGAGTGCAATGACATTCAGACCCTGTAAGCATTCCTGCTGTTTACAAAGGGAAAGCCCACGAGATCTGATATACAATGATTCTAAAACCTTGAGGTGATATGAGGAGTGGGACCTAGATAAAATCGAAAAACGGTCGCCACTAAAATCAAACACACATTTCCTGCTATTTCTTTCATGCTTAGCAATAGCAGAGCCAGAAGTATTGGTGAGTTGGATTTTCCTGGCATCCGGATTCAAAACTCTGGGCAGTAAGTGTTGCTTCATTCTCAAATCCAAACGTAGTCGAGTCCACAACTACACTTATATTGATAAAGCACAGAACTAACATATATATAGTGTAATTAGGTAGGAGTTGTTCCATCAAACATTCATAACAAAAGAGCTAAAATATTTTGGGTTTATTTAGTGCCCATCATTCTCGCCATATTAATGATGATGACTCATATGAATCGAAAGCTTGGACACAGGCATTATACAAAATGTCGCAATTTTCGAACAGCATTCACTGCCGTTTTCATGAAAAATTATTCGCAAATTCGAGATGGAGATGGTAAATCTCCGTAGACACAAAATGTCTATACTCTTTAATAACACACACACACAAACACACACACACACACACACATATATATATATATATATATTTATATATATATTTATATATATATATGAACTGAATTCTGTCAGGACAGAATATGGCTGAGGTAATTTCGTGCTAATCCTATTTGAATCAATCAATTATCCTGAGATGTCAAGGACGGTGCATGTTCTCAAAATGTCTCTGAATATTTTAAAGTGCATCAAAAAAAATATTTTAGAAAATAAATTTTACGAACTGAGCTGATATCTTTTTTGTGGAAACAACCACTACGTCTCATGGCACTCTTTCATGCCTATGGATTTTATCCAAGACCACACACACACACACACACACAGACACACACAGACACACACACACACACACACACACACACACACATATATATATATATATATATATATATATATATATATATATATATATATATATATATGTCCCGTTTGAACACATCCTTCTGGGCATATCTTAACACATTTATATTTACATACGCTCTGTCACTGATACTGAGTACATTTACCCTTAAATATAGCAATCCTTAAAAGTATATATATATATATATATATATATATATATATATATATATTCAAAACCTACAAAGGATAATTTGGGGACCTTGTGGCACGTAGTGCGCTAAGTCTCATCAAAAAGTGTGTTGCTTTCTGCACAAAGCCCTCACCTCTATAAGCAAATCGCATGTGCAGGTGTCTGGCTGTCGGTTTCTAGGAACTGCGCTGCTTGTACTTTATACGTCAAAAATACGACGGGAGAGTCCAGCATATATATATATATATATATATATATATATATATATATATATATATATATATATATATATATATATATATATATATATATAGAGAGAGAGAGAGAGAGAGAGAGGTAAGGTAATTTATTGCCCTTCTTATATTAAAAAAGTCACACACTTGGATTGAGAAATCGCAGAGCCGAGTTCAAATTCCAGTCAAATCCATTACATTCATTTACGTGCTAATACCCTTGGGAATATATATATATAATGAGAGAGAATTATACAGAGAGAGGGTGTAGACAGACACCGTGAGAGCGTCGTAATCAGCAATGATTGCTGACACTCAGTTTTATGCTTCATTGCGGATTTCAGACCAAGTCTTGCGCTTAAAATCGCATTGAAACGTGAAATTGACAGTCAGTAGTATAGCGTTTTTCTTTGTGTCATCACTGTTTCCCACTCTGACGCTCTATCTTCAATACTAACCAATATCCAGTAGAAATATTACAACTTATAATCAATACATATATATATATATATATGAAGAAATATATTTTTAAGGTGTGCTATATTTATGGGATAAAGTGCTCAATGTCATAGAACGTATGTAAATATAAAAATGAAGATTGAAGTCAACACTCAGGCTGCGTCATGCGAGATGCAATGGCCAGGCTTGATTATTGCGCCAATCCTCTTCTTTTCCCTCCAGGACAGACTGGATTCAATAGCCTTGGATTGCAACTGGTTTAGGAGTTGAAACTCTGAATTCGACTCTGAATTCCAAATCTGCGGAGGATCGTTTGGGGTCCTTGTGACACGTTGTACACCAGATCTCTTCAAAAATAATTTTGAACAAAGCCTTAACCACTGTAACCAAAGCATATGTGCAGGCGTCTTTCGGTCGGTTCCTAGGAACTGCATTGCTTGACCGTCATGCGTAAAATCGACGGGTTTTCCAGAAAAATGAAAACAAATTAGTGCAAAGGTTCTTAAAAATCGGAAACTACAAATGAGTAATTAGTAAGATACAATCATGACAATTGCAAATATATGCACTATATACAACGTAGATAATTTAATATAAGTTGGACAAAGTAAATACTTTACCAAATTTAGTAAACAACGCTCCCAAAATAATATAAACCAATAAAAATATCTAAATAAATAAGCAATCAAATTAAACAAATTAAAAAAACCTCGAATGCAAACATTAACAAAAGTAATGCATTTTCGTTTGTTTTATTTTAAGGTATATCACCCTCAATGTGTTATTTAATTACGGAAATTTTTATTGCTAATAATAGTTTTTCTTCAAAAATGTATAATTGGTTCTATTTTTTGTAAATACATTGCTGGTAATAATTTTTTCTTAAAAAATGTATTGCTGGTACTAAGTTTTTACAAATATTTTTTGGTATTTAAACCTATTTTTATACTTTCATCGTGTTTTGATCCTAGTTTGGGGATTACATATTTGCTCAGAGCTGGGAACCTAACAGGTGCTACCACTCCGGGTCAGCCTGCAATTGGGAACACTATCAACTGAGGTAGTTCTACGCTCCTCAAAGCCACCTGAACACAGCCCTTGCTGCTGGACGTAGTTCATCGTCTTACCCAGGACGCGGGTGTATTTTATCGTCTTACCCACAACGGAAGTAATTGTAAATATAACAATAATAATAATAATCAACAAAATATAATTACATAATTGTTGAATAGTTACGGAATAAGAAAAGAAGTGTTTCCAGATAAATAGTATTTTTCACAGAAAATGAACAGTTTAGGAACAGTCAAACAGATTGTCCAACTGTCGGACTCTCTGTCTCGGCAGAGAGGAACCAGGACGAGGGTTTGCCGAAGGGAAAAGTTTCGTCCAAGGAGGTAGAAAGGCCCTGAACCCGTTTATGCCGGTTCTAAGGGAATATTTTTGGTCGATCCTAGTGCCACATACATCCCTCGTTGGGGGCTGTTAATATATAACAGTAAATGAACAGAAGAGTATTACACGACTTGAAAGTGTGCGGCTACACTCAATCCGCGAGACTTAATCTCCAATCAGTCTTATACTCAGTGGAAGAGTCCGCAATGGACTCATTGGAGGAAGGACGTCACAACAGTAATCAATAATAAATAATGAATAAATAGTTAATAAAAGCAATACAAAAGAGTTTCAAATACCCCCATTCGGCTCCACAATTATTTCTATTCAATAGCCTCTAGAATATTTTGAAATATAACTATTACCGCCCACTCGAAAACGACCGTAATAATTCAATAGATCTTACTATTAATAATGCACCACTGATCATTTTATATAAATATTCGAGTCAAAACCTACACACATGGCCGTCCTGGGTATGACGATAAACTACGTCCAACAGCAAGGCCTCTGATCAGGAGGCTTTGAGGAGCGTGGAACCAACTCTTAATTGCTGGTGTTCCCAGGACCACCCTGACCCCGGGTGGTAGCACCTGTTAGGGTCCCAGCTATGGGTAAATAGTTAACCATGAAACTGAGGTAAAAAACAATATAAAAGAGTAAAAATAGGTTTTAATACCAGAAATATTTTGTAAAAATTATTACCAGAAATAAATTTTTGAAAAAAAAAAATTACCAGCATTACGCTTTTGGGAAAATAACTATTACGAGCTCTATGGTTTTGAAAAAAATAATATTACCAGCTATACGTTTTTGAAAAAATAATATTACCAGCTAAACATTTTTAAAAAATAATATTACCAGCTATACGTTTTTGAGGAAAAAAATATTAACAGAAGTGGATTTTTGACAAAACAGAAATATTACCAGGAAAAAAAATGTTGTCGCCATTAAATGACCCATTGAGGTTGATATATCGTAAAACAAAACAAACCAAACCAAACCCAACACACATGGCCTGAAGATGTGTTACATAATGATTATATTTTCTTGTAAATTTATAAAATTTTTCTTGATCTGATAGTGAAACCCTTAAAGAAAACACCCATACTTTTCATTTACCCAGAAGCAAATATTTTGTAGAACTCTTCTGAAGATTCGCAAATTTGCTAACAATTCCATATGATTTCGATACGGACTTCCAAAATTGAACTTATTAAACTAATCCACTGCTCTTTGCCTAACTGCTGTTTCTCTACCTTATAACTACGTGTGTGCGTGTGTGCTCATGTGTATATGAGTGTGAGTGTGTGCGTGGGTATGTCTATGCGTGCGCACGTGTGTGTATGCGCGGGTGTGTGTATGCGCGCGCGCGTGCGTGTGTGTGTGTTCTCTATGCTCCTTGTTCTTGTAGTGTCTGCTCTTTATCCATTCTTTTTCAGCCGAATATTACTTTCTGGTCGACTCGAGGCAATTCTAATTGAAAATGAAATTATTTCCAAAACCGATTACTCGACGCGCGTATCAATTCCACATCAGTCAATGACGGTTCGCGGTAAAGTAAACTATTGACTCTTTCTCTGCCGACAGAGAATTGATATCGTTTACTTGAAAATTCTTCAGGATTCTTAAAAGAAAAAAAAAAAACAAAAAAAAAGAAAAGAAAAAAACAAAAATAGTTTAGTTTGTCATAATAGAATTTTCGTTAATTTGCATCGAGAGCACGTTTCTCGGCATGAATTCAGGAATGTTTACATTATGCACTTTCTCAATATTCTCTCCGGCTTTTACACTGCTCTCTCTCTCTCTCTTACACACACAAACGCACACACACAAACACACACACACACACACACGCGCAAGCACACATACATGCGAACAAACACACACATATATATATATATATGGATGCATGCATGTAAACACTTCAAAGACAAATCAAAGTTTATTGTTTCTCTATCTTCAGACTGCTATCTGTTTCTTTAACTCCTTATATATACATATACATATACACAGATAAATATGTGTGTGTGATAATAAAAATCTGAGAGGAATATGAATAGTCTGATTAATCTATTCACACACTCCAACACACACACACACACACAGACATATATATATATATATATATATATATATATATATATGGGAGATAGATAGATAGATGGATGAGCAGGCTCGGTCCATAGATATGAAGAGAGATAGTAACTAGATAGTTAGGTATATATGATATTCATATATATATATATATATATATATATATATATATATATATATATATATATATATGTGCGTGTGTGTGTCTGTGTGTGTGTATGTATATATATATATAATATATATATGTGTGTGTATATGTGTATATATTCATATATGTATATATATATATATATTCATATATATACATATACATATATATATCTATATATATATATATTTATATATATATGTGTGTGTGTGCGCGCGCTTTTATCCTACAGAGATAGATAGATAGATAGATAGATAGATAGATAGATAGATAGATAGATAGATAGATATGAGCGGGCCCGCTACTTCGATATGAAGTGACAGTGATAGCTATATATATATATATATATATATATATATATATATATATATATATATTGTGTGTGTGCGCACGCGCGTCGTGAGGCAGGACTTTTATCCCGCAGATATGCCAGTTTTTTTTTTTTTAATAATGAAAAGACCTAATGAAACCTTTTTAAGGATAGGGTAACATATTTTCTTTCATGAATAATTTGATAACTGGATAATGGAACCGAATAAAAAAGATATACTTTGAAATAACTTAAGTTAAATTTAGTTTCAAATTAGTTACGGTCATCGCATTTATTCGTATTAAGTTAACAATCTGTTAGACGCAGATGATTGAAATTAAACAACTTCATCTGATCGTGTGATTAAAATGCAAGATTCTTTTCGAAATTCGATTTTAAAATTTCAAACTCCATGATGTATGACAATCACGTGTATTCACTGGAGCGATCTTCCTTAAATCTTCGGAGACTGAAGTCACTAGATGGCGAGTGATTGGCTGAATATAATGTCACCACCATTCACAATGGTGTCGTTCTATTGTCTTGATATTGCAGAGCATAGAAGTGATAAGTAATGAACAATAACGCTTGAAGGCATACAATAAATTAACAACATGAATAGGCCATTATAAAGTGGAAATCTCAGATCAAAATGCTTCTAATAACTGCTATTAATATATAGTAGAATCTCGAGCCGTAGCTTTAGATATTTCTAAAGCATTTGATAGGGTTTGGCACGCTGGCCCTCTTCGTAAACTTCATGGATACGACATTACAGAAGATTATTTGACTTAATAAAATCATTGCTGTCAAACTGTGAAATGAAGGTCGTCCTAAACGGATTCTCCTCCAGTTCCTTTCACACGATCACAGGTGTTCCACATGGCTCTATCCTGGGTCGCACAATGTTTCTGATCTTCATCAATGATATCATCCACTCCCAAGTTGGTATCTACCTTGACGGCACTATTATTTACTCTTGCCTCAATAATAAATCCGGCATCGTTGACAAAACTAACCTAGTCGTAGACCTCGAGGACCTCCAATGTGTGGCTGACTAGGACAGGAAATGGCTTATAAACTAAAATGCCTCTAAAACGAAACTACTCTCATTTACCCACCATAGAGAAGCCTCCCTGCCTCTAAATTGGGATGGTTAATGCCCAACTCCACAAGAGCGACTCTGCGCCTGCTTGGTCTCACACTGTCCACTGACCTGAAGTGGCACAACTACATTGAATCACATTCATATACTGCAATGAAAGTTGGTTCTCTGTGTCCCGCCAGAAGGTTATTCTCGCCTGAGTCCATCCTTCAAATCTATAAATCAACCATTCGTCCTTGCATGGAATACTGCTGCCATATATGGTCTGATGCTCCCGCTGTTCATCTTGAAGTCCTAGACGAAATCCAGAGACGGATATGCAAAGTAGATAGATTTTTTTTTTCCTTTTAATTCAATTTGCTTACCAGGGTTTCTTAATAAGTTCGCCTCCAGTCCGTCTTTGAGTCAACTTAATGTCAACAGTGTTTTCAAGAGCCCTGTCTGCAGTACACATTTCAATTGGCATACTTAATATTTTGTTAATGATTTTTGATAAACTTAAAAGTAGAATCTAGAAAAAACTGACCACCTATCCAGTGGTCTACTTTTCTGGAACACAAGTGGACGGATAGGGGATTGGGTCCCCAGCTAGTCTCCATATAAGCAGAAAGAGGCAGTAAGGCGGCAGTAAGCGACCAGCGGCCAGCAAATAAGGGACCGACAGTCAGAGAGTAAGGAAGAGACAGACAGTTAGGCTAGGAGCAGCTGCCTAGACGGTCAGTGAATGTAAGTGTCCTCTTTCTGTGACCGGAAGTTAGTAAGATTCACGGTCTCGCAGCCGAAGAAAGACAATGCTACGGTTAAGTGAGAAACGTATTGATTGTTATTTCTTAATCAAAGTGTCTTGAAACGTATTTGTAGTTATTCTTTGTTGAATTCGATCACGGCCAAGCTGTCAAACCTGTGAACATATCTAGCCGGGTGTATATACGCATACAACCGACCTTGGATGTCATCACATTTGCGCAGTGACTGACTGACCTTCGGAAACGTCGTCACTCGATGATATGTTTACAGGGTAGTTGTTATTCCAAAGGGTACACTATATGCTGATCATTTCCTGGTATTTGTCCGGATCGCCACATTATTTTTGTACGGTGTTGCAGGCATCAGACTATCCCTTACTTTACACTGTAATTTAAGTTGTGGTATTGTCCGAAGGTTGGCTTTTGATATACTGTTGTCTTGAACCTATTCTCTGTATAAGTTATCAATATATCCAGAAAGGCTAACTGATATTTTTTTCTTCTATTGTGAACTGAATCAAAATATAAAGAATAAAAATGGAAAGAGCGAGTAACCTACCTAAAAAGTTTACATAAATGCTTGGTGTAAAATCAACACAACGGCCATAGTAGTAATAATTCTCAATTACTTTATTCTCGTACCAACGAGACGTCAATACACTAATACGCTTAGCCTCAGCTGTTTGTATAACACTGGACGAGTTAACTTATGTCTGCCTGTGGAAATCACCGATTATTCAATGAGACCTTCCATTTCATTTCTGCATTTATTTGCACCAACCTAATAACTGGGAGTGATGGTGAAAAAAAATAAACATTGCTTAGCGTTGCAAATGATAGGAAGTTATGGGGAGCCTTTATCGCCCACGTCCTGAAGAAACGTAGTACATAAAAGATGACGAAGAATACATAGTTATTCAACAAACATTATCAGCGATTTTTTTCACTCTAACTCTGTTCTTTCTACACTATTTACATTATTCGGACTATTGTCCTCATCTTTGTTACCATATTTATCACAACGTTTCAACCGTTGCTCCGGTCTTCTTCAGGTGGTTGGAATGTCGAAATGAACCGTTTATTTCGCTCTCTGGGTTAGACTGTTCTAGTTCCACATGCCATGTCTAATGAATGCCAGTTATCAGTGGTCTCCTGTTAATTCCCCTTTCCAAGTTCTCCACTGCCTTAACAACTCTTTGGATCACTGGATCCAACTTACGCCTTTATCCACTGTGCCATGTGTCCTTAAGATTCAATACTCTGATTTATGTAGGATCTGATGGGTGGATTCGCTTGCCCCACACCCAAACAGTTTTCAATTAAGAGATCTCCTAGATTTTGTCAACTAAAGCTTGAAAGCCTTTTCTGTCTGGCTGTTTCACTCATATGAAGGAGGAGAAAAAAATCATATTTTTTTTATCAGTAATACGCGTCTAAACTATTCAATGCGTTGCGCGATTCAGGTAGAAAATGTGATTTGGGACAAAAATTTAATAAAACTAGTACATATCGATTACATATCAGGTATATCAACAAATAATATAAATTAGTAACATGTCTCTAAAATAAAAAAAAAAACATTAATTTAAAATATAATTTGCGGCAATGAGCAAATCGATATATATATATATATATATATATATGTGTGTGAAAGAAAATTTGTAGACAAACCTTTTGGTTTGGTTTGTTTTACAGTATATCAACCACAATGGGTCATTTCATGCCATCAATTTTTTATTTTTGTTAATATTATTTCTTCAAAAATGTATAGTTGGTAATATCTTTTTTTTACAAATATTTTTTATAAAATATTTCTGGTATTAAAAGCTATTTTTACACTTACATAGTGTTTTGACCCCAGTTTGGGTGTTAACTAATTAACCATACCTGGGACCCTAACAGGTGCTACCAACACGGGACAGGGTAGACTTGGGAACACCAGCAATTAAGGGGTGGGTTCCACGCCCCTCAAAACCTTCTGATTAGATGCTTTGCTGTTGGACGTAGTTTATCGTCTTACCCTGGACGCGGATATAGTTTATTGTCATACCTTGGATGGAGACAAATCGTATTTTTCAACAATTTTTCTATTCATACCAGTTGGACTCTACTGAGTCCATGAGAAATTTATTCACCAGTAATATTAATTTATATGTGCTTTCATGTAACTTGTGTATCCCTGAAGCAATTTATCTCTTTGCTGGGTAATAATAGTTGTGTTTCAAACTGTTGTATTAATATTTGTATGTGCGTAAGAACAGTTTGTTGGGGACGTTATATATACTATCCATGAAAATGTCACGGTTCTCCTGTTCGTATTTTCTGATCAATCATAATTCTCAATTTAATGTTTACATAAGCTTCTTGCTAGTTCAGCTCCGATAAGTTACCTACGAGAACTTCCCTATTGCATCGTTAAATATTTAAGCCCGAAGAATTTTAGAAAATATAGCAATAACAACTATAAATATGAATACAGATCTTTGATTAAAGATGTAAGTGTATACAAGGAAAATATTCAAAATTGAAAGTTTTCCATTTCATTAAAGCAGACGATAAAAGAATAAGAACGTTATCGCAATTCTTGGTCTTCGCTTTCTTTCTTATTATGTGCGATTATTTTTCTCACTAAAACGAAACAATGCCTCGGTTATATATTTTTTCTTCCATCTTGCGTCGCAATCAAAAAGTCCATTCTGCTAAAATGACAGGGCGTAACGCACGTTTTAACTAACTTACGAACGGAGGAGGAAGCAGAAATATAATATAATTATATGATAGGATAAAGAACAAGGAGGAAACGTTTATCAGTCTAACATGTTTCATTTTGTTAAAGCTTCATCAGAGAATGATTGGAAGAAAAAAAGAACAAAATTTGGATATATTTATTTTCTTGTTCTTTGATTTTCATTGGTTATTAAGTTTCCACGTGTGTTTGATTTGTTAAAAAGACATTAGTGTAATTTATGGCGTTCGTAATTTAAGGAAAAACGATGCGTCCTTTCGAAGCTCCAAGAAATTAACTTATGCCAAACCTAACTAAAAGAAAAGAAAAAAAGTTAATTATTCCGTTATGTATG
Organism: Acanthosepion lycidas; assembly: GCA_963932145.1. NCBI lineage: Eukaryota > Metazoa > Mollusca > Cephalopoda > Sepiida > Sepiidae > Acanthosepion > Acanthosepion lycidas. The sequence goes on from OZ010579.1 coordinate 120,701,935, forward strand.
TAAGTGCCTCATAATTCTAGTTCCAATATGTAGGATTCAGTGGATAATATATATTCATAAATGTGTGTATCTAGAAGACATTAAGTTTAGTGTTTGTCCGCATGTGGATTTGAGAATATTTTTTTTTTATGTAAACACTGTTTTAGACAAACATACGATTCTTAAAAAAAAGAAAAAAGCATTTCTAATCGTTTTTTTTAAGTCAGTTTCTTCCGGCTTGCAATAAAGTGCCCTGATTTATTTCCTTCTACCAACAGAGTAGCGTAAGTCAAACATTTCAACAACACGTGTCTCTTTTTAAGCACTTTTTATAGATTGAGTGACAGTTCAAATTTTCATATGTATCAGCAATATATGATGAGGTGGCTCTCATTGTCACTTCCTCTTGAGACAACACAGTCTTGACGATAGCTTTCATAATGTGTGATGTATAAGCCTGAATCCTACACGCGTCAAACAGTAACTTTTTTTCATTTGATTATTACCGTTTGAAACGGCCGCAGCAACTTATGGCCACGTATCTGGAGATAGGTCCTCTCATGAGTTTATGCAACAACTCACTGGTGCGGTTTTAGGGTTAGTGCGTCTAGTTTGATCAGTGGTTACCACCCACCCGTTATAATCTCCTGTCACTAAAAAGAACATGTTTTTCTTTTTACTGCCTTGAATGTAAAATATTTCCAAAAAGAAAATGCCGACTTTACGAGTCGGTTATTTTTTTAAATTTTCAATAAAAATTGATGCAATATAATGTTTTTGACGTGTGTATATACTTTGTGATGCCAGCGAACACTCGTCTCGCACTTTCGTGATGTCTACGAATATTCGTTGTCACTTCTGTAATGCTCGTTGTCGTAAAGACTTTGTAATCGCAGATTCATCTATAGTAACGCCGTTGAACAATACTGACGTAAGACGCCTTCGAATAACACTCGCCCTAATAATACTTACTCGATAATACTCGCTCGTAAAGTAACCACCGTATAGTGAGTGATCTGGATAGAGATTAGTGGTCCTTATAGAAAAAGAGGATAGAGTAGAAATGATGATTCGTATAATATTAAAGGATAGACTAGAGAAGACGATCAGTTAGAGGTCACGTTAACTACCATATATGCGTTTCCTCTATGGTCACGTGGTCTACTTAATTCAATAATGGGATCGCCTGTGTTTACTAACTGGCGATCTATGTTCAAACTCAAGTGTCGGCAGCGACACTTTATTCCTATATAACAATATATTTATTAAAAGAACTACCTTGAATTTCTTTCCACATAAAGAATTGTTTTTTTTAAATCACTGTAGCATTTGTAAAAAGTTACAGCAAGTATGTGTTCCTGTGTATAATTATATTGTAAATTGTTGATTTTAGCAGAGTTACCAACTGCAAACGTTTATCCCTCTGTGTTTATAAGTAAGTGTGACACTATACGCGGATATTCAAGTTTACTGTATGGACATGCATGAAAGTTGCTTAGTAAGCTTGTTTGTTCAAACACTGTGATTGTGTGCGCGCATATTTACAGGTGTGTGCATGTATAAATATGTGTTGTTGTACGAGTGTGTATTACATTGTTTTACGGGTGTTCCCGCGTTGAACTTCGAACAGAAAAAAAGAGGGGTGAAGCCCGTACAAATTCGACGAATTGCTTGATGTGTGACAGAGAAACGACAAGAGGAAACTGGCTGGTAAGTCAACCACGACACAGTGACTGACGGCCACGCCTCACAGCACAGGCGCCAAAATGGCGCCTGTCGCACTTCGTCCGTTTTCGTTGCGGTGCAGGGATTTTCAACTGAATCGCAACGCAATCCGAGTTTCTATGTGACTAATCTTGGTTTGGTTTGGGGCTGTTGCGGAGGAGAAGGAGGGTATCGTGGAAAAATAAACGTTACAGAGAAAAGAAAAAAATTATGCGTCACAATAAATCAAGTTAGCTACATGGGCATTAGGATAAAATTAAATAATCTCTTACGGGATAAATATTTCTTATTGTTTCATTAAAAACAGACATTTTAAATGTATATACTTTTATAATAATAAGGTTAAGAATGAAAAATACATTTAATCGTCGGAAATTTATCATTATCTCATCATTACTGGACACTCTGTATATGTATCATTCACTTTCTCATTCGATCTCTCTTTGTGTGTGTGTGTCTCTCTCTCTATATATATATAAATATATATATATATATGTGTGTGTGTGTGTGTGTGTGTACGTGTGTGTGTGTGTGTGTGTGTGTGTGTGCAAATATATAGAAAATAGGAAGTTAATATTGGTTTAATAATCCAAAGGTCTTAAGTATTTTTTAATTTTTTTAAAAAGTCCCCAATACAGAAGTAGAGCCTAAGTTAAATTATATATATATATATATATATATATATATATATATATATATAGAGAGAGAGAGAGAGAGAGAGAGAGAGGAAAGAACCTTTAAGTTAATAATAAGGTCTTTAGTATATTTGTTTTTATTTTTAGAAAACAGTGCTCAATACTTAAATAGAGCCTAAACTAAATTATATATATATATATATATATATATATATATATATATATATATATATATAAAGAAATATAGATTTAAGTTGTGTTATATTTATGGGATAAAACGATCAATATCAGAGGTAGAGCGTATGTAAATATAAAGAGTAAGCATTGACGTCACCACTGAGAGGCGGCAGACAGTTTCATGCTAAACACAATCCTCAGGTTACCTTTATATCTTCCTTGGAATTATCTCTACAATCATCAATTGATATATATATATATATATATATATATATATATATATGTGTGTGTGTGTGTGTGTGTGTGTGTGTGTGTAATGGAAGAATGGAAGAACACAATTCCTTTCCCGTCCTAGATATCAAGCTACACGGCGTTAACAACAGTTTTAGGCTCAGGGTCCAGTGAAAATCAACCAACGAAATTGACCTAGAAAATTTCTATTATCATAACAACAAAATAAAATACGGCATGAGCATTGCATTCTTACTCTAAGAATATGCAGCTCGGATTATTTATACGAAGAAGAGAAATACATTGAAAACACCTTCAAACTTCTCTAGTATCCTAATTCTTTTATATTCATTCGAAATAAAAGGTCCATAATGTATTACAAAATAAAAAAGGCCGCTACTGAGAAATCCAATGAATCAAAAAATATATTATTTTGCCTACTAATCTTTCACATCTACAATCGAAAACAATCTATCTAAGCGCAACGTAAAATTCTTTACTATTACATCCAAAACAATAAGTAAAACCTCTTCCATATTTCTTCCAAAAGAGAAAACTCAAGGAATCTAAATTAAATATTATATGAGCACAAAAGGGACATTTTACAAAATAATACATCAAATGTTGTCCACCGCAACGAGACTGGCTACAACTTTGACATAAAAATGCTAACATGATCAAAGGAGAAAATAATTCACTAAATGACGTAAATGTCTAGAGAGTTCCTTAATCGCAAGGTGTGGAATAGATACTAAACAAAAGTGATGGAAAGACAAAGAAAAAGACTCTAAATTAATTCTAAAATTCCCAGCTCCCCTTTGCCGTGCTTAGTTGCAGTCCGACCAAAATTATTTCAATGAAAGTCCTGAAGGACGAAACGCATCACAAGTAAACATTTTATACTTTGTCATAAATTTTCCATAAGATTTTGCGATTAAAGCACTTTCTATACACTTTCGTCTAAGTAAATTGCTTACTCTTTTTAATTGAATGAAGCGGCATTTTTAAAACAAGATTATCGTCAGATTCATTATGGGAGCAACTAATCCACCAAGTGTATTATTTGGGAAAATATTCCTTTTATGTTCATATACTGTTATTTAAATTCTTCGCGGTTTCTCCAATATATTTCTCGTGACAAATATTACAGGTGATGGAGTATATTTCTCCTTTAAGGTTTAGATTATTATTTCATACTGAATTAATGAAATCTAATTTCTAATGTGGAATTGTTTATAATTGTATCATAGTAATCATAGAAGCCATCTTGATGCAACCACAGCCAAGATAAGCCGGTCATTGATATGAAGGCCTGGTTGCAGATTCCCCCCAAAATTCTAACGTACATTCAGCTTCTTGGTGGTCTGCGTTGGAAAATCATTCTTAGATAGAAAGGCTAACCCAAAGATATTTTCATATCAAATGGAGTACTTTCAAAAAGCATGGAAGAGGTTGACTAAAACGGTGAACACTGTCAAAAATCTTTCAATGCTGGAATAATTCAGCGAGTGAAATCTAGGATGGAATATCTGAGTGAACTAAGTCAAGGAAAATTCAATTAATTTGCAACAAATGCGATTTATCTTGCAAGAGTCGAACGGGATTGGTACCACACAGCAGGTACAAACATTAAAGTCACCGTGAAGTGTTGATTATTTGTCCAGACTATTTCTCTCTGTCTTGATATCCATTCTTGGTGTTTATTGATTGACATAGAGGATTAACGGTTTAAATGAAATATGAAATGAAATTAAAGGCATGTTTGTAAATATTCAAACTGACGACGAATTCGAGAAATGAGTACATTCCAGGAGGAAGCTTTGTATATATATATATATATATATATATATGTGTGTGTGTGTGTGTTTGTGTGTGTGTGTGTGTGCGTGCGTGTGTGTGTATGTGTTTATATATATATGTGTGTGTGTGTGTGTGAAATATCTAAAAGTATAAGTGCTAACGTTTATAACATTAATTTAAAAAGGGTTCAATATAAGAGTAGAGCAATAAATATTTATTATAAACTGCTATATTGGAAGATGCAAGTTTCCACGGTAATTATCTCATCAGATGGTGAACGATACTACCATCGTTCACCACCTGATAAAATGCCTGTAGACGTCGAAATAAATATGCATTTTTGCTGTAGTAACTTGCATGTTAAAATGTAACAGTTTATTTTATATATATATATATATATATATATATATATATATATATATATATATATATATATAATACCAATTTGTGATGGGTATGGATACTTCTAAGGAGGTTATTAATACAAATAGAGCTCATTGTAAAATACAGAGCATTATAATAATAATAAATCCAGGAAAAACCTTAAAGTTCCATTTCTGTGCTAATTTATTTCGTGAATATTGGTGTATTCATCTCTTCAGTCCGTCTGAAGAGATGAATACTCAATAACAATATTCACGAATTTATTATATATATATATATATATATATATATATATATATATATATATATATATATATATATATATATAATGGGTCTGTGATAAAATCTGTGGCAAAAATTAAATTTCCAAGCCTGAATTTTGCGACAGGCTCCCGGTCCTCTCCCATTGAGAGATTGACGCTTTTAATACATTTCGACGAATAACAAATATATTTTTACTCAAAGCAACTTCTCATCTATTATTATAATCCATATTAGTTTTTCAAATCGGCTGTCTATAATGGTAGATCAGTTGACACCCTGTCTCTTGATTCGGGTTCCTTCATCGTCAATAAAAGAATATTCAACCAAGACAAGACCAAAGATCTACTCAAGGTAAAGAATTACTTAGGTGATATGAACGTAAGAGGCAGAAATATTAAGTAACGATTATGATGTTAGGGCGGATAGATAACGATTGACTCGACATGAAGTTGTTAAGATTATAGGCTTCTGGAAAGCATTCAGACAGGAATTTTTTTCCACAAAGTAACAATTCGTTGGAAGAAGCTGTCAGCTTGGAACATCCTTATGACAAAGTCAGTGCAAGCTGTCCCCCACCCGCCAACTCCGAAGCTAGAATACTCCCGAATCTATGATACCCTTCGATCTATGATACAGGGCCCACCTCTCTACTATATCTAAATTTTCATAAGGTAGTATTCATATAAAATGCATATTTTACCGTGACTTGATCATGTACAATAAAGGATCATATGCAGTACAGTGAACAATTCAACTAGAAATATTTAAAATAACTGCAATTTTTCGAAATAAAAATTAGAGACACGTCATAATAGATCATTCCATCTTAAATAAATCAACAATATTTTGCGGTAGGCTAGAACATCAATTTCAGATTGTTCTGATTTAAAAAGTAAAAGAATTTTAACTCATTCAGCAATTTGGATGGAAAAAATAGTGAATTTTTTATAGTGCTTTTTCAAGAACAAAAAAAAATCACGGATCTAGACAAAAAAGTACCTAGAATGATGTAAAAATCTGCGAAATGTTTTCATTCTTTTATAGTCAGTCCTGCTTAGATTACTTTTTAACATATATAAATGTAGATAGAAAAAAAGTAAATGTTCATAAGATAGTGAGAGTCATAATACACTGCCTCCAATCAGGCTTGATCCACTTCTCAGTCAGGAAATCTGGGAAAATACTGACGTTGCTTCTAAATAGAAGACATATAAAATAAGTGATACGAAATTTTGGAAGTAACAAGAGACTTCTTGGTTGCAAATGTCTCACCTGCTGGCACTAAAGAATGGAACTCGTTGGAAAATCTAACAGTAAAAATGTAAATTAATGAGCAATTTTGCAAAAATGAGAGACATTGATGTATGATAAATGGTTTGTCTGTTTTATGTATCCCATCAATCCAGGAGGTTGTTGATCACAGATTTCCATTCTCCTGTTATTTGTTGTTTTATTTAGTTCTTTACTCTTTACAATCCTTCTCTATCTCTGTTCTGCTATCCATTCGCACAAAGTACTTGGCAAGTTGTTCACTCGCTTTTCTTTTTTTTTCTTTCCTTGTTTGCTATCAGTATATGATGTGAGTATTAAATTCACTAAGCCAGCGTCACTTTAACTTTTTCTTCTCCAACGTGTCTTTTCAGATATTTGCGTGGGATGTATTCACCCTTATGTTAAAATTTCTTTGGTATATTGAGCAGTTTTTTTTTCAATCATACAAGCAATGCAATAAAGCAAGGCAATAGAGCCACTAGGACACCAGGTGTTAATGAATGTTAGAGAATATGAAAAAAAAAACTGCTGCAGAGAGGACAATAAAAGACAAAAATTAAGGAGAGAGAAGATAACCTTTTACATTGCATTTAAATTTTTGAAGATCAAAGTTGACTGGGAAGCAAGAAGCCGGAATACAGTCCCACAAGCGAGAAGTGCGACAGAAGAAACTCTCAGCATAGAACTTATGGTTACACGTAGCCATGACAACGGTAAAATGATGAAACCATGCTATCAATCTAGAACTGCGATTACATTGAAAAAGAATTTAGGTAACATCACGGAAAGTTAAGTGGAAGCAATATCTGAACTCGACAATGTTAAAAATCGCCTACGTGTCCTTGTGGATGATTAATTATTTTCCATCTTATAACCACTTTTCTAATCTATCGTTATTTCTATGGCAAGTGTTCTGACGCGCTAAGATCGTTCGTTCCACTTGTGCTGACTTACACAGCTAAGACTCGCCACGTCCCGTACTCATTCATTCTTTATTCCAGCAATAGGAAGGAAGATACTTTCGGGCATATTTTTACCAAGAACTGCTACTTTGTTCAAAAAACTCTCAACAGCAGGCTTTCTCTCTGTCTACAATCTTAACTTCTTCAAGTCTAAGGTTAACTGTTATTTCTACTACCCTCATAAACTGCGCTTACTTCCTTCTTTTACGCACATATATCATTGAGTAAGCATCTACCTTGAGTGGCTCTTGGGTTTGTATGAGATGAAAATTAGTAAAATTACAGCTCTTTGTAAAGTTTGTATTTTGCTATTTTTAATTGTTCTATCGTTCTAAATTTGAACGAAACTCCGGCCATTAGAAGTTCACATTTTGTGTAATACAAATTAATCCAGGTCATCTGGTAGAAACCTATACGTGGAATTAGATCAACGTCGATAAGGTGACGCTTATACTTTAAAACAAGTTTTATTAATACTACTATAAACCCTAAATTTTCAAGTGGAAGACAGAAATATTGAGTAATGATCCTTCATACTATGACACTTGATATTGCGTATAATATATCCAAGAATACCGGCTATTTTAAGTGTTTGGGACGAAAAGTTTTTGTTAAATATACTTCTAAATTCATAGTCAATGTGTTTTAACGGGTAATTACTAATTACTAGTTAATGCTTTAGCCGAATGGGGTAGGGGAGGGGTATAATTCTGACCAAGAATAAGAGAGAGTCGAGCGCAATTTGTGAGAAGACGACTCCTTTAAATTGTTGAATATATGCTTACGTATTTCAATAATGGCTGAAATAACGATTATGAAAAACTTCAAGTATTTTATGCAATGCTTTTGTAAAGAATTTATCTAATCATTGAAACCAGTAGGATTAGAATGATCCAATAAGGTTTGTTTGTTTCGCTTTTTGTATTTTTCCTGTTATCGAATAAGTTGTTGTGTATCGTGGTCAAAGGTTATGGATAAAATGTTCGTTGTTTATGTTTTATTGTTGTTTTGTTCAAGTACTTTCGCTCCTCTGAAAAAGCATTTAAGAACCAAACAGGTGCCTGAATGATAGGCAGAATTCATTTTAGATCCTAGTGTTCTTTGGAAAGTTGAAAGTTTGAAAGAGTTTACGATGACGTAATGTGTAACGCTTACTGTGAGCGAGGCCACACAAAAAAGAATATATATATATATATATATATATATATATATATATATATATATATATATCTGTGTGTGTGTGTGTGTGTAGGATGTATAATAGCATCCGAACCCAAACTTATAGAAAGTGAGACAAAGTGGAAAAGCAATAAACGACGCGTTTCGCTGTGATCGTCTGGTCCCTTTAGCTTCGTCATGTTGAATGAAAAAAAAGACAAAACTATATGTAAAGAAAATTTTTTTGGGATCTCTGGGGATAAGAGAGGAACATTAATGAAGTTACCTTATCTCTTCCAAAAGATTTTCTGTCTCTCGGTTATATATATATATATATATATATATATATATATATATATATATATATATATAAATATATAACCGAGAGACAGAAAATCTGTTTTTATGTTTGTTTTGTATGTATATGTATATTATATGTGTATGTATGAGTATATGTGTGTGTACATGTACTTAAACATGTGTGTTTTTATGGATTTAACTACTTGTAATCTATATATGTATATAGACGTAATTACCTTAGAATTTATATTTGGAAAATGTATATGTATATGTATGTATATATATATATATATATATATATATATATATATATATATATATATATATATATATATATATGTATTCTTTTTATATCTTTTTTTGCATGTAGGGTTTTGTGCTTATATATGAATGTATATGTATTTAAGGGTGTGTATGTGTATATGAATATGTCTCTATATATATGTATATATATATACGGATGATTAAATGGTTAGATTAATTTTTTGATATATAGATTTGTATATGGATATATGAATTGTATATGTATGTATATGTGTATGTATATGTGTATATATACATATATATGGATGTATATATGTGTGTGTGTGTGTATGTATATATGTATATATATATATATATATATATATATATATATATATATATATATATATGTGTGTGTGTGTGTATGTATATATGTGCGTACGTGCATGAATTGATTTTAAATGAAATATTGGGTCTTTCTAATGACATTTTAAATTTATTTTCTTAATTTGTAATGTCCTTCTTTTGTAATATTCTATAGTTTAAATTTTGTTTTCTTCTGAAGGGAGTTTCATTTCTAAATTGATAATTTAAATTTAAATATACAATTCTTTGACTATTAATAATAGTAATAATATTAGCTAAATTCCTTTAAAATGAAACACTTCCGAAATCGCATTGATAAAATTAAGTTTTAACTGTGGAATTTAACCAAAATCTATATATATTTCAAATATTAAAATATAGATAAAGATTGTAAAATGTATATATAGTTTATGTACGAGGATAAATGAATTTTTGTCTAAATTATCTCAAGTGTTTCTATGGGTTTTTTTTTTTTTGGACTTGTTAATGATCGTATGTATGTAGGGATTCACATGAATACATTTTTGAGACATATATGAATAAATGAAAATTAATATTACCCTCAAGTACTATTAAATAATGAAACCTAATCTTTAATTTATTTTACCAATATAATAAATAAATTACATTCATAAATTAATTTTAAATATTAAAATAGATGTTATTGTTATTTTATTTTTTTTTTTTTATATTGAGGAAATACAATTAGTCGGGTGAATAAACTATTAAAATTTTAAATATTTCTTTATGTCCTAGATAAATATGTTTATTACAATAATAGTTATATTTAGTCCTGAAACTATTTACTTAAAAAATTAAAGATTTAAGTTAATAACAATTTTTTTTCAGACATCGAATTTTCTATCAAACATTGTAAACTATCTTTTACATAATTTTGTTAAAACAAAATTATAACAACTCCATCTCTCTTTCCCCCTCCCTCTATCTCTCTCTTTACCATAAGACTCACTTGTATACATTTTCTACAATTCATTTCCGTTTTATTAACCATCTAAAGAGGTCAAGGTTCTGACACTCCTCCTACTCCAATATAAAACATACTTAAGAGAGATATAAAATTAACCCCTCCCTATACTTTATATTGTCTGTTTAACTACCACTCTCAACCGCCTCTATTAAATTACAAAAATTACACTACCCACCAATTTCTAATCCCATTTTTCCTCTCAATTCGTTGTTGGAAGTTTTACTTGATGATCATGAATCCTTAAAAAAAGATTTAGGTGAAATAAATTATCGTAATGGTACCTTAAAGTGGTTTGTTTTTCATTACATATTAGCTCTGTCCTCACATTGAGCTCTCAGGATTTCATCCTCTTTAGATTTACCAATTCAGTTTACCAAGTTCCTTATAACTTAAATATATATATATATATATATATATATATATATATATACACACACAAATATATAAATATTTACACACACTCTATCTCTGATATTGAGCAATTTATCCCATAAATATAGCACATCTTAAGACTATATTTCTTCATATATATATATATATATATATATATATATATATATATATATATATATATATATATATATGAAAGTAAACATTGAAATCAAATCTTAGAGGCAACAGGCTGTTTCATGCAAGATGCAATTGTCAGAATTTAAAACAGCCTATCACTTCTAAGTGTTGACTTCAATGTTCACTTTTATATTTACACACGCTCTATCTCTGATATCGAGCACTTTATCCCATATATATAGCACACATTAAGAATATATATATATATATATATATATATATATATATATATATATATATATATATATATAAATTCCTACTTACCGTAATGGACTGACTCTGAACTCAAAAAAAGATATTTTAAATGCATATATTCAAAGCTGGCTAGTGCTTCATATTTTCAATATTGACTTGACGCAACATAGTCTTTACTCTCCTTTTTTCCATCTTTATTCTTTATTGGTGCTGCAGATCATTATTTAAATATATATTGTTAAATATAACAGGCAATGAATGTCTATTATACTTGATCATGAGCCGATCTAAACTTTGTATGGTTGCTTTAATTTCGGGAGCAAATAAAAACAAAAAATTTCTAATATTTGGTTATTTTTATTAAGCTGCTCCTTGATCTAAGCTTTCGAATCACATGAGCCATCTTCAGAGTGGTTTAAACAGACATTTAAACCAGGATATTCATCATCAAAGATGATATTTTATTATGCTGACATAAAAGATTGCTATGTGACGATAACTGTCATCGAATAGCAGACGTCGGTCGTAAATTCATGAGGCGGTTCTATGACGTCATACCACGTGAGAAAACGTAATATTAACAACAGAAACACATGTCTGAAAGCAATGTAATGTCTTGTAACTAATGTGATTTTTTTATTAAAAAATAAACCTAAAATATAAAATAGGCAATATATATCGATTGGAGGAATTATATCTTATATTTGGCCAGCAGCCCTTCTTTTTTACATGTTTCAACGAATGTGACGAAGAAGAAATGATTTTTTTTTGTTTGTTTTTTTTTAATTTATCTTTTACAGCGTATTTACCCTTTTAAGTTTTCGAGAATTAAAGAGCGCAGAAAGTTTTCATAGTAATTATTGTTCCGAGTGATTTTGGTTAATTCTTGGGCCATTTTCAAGCAGTTCACTCTTTGTGTAATTTTTCAGTTTATATTATATGTTATGTTTTGCATATAAGAAATAGTTATTCTATTTGGGACACTCATAAAAGAAAAACTGTACGGACATCAGAAAAAAATGAATAGAAAAATGACAAAAATTTCATTGTCCATCACATTCAATCATACACACACACCCCCACATACATACACTCACCATATATATATATATATATATATATATATATATATATATATATATATATATATATATATATATATAGCATCCGAACCCAAATATATATATATATATATATATATATATATATATATATATATATAAAGAGAGAGAGAGAGGGACTCGCAATATGGATACCTTGCTATAAGGGTCTTAAAAGAGTTGAGGTTTAACGTTTTAGATATTATTTATCCTCCTTGACATACAAATGTCGTCGACTATTATTATTTGTTTTTATGTATTTTTTGTGGGGGTTGGGGGAAGAAATTCTTCCATGCCTGGAGAAAGACATATCTTTACGACACTTGAGTCAAATGTTCCTGTATAAGACATTATATCCACTTCATAAAACCTCTTTAGAATTCGTTATTTTAGGTGTGTGTGTGTCTGTGTGTCAGTGTGTCAATGTGTGTGTGTGTCTGTGTGTGTGTGTGTGTGTGAACTAAGTCACCCTGGAGGGGATCAGTTTTGGAACATTATCTAACTCTCACTACTTACGATGATTGCTTTCATTAATTAAACCTATGCACTGCCCGTCTCCGCCCTGTTTTTTAAGTCTAGCTTATATTGCAAATTTAAAGACATAAAAAATTAATCGACATATAACAGTTTTCTATAAATTGGTCAGATTCTGTGCATTAATTTCTAGTAAACATAGAGAATGCCTGTTTGTGTTTGTCTGCGAAAAGGGCACCCAGTTTTAACTAAGCACAAAGCAAAATGGATTCAGTATCATTCATATCGTTCGCAGCATTAAATAAAGACATTAATATGAATAACTTACAAATTATTTAAAAAAAAAGACATTTGAAATTAAATAGGGTGACATTTTTCAGGTATCTTCATAATTTAATTCTCCAAGAACGTTTTATATTCTTGTAGAAATAACAATTTTTGTGCTTTTTTGCCTTCCTCGTGGGAATTGAAAGTTTTCAAAAACTTTTCAGTCAAGCTGTAATAATTTCTTCATGGTCAATAAAAAAAGATATATTCTATATTATCCCGATGGAATATTACACTCTTTCTTTTAATTCTAGATAAGTTTTTGCACTTTATTTTTGTTTTGACTTCAGTTATCTGAATTGGGAGCAATACTTCAAATGAGCAAGAAACGGAGCACTCTTCAAAACTCACTATATGCACAGTATTCTCCATAAAATCACATCTTTTTTTAGGATGTAGGTGATCATGGCTTTGCGAAGATTCTATTTATCAATTATTTGTGAATTTACATACATTCTTGGAGAAGACAGCAGAGGCGTTTCTCAATACCTTAATCACGGTTTATAACATTTTTTGAGGACTGGTTGCCACCCAAAGCTAAAGAAGGTAGTCCATCCCACGGTTTAAACCGTTGTTGTTATGAGAAAAAAGGCCATTTTTGTAACAGTGAACGCATTAGACATACCCAGAAACATAACTTATATTCATAAGGAGCATCTACTTTTAAAACCATTGATATCAAATTCATTGGACATCATATTTTCATGTAACTTCATAATTCAAGCCAAATAGACGCTCTTGTGTGACAAATCATCTAAAAAATGGAAAATTCTGAATTCTAAACTGTGGAGAAGGCAACATAAAAATCTCTTTACAATTTTTCCACAATACATGGCAAATAACAGATAATAAAATAAATATCTTAATTCCCCATGTGTAATACGCATTTTTCTAAAAAAAGAAAAAAAAATAGGGGTGCGTATTATGCAAAGATACAAAAAATCTTTAAAAAAATTACCGTTTCATAGGTCGATTACAGTTGCGAAATGACTACTCACTACAAACATACAATTTGACACTAAAATTCGGCAATTGCGACCCCATAAGTATGTCAAATACAATCATATGTATCTAACAATACTTACAAATGTACAATAAAATAAGAATTAAAATAAAACTAAATTAGAATAATATTATTCTATGTTTAAAGCCATTTTTAAATAAGAGTAGGAAACACTGTAGAGATACAACCTATAGGGTTTGATTCCCAAACAAGGAGTGCGCATTATGCGTGAATAGAAGTATTTTCCTACACTTTCAGTACAGTTTTAGGGGTACGTACAATGGATGAAGGTGTATTATACATGGAGGATTACAGTATGTAGACAGTCATGATTGCCTGCGTTCTGAAAATATTTAACATAAAATAAGCCTTTACTAGTGAATATGACTGTCTGCCAAATGGACTTTAATGCAATAATTATGAATATTTTTCGATTAAACTATTTACATTATTCATATTATTGTCCTCAACTTTGTTGCCATATTTATTACAACGTTTCGGTCGTTGTACGCTCCAGCCTTCTTCAGGTGGTTGGAATGTCGAACTGAATGTAGACAGTTCTAGTTTCACGTGCCATGTTTAATGGATGTCAGTTATCAGTTATCTCCTGTCAATTCCCCTCTCCAAGTTCTCCATTGCCTTAACCGAGTATTGAACTCCTGTCACTGGATCTAACCAACGCCTTTATCCACTGTGCCATGTGTCCTTGAGCACATCTGTGTATGAATTTCTTGGTATTATAAACCTAATGTCTTCAGCAACCATTTTTTACCAGTGCTCATATTTCAATTTTTGTTGTTATTATTGCTTTTCTCTGGCACTCCTTATTACCCATATTGTATTCATTTCTATGTTTGGTCTGCTCAGGAGATTTTTGTAGCCTAGCATAAAGGGTTCAATTCGACATTCCAACCATCTGAACAAGGCCGGAGCGTACAACGGCCGAAACGGTGTAATAAACATGGCAACAAAGATGAGGACAATAGTCTAAATAATGTAAATAGTGTACATAATACGTCATCTCAGAAATATTGACATATTTTTCGATTAATGTGTAGCGTTTCCTATCGGCACTGATAAAAGATGCCGCGTGCTGAGTTGAAACTCAACACTAGCCCGTTTCGTTAATTTTCGCACTAATAACCTCGGGAAAAACACGAATACATCTATTCTCTCCTCCAGATAATATATGGGTTGAATAGTAGGTTACAGTGAGTAAGGAAAGGAAAACACTGAATTCGAAACCGCGGAGAAAGTGACCTGAAACTACTCCACTATCTTTCCCACTAATGCTTGGTAACTTACAAATAATAATAAAAAAACTTAATGAAGGGAGATGAAATATAGAAGAAGAAACTTAGAATCACAAAGAAACAGTTGAAATTTCTGGTGCACAATAACAAATAAGAAACAGCAACATGACCTATAAATTATTTCACTTTGCAGGCATACATCTCAGAAAGCAAACAATTGCAAATAACTGAAACATTAATTTATATTTAATATTAAGTTAAACAAAATTCTATGAACTTGTTAATAAACCTCTTTCTGATTCTGTAAAGAAACTATAAATTAACCCTGGGGAAAACAAAAGGAAAACAATCCACTATTTTCTCCAATAAGTTATTGATATTAATAGATAATAAAGAATAGAAATATGCAGAGGACCATGATCGCTACGTCTTGAATGGATATGCTATTTAAAAATAAATAATTTCATAGATAATTCCATCATTTTAAATTCAATATCTCTAATTTTCTTAGAGACGAACTTCCGAACATTTTTGTGAATAGTTATATCAAGAAATGTCCAAATTATTTTATGAAATATTTTTTTATTATATTTTCGGACTAAATATTGGGTAAATTATTTGCTTTTTATCATACATAGTATCTGTGCTTTAATCCTGAATAATAAAAAAAAAAAGCAATAATAAATAAAAATTAAGAAAAAAATAAAGTAAAACTGTTGATATTTTTTTTTAATTCAAAAAAAAAAAAAAAATCTCACAACGTAGTTACCAATGAAATTTTTTACCAGAATATTTATCCAGTCTCTATTGTTTTATTCCTTACTTCCGGTCGAAAGAGGCGCCCTGGTCTGATAGAATAGTTAATAAATTAGCTTCACGTTATTATTATTGTGTAGCAGTATTATTATTAATACTTTTTATTATTGGTATTATGTAGTATTGTATCATAGTATTATATTAATTCTATCAGTATTATATATTTAATTTGTATTATTAATATACTTTTATAACTTAAGCGTAAATCAAAAAATAGAATAAATAAAAATGAAGAAAGAACTTCGTTTTTTTTTTTTGTTTTCTTTTTGCAATATTTTTCGATTCATAATTTTAGGATGAGTAATATTTTTTCCGACAGAAATTATGACGTAAAAATCTGAAGGTGCATTAGATAGCGAAAAATGCCATGCGAAAGCTAAACAAAGTATTAAGAAATAGGAAAATTTCGTTAGAAACAAAGAAGAGAGCTGAACTACTATGTAATATTTATTTTCTTTCTTTCTTTTTACAGTAAGTTTTACTCTGTACAAGGCCTGGAGACAATCGAGGTAGAGGGTTAACTAGACTTGATTGTAATGATCGGGAAAACATCCTCTTGGTCGTCGGTTCCACGGGGAAGCGGTTCGCAGGAAGAAGCTGTTCGAGTGAGACTTCACAATGATGGAACATGTAGGTGATTTGTGACAATGTAAGTAGCAAATGATGGTCCTTGTCTGGCGGAACAAAGGAATATAGTTCTTCTAGTGAGAGTGAATGCTGATTACTTGACTCACAGATGAAGAGGAAACTTTAGGAAACGGAGATGTGGTTTCACAGAAGGATGCTGAGAATACTATAAATGGAGGACGTTTTAAGGGAAAACCACACCTGGGATTATGATCAGAAAAAAGAGGTAAGATTTTGGGGGATTGTATTGAGAGATGAGATATTGACACATAGAGGATATACCGAAGGCAACAAGGGTTATTGGAAAAGCGACGAACCTGCCTAACGAACATATGTAAATTCGTAGCAGAACAAGGACTGGAAAGGATTGTAAAGAGAAAAACATTGATTACAGATAGAAATGATAGGAAGTTGTGGAGAACTGTGTCTTCACACGCGCGAAAAGAAAATCAGTTGGTATTAATTAACCGAATGTTCAGCTTAATAAGACATAAGTATAAGACTATAATTTTTGAATTAGGCGAAAGCTTAGCTATGATGTATTCTTCAGCAACCTTATTTCATCTTCCAATTCATTTTTTTTTCTAGCTTTCCTTGCTAAAAAAACTTTAAGTTAAAAAAAAAAAACAAAAAAAAACTTCCGAAGTTGTGAACTTATCTGAAGGATTTTTTAAATCCCATATCCCTTTTGAATGTAGACGACACTGACTCTCCATAGATTCATTTTTTTTATTATTATGTGTATCTTGGCATGCCTTCTTGGCAAATGAGAATTCTGTAGACTTACGTTGCCTTCTCAACGGTTTGGAATTCACTGTTTTCCTTATCTTAGACTGGTTAACACCTAAGACAACAGATTTCAGTCTATCCTAATATTCTGCCCTTCTTATACGAGGGTAGAAATACCTTCAATATATTGTGTGTATCAAATTCTCCAAGCCTTCTATCCTTATTGTGTCTCAGAAATTTCAACCGTCTCTTTCTGATTCTGTTTCCTACTTCAAGCATTACTGCCAGGATATACACCTATAATATTTATAATAGATACAATTGAAACATCAAAATTTATCTATGTACGTCAGCGATCATGGTTCTCTACATTTTCTTATCTTTTGTAGCTCTAAGCAGTAGTTGTCCCATTAAAATTTGTCCGAGTCCTTGTTTAGTCAGCTGTTTACATAGGTTACGCGCTTTTACCATATTCAAAATATACAATGTTTCATATTCTCCAAGCTTTCTTTCTTCATTGTGTCCCAGAAATTTCAACTGTCGCCTTCTCATTGAAAGTTTCTTTTTCTAGGTTCCATTTCCCCTAAGGATGTGAGCGATCATGGTTCTCTACAATTTCCTATTGTGTGTGAAATTAAACAATACTGTTCTTTTTGGTATATAATTTCTTGTTATGACATTAGATTCAACAATGTTAATAAATGATTGATTTACACATTTGTATATTCACACTCTCTCTGTAATTTATAGTTCCTTTATTATTTTTTTTTACAGAATCAGAAAGATGTTTATTAACAAGTTCATAGAATTTTGTTCAACTTAATATCAAATATAAACTAATGTTTCAGTTATTTGCAATTGTTTAGTTTCTAGATATATGCCCGCAAACTGAAATAATGTATCGGCCATGTTGTTTTTTGGTTTTTGATTTTTTTTTTTTTTCATAAATTCTACTGCCTATCTTAAAGGATGACTGTTCAGTGTTTTAGATGTTCCACTGAACAGACAAGCAAGACAAAAATGTTTTGATTTGCGAATCCATCATCAAAATTCCCAAAACGACGATTCATCATCTTCGATTTGAATATTTAAATATTTGACAGAAATCTTATGATTAATAGAAGCATGGGTCATATTTTATTATCTTTGCTTTCTTTTCTCCTTTTTTTCATTTTTTCACGAGTTAACATTACCTCTTTTCCTTTATACATTCAATATTTGTTTTCTCTTTCTTTCTTTACCTTATATTTGTTTTCTCTTTCTTTCTTTACCTTATATTTTTTTCTCTTTCTTTCTATCCTTACCTTTTTTTTATCTGCTTTTTCTTATACTCTTTTCATCTATTCCTCAATTCAGTTTCGTTTCTTTTTTTCTTATATTCTATCCTTCTTTTTTTCCGTACCTTCTTTTCTCCTGTCATCTTTTGCCTATATCCTTTATTCTTCCCTCTCTTTCCGCCTTATCTATTTCTCACTGCCTTAATTCTTTCTTTCTTTCTTTCTTTCTTTCTTTCTTTCTTTCTTTCTTTCTTTCTTCATGTTACTGCCTCTTAGTGTTTCATTTCTTACTTTTACTTTGAATTTATGTCTTTCAAACTTGTTGACCTTTCCTCGTTGATCTTTCGAAATTTTGCTCACAGTTTTTCATACTTTCATTTATTCGTTTTCCATTTTTGAAATTCTATGCGTGATTAATTTATTAATTTATACTCTTTCGCTAAATTTCCTTCTTTTTTAACGCCTCCCTTCTTTTCTATTTTTGTTCCAAAGTACTGAACTCTAGTCATCAAATTAAAAGTTTTTCATGCTTAAAGTCTTGTAGTTGTTTCTTTTTTTTTATTTCTTCATTATATATTCTTTTTCGTTCCTTGCTTTTTATTTCTCGTTATTGTTTTTATTTTTTCCTTTCATTCTCTATTTCTGTTATCCATTCCCATTTTATTGATAGTATTACATAAGTTTCTATTAGGTTGGTGCAAAAATAATGACGTAATAATGTCGTTTTTTGACATTAAAAAATACGTCAAAAAACGACATTATTACGTCATTATTTTTGCACCAACCTAATATTTCTTACGTTTACTTTCCTTTTATATTTAACTTTCTTTCTTTCTTTCTTTCTTTCCTTCCTTCCTTCCTTCCTTCATTCCTTCCTTCTTTCTTCGCATTTACCTTTATATTTTTTTACATCTTT
The DNA here is from genome assembly GCA_963932145.1 of Acanthosepion lycidas. Classification (NCBI taxonomy): domain Eukaryota; kingdom Metazoa; phylum Mollusca; class Cephalopoda; order Sepiida; family Sepiidae; genus Acanthosepion; species Acanthosepion lycidas. Next base: position 120,721,706 of record OZ010579.1, read on the forward strand.
CCATTTCTTTCTTTTTCCTTTATTACTTTTCTTTCTGGTTCCAATCTTTTCCTTCTTTTTTCTTGCATTCGTTTTTTTTCTTCTTTTTTCTTTTCCTTGATGTCCTTCCATCTCTTCAAAGTCTCTTTTTTGCTTATCTATCTATCTATCTATCTATCTATCTATCTATATATATATATATATATATATATATATATATGACATGTACTTATCAGTGTTAGTTATGTATCTATTTGTTTTCTCTGTCTAACTATCAAATTTTTTTCATATCTGTGTTTCTATCTATCTCACTCTTTTCATATCTATCTATTGAACATTTTCATATCTATCTCTTTGTATATATATATATATATATATATATATATATATATATATATACACACAGACATATATATATGGCATATACTTATCAGTGTTCGTTATCTACTTTTCTTTTCTATCTATCACATTCTTTTCATATCTATCTATTTCTTTATCGCACTCCTCATATATATCTAACTGTGACATTTAGAATTTACGAGTCGTTCATATCTATCTAGCTAGCTAGCTAGCTCACTCGTTTCATATCTATCTATCTATCTATCTATCTATTGCACTATTTTCATATGTATGTATGTATGTATCTGTCTATCTATCTTTCTGTGACATTTCGAATTCATCTATCTATGTCTTATCCTTATCGGTATCATTTAAGTACTATATATTTGTTTTCTTTCATTCTATCTATCTATCTATCTATCTATCTATCTATCTATCTATCTATCTAATTTATTCAATAATTTTCTTTTCTGTTTAATCGTTCTTACTTTCTTATTAGTTTTTGTGTATAACATCTTTTTTTTCGTTCTCCTCTTCATCTTCAATTCTGTTGGCGCTCTGTTTATTTCTTTCTATTCTACTGTCTTAAATCGCGTGCTTTTCTTGGATTCCGGTAAAGAACGCAACCCGAAGTAGTGGAAGGGAGCTGCGGTTCGTACGTATACGCTACCTAACCCTCAACTCTCTAAACCTTTAAATTTTTAAAGAGGGCTGGAGTGGATCGACTCCGGGAGACGGCGAGAGTAAATAACTTATGACAATTGCGTCACGTGATATTACAAAGTACGTTTAATATCAATTGGTTGTCACCAGAAGCCGTTTCTGAAAAGTCTTGTTAAATCTCTCATAGAAAGACAGAAAATGAAAAGGGCAAAAGTTTTAGTGCTTTCAGGGGATTTATCTTTTCTTTTTTGTTATTAAGACGTAACTACGACACCACTTGGTGATTTTTATTCATTCAACTCTATACACATCAAAACAGGGGATGGTCAGGTTGAATAGTAAAAGAAAATCTTAAAAATTTAACAAAAGAAAAAGTAAGAAAATACATGATATTCGTGATTTAAACGAAAGCAATTCTTTAATTTTGTTAAAATTTCTGAGGGCATAAATTTAAAAGTTGATCTCAGTGAAAGGTTTAAGTGTTTATTTATTTTTTACCCTCTGGTGTAAGGAAATGAATTTAAATTTTAGTTATGAATCAATCATGTTGAACACAAACACACATATACACACAAAATACACGTAAGTTTAAAATGCATGCATTAATACCTAACACATGATTGTGTCGATTAAATTTATGCAAAAGTCTCCAGCAGATTTCAACTGTCTATTCATTTAGTCACAAGATTCCCCACCAAAAGTGCTGAAAACTTTTCCACGCACCTGATATCAGTCAATCCTTCTCACTATCTCTCACTATCACTAAATACACACATACATAAATGTTCACTTTTCTTCTCTCCATTAATTAATTATAGCTAAGGATCGGAAGCTTATGAAGGATTGAAATAAAGTTCAAATATATATCTTTAAAGATATGATTTGTGGTACAAAATTTTATAACGGCCATGAAAAGACAAAATTTCTTTTTATTACCACTCATGATGATAATAGATAGTACAACGGCCTAGCTAAACGATTTCGAACCTCGCTCAAGAGAACTAAATTGAGGTTAATAAATTATAATAGAATTATCACTAAAAAGATGGACAGTATATATTGGAGAGGGAATATTGCTTAGATAGAAATTAGTTGGAGGTTTAGTACGGAGTCCTTCTGTTTACACAAAGAGGGCTTCAAAGACAAAATATAAATGGCCTCCAACATTTTCAAGTGGGAATTCGAGTGGGACTTGGTAAAAATAGTGAAGGAGTCCAAACTGAAATTAGTGGCACAATTATGGCTATTTAGTAGGTGCTCTACGATGGAAGACCCATATGTATATGTCAGAATATCTAAAGGAGTGTACTTAAGATTGCGGATTTTCGTTGGAACGTGTTGCTTTATTCTGACATCCAGCCTTTGAATCGTTCTCCCTATGTAGTGCAAACCACATTTAAAGGAATGAATTAAAGAACTATTATGATGTGGAAGGAGAACAGCCTTCCGCATGGAAGGAATGACAGGCTTGACAGAAAAGGCTACACGAATATTAGCAGCAAAGTAATGTCGGACCGCTACGGAAACACGCTCAGCATATCTATCACTGATATTACCCAGCCAAGTTAGGCGCAAGCACAAAGAATATCTTTGTACAAGAGCAGATTTAACTTTATTGAATTCAGCATTTTTATTGTGTGGACTCATTTACTATCCTTGCAAAATTTGAATTCTTCGCAAGTCCCGCTATATATTGATTCAAAAATGACGGACCACATTCCCTTTCTTTAAAGACTTTTTCGTCCAACACTACGATTGGACGATATTTGGTGTATAACCCGGGTTGCGTTTTGAAATATTCTGGCGAAGCGTTTAGGATACTGCACAAAGCTCGGTCGGCGAAAGCTTCATCGAACGACGTTGTGCGGCCACAAGGAGGATTTTGTGTGTCATGGGTGGGTCGTTATTGCATTTTTTTAAATATTGTTATTTATTGTTTTAGTCTTGAATCAATCGGACATCTAGCAACACTGAAGAGCTGTGATACAGCAAAACAGTTTTTCTGTGGATGACTATCTATCTATCTATCTATCTATCTATCTATATATATATATATATATATATATATATATATATATATATATATATATATATACGTTTCATTAAATAATATAGACAAGTGTTGTCTATTTATTTTATGTAAATTCTTTTCATAACGTCTGATAAGTTTAATAACATTATCATTGAACGAATAAATTCACAATATGGATCCATATTTTTTAATACAATCTATCTATCTATCTATCTATATATATATATATATATATATATATATATATATATATATATATATATATATATATATATATATATATAAGACAATAGGAAAACTGTAATAGTTGCCCACAAATCTATTACAGTTTTACTATTGTCTTTTACATTTATAAATATTGTCTTTTTCTACAGGTTAACTCTGACAAATTTTTCATACACACACACACACACACACACACACACACACACACACACATATATATATATATATATATATATATATATATATATATATATACATATACATATATATATATATATACACACACACACACACACATATATATATATATATATATATATATATATACATATATATATGTGTGTGTGTGTGTGTGTGAAATGCAGCGCGTTGTATGTATGTTTATGTTTTAAATAAATCATTTTAGCCATTTAGTCGTTAATCAATTCTCGCCACAAATTATCTTCAGGCCGCGATGGTGTATGTCTGTAGATAATCAAGACCTACACAGCCAACACATGTGATCAGTATTCCTCTCAATAGAGCTATACATCGTCCGATCAAATGGAAAAGAAAGACATAACGGACGTTATCCTAATATTTAAAAGTAAATAAAGGATAAGTTGAAGCCAAAAGTGTAATTATATTAATATGTTATGTTTGATCTTTACTAAAAACGTGTTTAAGAAAATTAAAACTGTGCACACTTATACACGTTAAAAAAAGTAGGATATAAACAAAGCATATATATATATATATGCATTCATATTTAGTACTTATATATATATATATATATATATATATATATATATATATATATATATATATATATATATTTGTGTGTGTACTGTGAGTATTATATTTATTTGCATTGAAATATGAATTATATATTGTTTGTATATTACTTTCTTACGTATAAAATTTTAGAAGAGCTTTTTAGTATTCATAGATATATATAAATATAAATATGAATTATTTTGTTACCCATTTGCAGCATGTTTTATGCATATCAATTTTCAAAATGGCCGTTTATTTCTTATTGACGGTCTCGTCTTGAATGGTTTATAAAAGCAGCGCCTCATTGTACCGACAGTTCGAAATAATTTAATTCCGTTTTTTAACCTATTCATTTTTAATTCTGTGATTTACTATTTCTTATCCATCCGTAGATTCTGACACTTGACACCTGACATAACTATATCCGTGATTTTGAAACCAGATTGAGGAACAGAGATTTCTTAAAGTCTTTTGAGATAAAGGAAAATTCAGAATTCGTTATACAATCATGAATTTCCGAGCACGCTTAAAAAAATGTTAGTTAACAACGTTGATAAATATCGAAATATTGCATCTATAACGCGCATTCGAATCTAGTTAACAGACAAGTGAAATTATAGTTTAATTTTCTCTTATTTTTATTTACGTATTGTTAAGTCTTCTGTCACTATATATTTAACCATTCCTATTTTAGGACAACAGTTTAAAAAATAACTTCAAGTTTAAATGGAAAGTGTTTCTGAAGGCAGTGGAAGGTCTTCTAGAAATCTCCCCTATCTGATCTGTCACACAAAGACCCAGGAACAACGTGAACAGAATCTACAAACGAGGCCAAGCTCTGTACACTACAGTAAGTAATTTTGCTGACTTCCATAACCCTTATCGTTCTCACAAGAATTAAAAACATAGATAAAACTTGTTACGGATAGATGTAAGCATTGACTCGACAAGCATTACACTCTTATTCAAATTAATTGAAACAACCGCTTTAGTTTCCTTTTATTCACCCACTGGTGTGACAGGGTGTAATTGATCTCTATTTTTCCCTCAGATTAGGTCATTTGTAGTAGTGTGCAGTAATATGAATCTATTTTCGGAGTGTATGTTGAAATTTGTTTGGCCTTGAAAAATGTTGCGTCATCCATGATTGCATCAGAGTTTTATCTCGCCCATACACTGTTGTCTCGACTGTCGATTAGATATCCTACCGCTATTGTCTGCGATGGAAATTGTTCCAAGGAAACCAGTGAGAAAATCAAAGTTCTATAGACTAACCCTGAAAGATTCCTGATTTAAATTCAGGCGATTCTGTCGTCAATCTTTAAGGAACAACTTCATGGAATGGGCACATAAAGTACTAACATGTCCACTGGGTCATGTTTCATTGGAAAAATACGAAAAAAGTAAATGATAGCGGAATTATTGGTCTTGTTTCAATTAATTTGCACAAGGGTGCATGTATGTGCTTATGTAATTATTCATAAGTTTTATTGAGGATCATGTCAGATATAACGAAGGGGACAGCAGCCATTGTTTTGTTTTGTTTTTTTTTTTTTTTTAAGGCAATTGAGAGACAAATGCATTGAGCAGAAGATGGCCATATTCCAAATCTTCGTTGATCTAACATAGGTTTTTGATACTGGGAATAGAAATGCTTTATGGAATATTCTTAAGAAGCTTGGATATCCTAATGAGTTTGTTTCTGTTCTTGGAGATTTCCAGGAAGCGACAAAAACACGTGTCAGCGTCGGTGGTAATATGAAAATCGTATAAAGCAAGGAGATGTAACAACACCGAATCTATTTCCGTTATACTTCACGATCTTTTTTAAGGCCGTTTGAAGAATCTCACAGGTCTTGTACATCAAATATCGAACAATGTATATTGAATATGGAGAATCAATAGCACGCAAGGGGTTACAGTGTCAACAACAATCTACTGTCATCATTAATAAGCAATTTCCTGTTGATTGACGATTGTGATAAACTTGCTCCTCACTCCCAGTGTGACATGTAACATTTTATGGATTCCTTCTCGACGGAATTTAGAGCACTAGTTCTAACGATTAGCTTCCAAAAGACCGTCGTAATGTACCAATCCGCTCCAGATAAAGCCAAGTATTTACGCAGTACTCTAAATACTTATTTCGGCATAAATACCTTCCACATAATGTTAAGACATAAGCTAGATGAGGATACTTTGTCACTAATGTTTTACCATTTATTTACAAATAAGAGAAACAAACTAAAAAAATAAACAAAAAATATAAATAAATGAACGTATTATGTAAATAATAAAACATAAATAAACTACGAATCCACACATAAACACAAATCGATGATAATCGATAATAAATAAGTAAAAAAAAAAGTGTGTACTTATGAATAATTGCCTATATGAATATTTGGTAAAGTCTTATAAGTGGACAATGCATATTGGTAACTTTATGGGTCGTGTTTAATGTTATAAATGTAATTTTTTCTTATTACTACATAATTTATTTTAGTAGATATACACGTTAGAGCTGCTATCCATCAATTTTTATTTTCTTAAATAACGTATGTAATAAATGCTGGCCCACATTGAGAAATCCGACTAAATACAGAGTGTACCTTCAACAAGAATCGAATTTGTATCACATTTTCCGCCAGTGAATGAACTTCTAGAGCATATATGCATATATGCATATATATATATATATATATATATATATATATATATATATATATACATATATATATATATATATACATATATATATATATATATATATATATATATATATATATATTATGAAATGGACAACGTCTGACAATTATTTTAAGACATTTTTATGTTTATACTTTCTTTTTATATATATCTTTATATCTTTATATCTTATATATATATATATATATATATATATATATATATATATATATATATATATATATATATATCAGTTTAAATGTCATTTGTAGTGGATACTCGTATTTATTTATTAAACAGTATCTTTACTTAGAAATAATTGGGCCGTCTATTCAAATATGAGTATCCATTAAAAATAACATTTAAAGTGATAAAACTCTGATATTAGATAAATGAAGATGCAATAAATATATATATATATATATATGTGTGTGTGTGTGTGTTTGTGTTCAGGCAGAAATCCTTCTTTCATGCACATTCATTGAATATGGCAGGCCAGGTGCTTTGATTTATTTTTTTATGCAATTTCTTATAAATCTAATAATGTTTTTTTTTCTTTTCAGATGATAAAATATATAAAAACTGTCCGAATGTTCTTTTTATCCGAACGCATTCGACTACATCTTTCTGGCCATAGCTCAATTAGGTATCATTTAAATATTCATGGAGACCTATCGGACACTATTCGTAACCTACTTATTGACAACACAAATATAATATTATCATCTTCATGCAAAATGTTTTAAAATAATGGAAGCCTTATTAATAAACAAAAAAAAAGCACTTAATAATATCAACTATGAACATGGAAACAATATCTTGACCGTTGTTTGAAAAATAAAAACATTATATAAATACAGACAAGCAACAAACTATTTCTTTTTTAACAACTAAAATATTTCATCCCTGAAAATGACTAAATGCATAGCCGAAAGCGCTCGGTAAAAAGGAACATTCGGACAGTGTTTATATAATTTATAATCCGAAAGAAATTATTAGATCGTATGAGGAATTGTATAAAAAACCTAAATAAAAGCACCTTGTCTGTCGTATTCAAAGAAATGTGCATGAAAGAAGGATTGCTGCATAAATACACAAATTACACACACACACACACACACACACACACACACACACACACACACATATATATATATATATATATATATATATATATATATATATATATGTATATATATATATATATATATGTGTGTGTCTGCCTGTGTGTCTCTGTGTGTGTACTTATTAGCTGAGATAGATATGTCTTTAGTTGTTTTGTGTGTATATATATATATATATATATATATATATATATATATATATCAGTTTAAATGTCGTTTTAGTGGATCCTCATATTTATTTATTAAACAGTACTTTTATTTATAAATAACTGGGCCGTCTACTCAAATATGAGTATCCATTAAAATAACATTTAAAGTGATAAATCTCTGATATTAGGTAAATAAAGATCCAATATATATATATATATATATATATATATATATATATATATATATATATATATATATGTATGTATGTATGTATGTATGAGTGTGTGTGCATGTATATGTAATTTTCTTAAATTTTTGTGTACAATCGCCGGCGACTACAAATAGTTTCACGCAATCTGTTTTTGTTCTTTTTTTTTTTTTTTTTTTTTTTTTTTAGAAATGAACATTTATACCTGCTCAGCTAAATGAAGGTATTAAAATAAAGGTGAAAGGACACACCAACTAAATTCACTAAGTTGGGAAATACCTACAATATCAAGATAGGAATTCCGAGGAGTCACCATTAATTGAGGAATGAAAAAAAATTCCTAACAGCAAAAAAATTTCAAAATACTGCCTAAAAATTGCTCGATCGCATGGAAAACATAATACTCTCAACAAGGGCGCCTGATGCAAAATGTAAAATACTCTGGACAATACCGGGCCCTCAAAATCCTCCATATCAGAGCATAACTTTTAAATAATGTACCAAATGGAAAACCCCTAACGAAGTATGTTACATAGATATACAAGAGAATGTGTTCGATCTATATTTCATGCCAGAACGTAATTATAATTTTCTTTATACAATCTGGTGTAAAATATCTGATCACAACAAACATATACATGTAATCATCTGGAAGCCTACAACTGGTTTTTGTGAAATGTACATTTAATACCCTCTCGTCTAACTCCGGATGTCACAAGTGTTGGCAATAAAATGTAAAATATTACGAAATAGAAATTACAACCAAAATGCTGAAGAATCACAATTACTTCGAAAAACATTATTTACATTATTCGAACTATTGTCTTCATCATTGTCGCCATATTTATTACAACGTTTCGGCCGTTGTACGCTCCGGCTTCTTCAGTTGGTTGGAATTTCGCTCACTGGGGTAGACTGTTCTAGTTTCGCGTGCCATGTTTAATGGATACCAGTTATCCCCTGTTAATTTCCCTCTGCAAATTCTCCACTGCCTTAATCAGGTGTAATAATAATAATAATGTAAATAATGTACATAATAACTCATCTCAGAAATATAGACAGATACTTCGAAAAAGTATTCAGAGCTTTTGAATAATTGCATCCATTATCTCAAAAGAAATATAGAAATTAGTTTAAATTCAAAGTCTGTTTGGCAGTATGCATTTTGATATGATTTTGCATTTTGTGTAAGTTATGTTATCATATATTTGAATGTGTATTTCTGTGCCTACGCACGTTTGTGTATTTTCGTTGTAAACGCAAAGATAAGCTATATAGATAGATGTAAGGATGTGTTTATTAATATATGTATGATGAGGTAGGTGAATGGTAGGAAAATAATATACCGAAACATTTTGTTACGTTACATATATGAAAACTACTAGCGATTCACGTCAATAAACATAGATAATCTCTCTGCTTTTCCTTTCTCTCTCTCACACATACACTTTCTCTTATGCATAACCTTTTGCACAGAGACTCTCCTTTTGCACTCTTTCGTTCTCTATCTATATTTACACCCACACGCAGTTAGTTTTTCACATGTGGAAAACTTTTAAAGACACCTGCTTCTAGACGCACCTGATTACCCGAATTCTCGCCTTGTGTACGCACAGAGACACATACTAGTTTAAATGGTGGGGAAGCGGAGTTTTGCGTATAAAAATACAAACAAAAACTCTCATAAGATTTCGACAAATGGATTAATGCACATATAAAAACATACAAATAATTCTATAGCCATAAAGAAATAAAACTACATAGGCTAACATTATAAACTCGATAATACACGTACGGAAACCATCTTGAATTTTATTTCAGCTTTGCATTAGGTCGGATTTTATCGTTTTAAAATGTTTTTGACTCTTCGTGTCGAAATCATGAGCAATAAATGTGTTCTGGCACTTCCTAAAATTTAAAGAAATATTTTAGAAATATTTAGAAATACTTTTTTAATATAATTGAAGGTTTTTAAAAAAATGCCCTTGGCTATATCAGCGTGTCTTTTTACAGTATCATAGAAAAGACACCAAGGGTGACATTAAAAAAATCTGTTCAACTAAAAACAAAATCAATTTTTTTCACGTTTTTATAAAAGCAAATAAATTATTTATTTATTTTTTTTTTTTTTAAAAAAAAAGAAAAAAAAGCGGATTTTTAGTGAAAGAATTAGACCCTCCACGGTGATTAAAAATGACCTCCTGGTGTTTAAAAACGGCCTCGCCAAAAAGTTAACTCCTGCATGCATGCACGCTCGCATACGCGCGTGCGCGCGCACACACACACACACACACACACACACACACACACACACAGAGGAACCAACACTTTCATAAACGCAAGTATAACCACTAAAAATATAGAAAACAAACACATACACATATAGACATATTCAAAGTCCATATGAACAATTATAATGTCACGTACACAAGAATACACATATATACAGATACACGAGGTTAGGTGCATAGGCACACAAATATAAGTACTTCGCATTTGAATCCCAAAATTTATATTTCGGATTTTAGGAGAATTTTATTTAACTGTTTTTCTTTCTTTTCTATCAAAGTCAAATTTCAAAGTAAACTTTGAATTACACTTTAACAAATATTAATACTTATTGATCGTTTAATATTCGTATATATTGATCAACTGACTAATATATGCTTTTTCCCCACTTTATGAAAGAAAGTAAAGAGAGAAAAAATACAGTTGGATTTTTAGAGATCAAAGTTAAGAAACTTTTAGCCGTGTTTCTTTTTTTGTCATGTTCTCTCAAAACAGGCAACCATGGCTTTTATTGCTCGAAATTCTTCCCATTTACCATACCAACGTGATGTAATCCTCAGCAAGCTTGTCTTGCTAGAAAAATTACGACTAAGTAGTGAGTTCGATCCTCACAGGGTGCCCCATAGTTTCGACCTTGGCCACATCTAAACTACGCTTAGAAAATCGTTTAAGTGTGTAAATAACTCGCTCCAGTACTTTTATCGTCTCTCAGTTTAGTCTCTATCTTTGGGCAGAGTGCGCTCAGGGGCGACTCCAAAAAAGGACCAAGTCACATGGGAGGAAAATGATACTGAGAGGTGCCCAGCCCTGGTAAACAGATTCCCAAGGCCGCACCCAATCTTTGCACTATAGAGAGGGATCGGTGGTCACACCGAGGCCAGCGCAACCAACGGCTGCAAGGGATCAGGCATTTTTTTTTATCCTAGCCCGTGTGTACGCGCTCGGGCTCCCCACATTAAACCAACTACCTGAACTCGTGGAGGGGTTGAATAAATACAATTTACCATACCGTTTTTTCTCTGTTTTGCCATTAATTCACAAAATCTTGTTAAGTATGTTACTACGAGTTTCCTCCTCTTTCTCTCGCTTTGAATATGTCCTGTGTGTTAAATTCCCGAAAGACGCTTTTTTTCAATTTGAGTCCTTGAAATGTCAGCGCTTTCTTTTAGACTGTAGGGCATGATATTTATTCTTGTTCCTATTTGGCATAAGACTTCTTCGTTGGTCAGATACCAGTGCAAGATATGACGAGTACAGGAGCGTTCAATAGAATGACATCTGTTGGTTTTTCTTCGATAGCTGTGAGCAAAAGCCCAACATTCAATGTCATGTAGATTATTATATATTAGGCGACATTAGCAAAGAATAAAATAAATAAAAGTTAAGAAAAAAAAAAAAAACTACACGCATCCATATATTTTAAATATTGACTAAATTTACTGGCCTGAATGAGCTCCGACAGAAATCGAACCTGCATCCTACACTAAACCGTCATATAGCCTGACATGTTATATAATTTCGCTAGAGAAAATGCGTCAGGTTAGCAAAGTCAAATTACTGTTTTTAAACAACAATTTCCATGATTTTTCAGGGACGCTCATATCTCCTCGAAGCGTATCTTAACGTAAACAAATGGAATCATATATTATGAATGCGTTCACCTGTATGTATATGTCTATGCGTATGATGGTACCACCCCAAACAAACACATGTATAGTCCCCCTCCCACCAGTAAACATGGTAAATAAGCATAAATAGATCAAATTTTAAAAAGTAAAAAAATAAACCAGATCGCGAAAGTGTGAAACGCAGGATCACAAACCCATGTCTGTTCAACTTATTATATACATATATATATATATATATATATATATATATATATATATATATATATATATATATATATATATATTGATTTAAAATATGTTTTTTCGCTACACAGATCTAACCATGTTTCAAAAATGGAAGCTAAAAGCTTCGAATTTAATTTTGTAATTAAATTAAAGACATTAGTTCCATTTCATCCACAAGCGAATTTTGGAGTAACTTATTTTTAAAATTACTGGGTTTTAAAAGCACAAAAAAAAATCATAATTCACGTTCCCAAGGATACAGAGAAATTTTATTTTTACATTGACCCCTATTTTGTAAAAATAAAAATATCTATAAGAACACCGGATTATATATGTTACTGTTCTTATATATATATATATATATATATATATATATATATATATATATATATATATGCGTGTGTCTGTGCGTGTTTGTGTGTATTTGTGTGTGTTTCATTAAAGACGACTGACAGAGTAATGCGATTAAGCGTTTCATATAATTTTCTTATGTTCGTACAATGAACACGGCCACAATATACTGACCGTGTTTGAAAAATAAACATTACTATAATTCTTGATACGGACATAAAAAAAAATCCACACATTGAGTTAAAAATCAAAATCATCCTCGGTAATGGCTAAACGAATAGCCGAAAGCACTCGCATATGCAGAACATTTTCAATTTTTACACACTTTGTATTCAGAAATGAAAACAATTATACGAACAAAAGGAAAATTAGATAATAAGATTAATTGCAGTAACTTGTCAGTCATGCAATCATCTTTAATGAAAAGAGAGACTGCTACTCATATGTATAATATATATTATGAAATTGACTAAGTCCGACAATTATGATAATATATTTTCTATTTATATATGCACAAATATTTAAGTAAATGTTTTGTTTATAGTAAACTGTATTGACTAAATTTACCAGTTTAAATGTACGAGAAATTGCATAGAAAATTCGTGTCCTCCGACAGGAATCGAACCTGTATCCTACACGGAACCGTCATATAACCTGACGCATTATATCATTTGGCAACAGAGAAAGCGTCTGCTTAGCAAAGTCAAATTAGTTTTTTTAAACAACCAATTTCCATGAATTTTTCTCGAACGCTCTTGTCTGCTCAAAGCTTATCTTAACGTAAGCAAATAACATCATATATTATGAAATAGGCCTAATCCGACAATTATTTTAAAATATTTTCTGTTTATACATTATATATAATGTTTTTAAAAAAATATGATTCGATCGCAGCACAGAAATTACTTATTCGAAACTGGCGCACAATAGTTAAAGTTTAATTTGAATATTAAACCTTAACTTTAGATGACCGTTTCATTCTCAAGCGATGTTTGGAATAACCAACGAAAGAAATGTTTTACTCCTTTATAATTTGGAAATGGAGATGTTATCTGGGTTTTTTTTTATTATCAAGGGTTCTTTGTTTTGATGAAAGTAGGAATATTTAATTTATGTCAAATTTTTGGAGTCGTGTAAGGTTAAGTTGGGGGATTTTTCTCCGGTTAAAATGGTCATTTCTATCAGGCTCTACTGTTTTTATTACTAGCTGCTAAAACTGAAACTGATTGATGTTCTAGTAACAGTCTTTTTGGTGTTTATTTATTTGGGGTTTTTTTTTGCGTTTTTTTTATATAAAATTTGTTATATTTACTTGTGTGCCTGTGCACAATAATGGAAATGGAACGTTTATAGATAAAAGAAGTGAAGACATGGGAATCAACACTGCATTGAAACTGTCAATTTCCCGCTTCAATGGAAACATTAGATCAAGTTCAATTTTTTGATAGTAGATTTAGTAGATACTATTGAAGCGTGGAGTTATATACATATTATGTCGACACTCTCGTTTCCTTTATTCTATATATATATATATATATATATATATATATATATATATATATATATATATATATATATATATATATATATATATATATATATCATAAAAATATAGTTTGAAGGTATGATATATTATGGGTAAAAGTGCTTAATATCAACGCTAGAGCGTATGTAAATATAAATATGAAGTGGACACTGTGGTCAAGACGAAACGGCAACAGTCTGTTTCATGGAGCAATATAATCTTCATTACCATGTCCCTGAAGACACACACACAGACACGTACACGTACACGTACACACACACATAAATATATATATATATATATATATATATATATATATGTATATATATATATATATAAAGTAACGAAAACTTTGGTAATCCGTATGATGATGAAATCCTGAGAGCTAAATGTTTCGCCACCTTCTATGCTAACTTATGTAAGCTTATATATATATATATATATATATATATATATATATATATATATATATATATATATATATATATTCTCTGACCGACTTTTTTTCATTTCTTTTATTTTCCCCGGTAAATTCAACCTTATCCAAGATCATCTTCAGGTGTGAATTTTTAAGACAAAAAATTAATATAAGTTCTGATTTTTTTTTAAATGCACATGAAACGAGCGCTGTTATACTTATTTTAAATACGTATGAACGCGCTCTGTTATAATTCTTTTAAAAATTAAGTTTTATAGATGTTCATGGTTTTATCTAAGGGTGGTAACTTTAATTTATATTGTTGTCATTTTTTAATAATTATAATGCAATTTTTATTAATTTTAGCATTTTGACCCACTTTCCGCCATATTATGTTGTTTTCTGAATATATGGCATTTTGATAAAATTCTTTCTGTCCTTGTTTCCTATAAACTTGTTCGGTTGTTGGTATACACAAGATTATTTCAAAGACAACTTATGATGTGTACTTATTTATTTTTGCAGTTGAATGATGAGTGCATAATTACAGTGTAATAAAAATAATACCAATAACTTCGTAACTAGTGATCAAGTTCTGAAACGGAAGGGTAAAAAGATTGACAGAATAAGACGGGGCTATATATTTTTAAATCGATATCACCCCAAGCAAGGCAGTATAGCCATTATCACGCAATTGCTTACAGGCTGTGGAGGAACTAGGAACAGAAATATTAGTAATGTGCAGAAAGAGAAAAGTGCTATGAGGTGAACAGTAGATAGCGATTAAAATTGCCTTTACAAATTCAGATTAAATTTATCTGAAAATCGTGACCCTGGAAGGGAGTTCCACATACGAAAAGTGCAACATAAGAAACTGTCAGCATAGAAGTTAAGGGGACATCTAGTTAGCTCAACCCTAAATTGATGAGATGTCACCGCAAGTCTAGTATTGCGCTTAAATTCATGCAGTCTAAGTACCGCAGCCAAGAGCTCATCCGAACAAGTACATTGAAAGTATTTACAAAACACGCACAGAGAGGCAAACTTACGATGGTTGGCAGGTGACTGAAGCTGAACCGCCAGATCAGGACTAATAATATTGCTGATTCTTCTTTGGATCTTATCAAAGAGATCCAGGTAAATACCAAGTGCACTGGACTAAATGCGGTAGCAGTATTCTAAATATGGACAAATGGTAGACATAGATATGCAAGATAGATACCGGAGAGAAAAATTGCCTCGCTCGACACAGGGCACCGACTTTCTTAGCAGCTGAGCTAACAATGCATTCAATATAGTCTTTCCACTTCATGTTAGGCACAACGATTCACTTTCCTGGTGGTTAGCATCAGCCATGCTGATGGAAGGCTGCGCGGGGTCTCTCAGCTAATTAATAGTAAGAAGTTTAGTTTGGGATGCGTTAAAATTAACAGGGCATCTTTTGCCCCAGTTAACGACGGTCTTGAGGTGATTTTGTACATCAGCTGCCATTTTGACCTTGTCGAACTGATCCTTACTCTCGAGGCAGGGGTAAATGGTAGTGTCGTCAGCGTAGATGACAAGTAGGGAGCTGGTGTCATTAGGAAGATTAAAAGTAGAACCTTGGGGGACACCCGTGTTACTACGAAAAGGATCAGCTCAAAAATTTATCTGGAAATACTGCATCTTCTCAGTTTATGGATATATTCATCTGAAAATATGTTTCTATTACAGCGTTCCACATGTGGTAAATGAACATCAAGTGATCTAGCCATGGAAAACCATGATATTACGTTGTCACACATTGAAGGAGGCACTTTACAGGAAATTAATAAAACTCTTCGGAAATATTGAATAACTAATATATTTTGTTGAAATAGGCACAGTATTGATGAATGATTGTTCTCCAACGCAAATCTAAATTCTTGATCCTATCTTTTAAAAAATGCACATTCTCTGTTGTGATCAACAGTTCAAATGTATCGATTACCTCTTCATTATTGGAGAATTATTTATTGAGAGTATATATATATATATCCATATATATATATATATATATATATATATATATATATATATATATATATATATATGATAACGATATATAATTATTTATATATCAAGAAAGATGTGTGGCAAAGTCGAAAAAGTTTTCGTGTCAGGCGTTTCGTCTTATAGGACTTCATAAGACTAGATTTTGTTTACATTGATGCTACCACACATTCACACGAAGGAGAAAATTGTTTACAACTACTTCTAACGCAATAAAAGGCTTAAACAATACGAAACAAAGCAGCAAGCCAAATCTTGACGGAGGATTTTACTCTATCATCTGTAAGGTTGCTATATTGCTATATAACCTGTAATAATTGCACACGGCATATATTGGAGAAACCTCTAGAATATTAAATGAAAGATTGTATTAACACAAAAGAGATATTTTTAAAAAAATATTAAAATTATTTACTCACCATAACGAGACTGACAACAGTTTTGACATAACAATCGACGGTTAAGTCTTTTTTTTTTACTCACTATTTTTCTCTCTTTTTTCTCTCTCCTGTACAGATGTACATCTTTCTTTCTTTCACTTTCTCTCTCCCTTTCGCTCTGTCTCGAACATATATACACACATACATACATACATAAATACATAAGTACATATATATATATATATATGTGTGTGTGTGTGTGTGTATATATATATATATAGTTGTATGTGTCTTTCATTCATGCACGTTCAGTTAAAAGACCAACGAATGTTTTAAAATTTTCATTTTTAGAATTATTTTCATTCACCAAATTAAACAAGGAGACCGTTCAGAAGAGATACAGGAGGTTCCGAAGTCGTCTGGGGGCTGGGTTGAAGCCAATGGCGATTTTGTTGAATAAATATATTCTTTAGTATTTCAAGATATTTTTTGTAATGTTGGTAAATATATCTGTTAAAATGAGATGTCAATGTTATTTTCACTTTTGCTTCATTTAGACGACAATTTATCAATTGTATACTGTAATATGAAGAAAGTCAATACCTTAAACAAAATAAATAAGATAACCAAACAAACCAATAAATAAGTAATTAAAATAATAACAGAAATAAATAATGTAAATAAATAATAG
>OZ010579.1:120744407-120786907 GCA_963932145.1 Acanthosepion lycidas
GTTTCATACTAAACGCAACCATCAGGCCTGATGATCGTGTTGGATGTAGAATAAAGTTTTTAAACCTTTTATTCTACATTCAACATCATCACTTGATAAGACACCAGAAGTGTTGAAACAAAATGATTATTTTGTAGTGAATTTATAATATATTTATGTAATAATTTCCAAATAAATAATTATCTATATATAGTACAGGTAATAGATCCGTTGGTATGGAATACAGGTGCATCCTAGTAATAACAAATATTAACAATGATCCACAGAGAGCTCAATGTGTTTATTAAAACAGGCCATGTATGGATGGGTTCAGACCAGCTTGAAATAGACTATACTTGTTGGTGTTGGTGTAATTTTGTTTCTTGCTGTAATATTGCTGACGTGCCTAACCAATCGGCCACCAAGGATCGATTTTACTGCTTATAAACTTCAACCATGCCTACCGGATGCTTCTTTGTGGCCGAGTCGGTTAAGGCACGTCAGCGCAAATGACGGTTCTGTATAGGATGCAGGTTCGAATCCTGTCAAAGGACGAATATTTTCTATGAAAATTTCTCGGACATTCAGGCCGGTAAATGTTATTTAATACTGTTTATTATAAACAGAGCATTTACTTAAATACTTGTATCTTTAAAAACAATGTTAAACATAAAAATGTCTTTAATAAATAAATTGTCGGACTTTGGCCATTTCTTAATGTATATATGTATATATATATGTGTGTGCATCAAAAATACTTTTACAAAATTTGAGAGCGTATTACTCACACCAACACAACTATAAATTTCCATATAATCATATGTTTGCCAATCCGTCGTTTTTGAATTTTTGAAGTTTACGGTAGATATGCTGTCATGTAAACTAGTTTACGTGCACATTTGTGGCTAGCCTGTCCTCAACTTTTAATGTGTGCTTTAATGAGTTACCTGAGAAGTGTTCCGTTTAACAATGGCAACATATTCATATCGTGAGGAGGCAGAAATTAGTTTTGCATATGGACGCGTTGCTGCACGGCTGTATCAGGTTGCGTTTCCTGACCGAAGGCAAACGAGTCATATAACCTTTGCTGCTGTTTATCGTCGCATTGCTGAGAGAAGATCCGTAGTGCCTCAAAGTTTGTAAAAGTATTTTTGGATTGTACATTTAATTGTACATTTTCTCCCGTAAATTTTAAACTTAGTAAGTCAAAGACGAAGGATTTTCGGACATATGATTATATGAACTTTTGCGTTTCTCTTTTGAGGACTGTCATATATGCAGAGGCTATAGAAGACTATTTGCGCAACTTTATATTCGGAACGTTCCAGATATCCATATTTGAATCCAGAAATTTAGCATTTTCACACATTTGAACGATGGTGACCTTGAATTGGTTTCAGGAACACCAGATTTCAGTTCTAGAAACTGTATTATTTTTTACCATGTACAGTGCATGCTTCAGACTTCCAAACTCAACGCACCGACTGCAGTACCATGATGACTCACTCATATTCTCCAGTGCTAAGGCGATATAAGTAGGTTGACGTCATTAGGTAGCTGTCTATGTTTTCCTTTTTCTTCTTTTTTTTTTTGGTCTTCAGTTTAAAGTATATTGTAAAAATATGCTCAAATGAAATAAGTCAATAAGGTAGAGCTACCCCTTTAAATAATGTTACAAAATATATATGGTATTATTTGAGAACATGTGCTTATTCCTCCTTCAAACAAAAACAACAGTAGTTGCATAAACTCAATAAGATTTACCCAATTAAACATGTGTTGAGCATGTTGTAACTCTTTTTAAATTCCGTACAAATAAACCTCATACCAACACAACAATTTCAGCATCTCGTAAATTCATTGCCACCCTGGTTAGAAGCATCATTAGGCGAAATAAAAAGCAACACATGAGGTAGATCTTCCACTTAAATGATATAAACCTAAAAATATTGAACCCGTCATATGGGAGGGTGGCCGACTCGTTAGAACGTTATTTATTTATTTATTGACCATAAGACTCGGGTTCGAATCTTATCGTCATTTGTCAGGAAGGGGACTTCTGGATATTATCAAGATCCCAGTAAAATATTTTCGACCATAACTTTTGGAAAGTGCCTGAAACCATACCACGGTTTACCAAGTCTTGTGAGTGAAGATGTGTGGACGTAACTCTTGGGAGCCTATCATATGTGAATGGAATCGTCTGTTTATGTAAATAAGCGGAGCTGAGGAAAGTTAGCATTAGGTCTTAGCCGCTCGCTAATCTCTTAGTGCTTGTCGAACTCTCTGCCCGAAAGCAGAGACGAACCCAGATCAGTCTGTGCCGTAGGGTAGCTTCTCGTCTGGGGAGATAGACAAACCCGACTCCGGGGTCTACGTGGAATTTTTTCTCAGGCCTACAAGCTCCCCCCCACCCAAAAAAAACACGTTAAACCAGCCTTGTACCACATCCTGCTGTGTGGTGCTCGGGTTAGCATTAAGTCAATTGCTAAGTGAACCTTCGTGTAGTAAATCTTTTTCATTACTTACCTACGTGTTTGTCTTCCTTATTTCCCCTCTGTTATCTCGAAATCACGAGATACGACGGAGTCGTCGATGGCAGTGCTAGCACGAAGTCACAAGTCATCGTGACGGAGGGTTTGAGCGGGCTGGTCTTATTTCCCGAGAAATCATAACTAAAGAACTCAGCATGGTTGCGGTATAAAACAAATGTGGGCTCTGTCGGTGTTGAATAAATACAGAATGTGCCTGAGAAGGCATCTGCAACGGGAATTAGCTAACCGACCTAGAAGACGGACATCCTCGAATACGAGTGGCTGCGCCATGTAGATTTAGATATATCAGGATTTGAAAACAGCTGTGTCTTCAGTGTCTGAAACTCACTGAAAATACTGAAGATACATAAATTAATAAAAATTACTCTAATTTTTCTTAATAGTGCTTCATACTTTTCATGAGTCAGAACAGAGGAAAATCCGAGAATTGTTGCCATATCTTACCTGGAGCTTCCCAATCACACCTTCCCAACCTCGACAGAGTTTAAATATCTTTAGGCGGCCTTTGTAGGTGATGCATTATTTTCGATTATAAATCAGCTTCCTTACACCTTCCTTTCACAAATGAAATGTCGCAAGCATCTGTGTACTCTATTGTTATTTCAATAGAAACTGTGTAAGCGATCTACATTCCTTAGTTCCACCTGTTCAGATCTTTACAGCTAATATCCGACATGTCATGTACACAGGATCAAATCATTCATATCCCATACATACTCCATTGGCAAAAATGAATTTCCACTCAGACAACTTCTTCCTCAAAATTGTGCAACAGACTCTTGAGAGAATGCTTTCCCAATCACTACCCTATTAAACTCTTCACGTCTAGGGTCAACTGTTTTCTATGCTGCGTATAATCATAATAAACATATAGTCAAAATATGCGCCTACTCCTACTTACCTTCATCCAACAACATCATTCAGTAACCTTCAAACTTGAGTGGCTCTTGGGTCTTGTATTGGACAAACATTCAAATAAGCAATACACGAGTCTGAAGAAAATCTAAATTTTTCCGTTAACAGAGCTGATCTATTCATAAGTCTATTTAAATCATACAATTATATTTAACACTAATGTCTACAGTTAAGGTGGGATTACAAGTACGGTTGGGGTTAAAAAAGTAATAATCAGTTCGTACAAGGTCATTTGAATAGGAGTGAGATTCAGACCTGACAAACCGAATTCCAAAATTGTTCTCTCTATTAATCTTGTTCTATGGGCCTTTCACTGTCATAGCGGAGAAAAATATTTTTCCGCCTAATGAGTACTGGGTACGTTTTCGCTAAATATTTTTGGCCACCTTGCAGCTGCTGGATGTATAAATGTGCAATTAATGCCTCATTGAAGTTTCTTCTTGTCTTATGCGCCGTGTCCTCTCATGGTGTAGAAGATCATAGCTTTCCATAACCCCATTTCTGATATCCATCTTGCCAGATAAAAAGGAAAAAAAAGGTTTACCGGAATCTAGGTGGGATGTTTGACCTGTGAGAAAGAGACTAAGACGTAAGGTAGAATAGATTAAAAATGCTTGTGTGCGTGGCTATCTACATCTTTTGTTTTTCTGTAACATTTCCGGAAATGCTGTCTGGTAGGACTCTTTATACCAAGGGTGTTAATTATATAAAGTTAAAAAGGGAGCTGACAATGCAAAAAAGTGGCTGCTTAATATGTGTATACAATAGACATATACAACACTGTCTCTTGTAGCTCTTAATAAACTTTGTCTTTCTGTTACTTCACCTAAGCCTTGTTCCGCCATCCTCATGCTTCCTGCTTTGCGTTGTTTTCCTCTTTCCCGCTTGATCTCTAGCTATCCTGTGTGTATCATATTTTCAAAGTCTTCCTTCCTTCTTATGTAACTTAGACACCTCAACTCTCTCTTCCTGATGTTCAGTATTAGCTTCTTTTACACTATTTGCATTGTTCAGAGCGCAGTCTTCATCTTCGCTGTCATATTTAAGATATTTATCCGGAAGAGGCATAGCACGTGGAACTAGAAAAATCTACTCCGGTGAACGAAATAAAGGGTTCTGTTTGAAATTGTAATCATCTGAAGAAGACCGGAACGTACAACGGCCGAAATGTTATGAATATGGCAATGAAGATGAGTATAACAGTCCGAATAATGTAAATTGTGTAAATAATTATAATACCTCGTCTCAGAAATATAGACATATATATTTTATTTTTTGTTTCGATTTTCTCCAAAACTTAGTCTTGCTCACATATTGGGTCCTGGTATCTTCAGCACGATTCTGTATTGTGGTTTAGGAAATTTCGCAAGCCTTTGGATACTCTATCGTTATTTTAATAGAAACTGTGTAAGCGATCTACATTCCTTAGTTCCACCTGTTCAGATTTTTACAGCTAAGATCTGACATGTCATGTACACAGGGTCAAATCATTCCTATACCATTCATACTGTATTGGCATAAAGGAATTTCCACTCAGACAGCTTCTTCCTCAAAATTGTTACGTTGTGAAAGAAACTCCTGAGAGAATGCTTTACCGATCACTACCCACCTAACCTGTTCAAGTCAACTGTTTTTTTTCTACTTATACTCATGATATGCACCTACAAAGCAACTCTTCCGGAAAAGTGATACCACATGCACAATGTTATCTTTCTTCCATGGAACTTAAGTGTCAGTTGTGTAGATTTATCTTAGTTATTCCGCTACATTTCACGTTGAACATTGTCGTATGTAACGCATTATTCACCACCGGGAGTTATTTCGAATCAGAACATTCGTCATTAGAGCGAGTTCCCCAAATCAGAAATTACTTATAACTCAACCTAATAATAGATTTTTTTTGTCTTGTTTTTTTCCTCGTACATCGGATTCAAATGTGTTTTCTAATTTTGATTCAACTGTAAACAAATGTCTTAAAATAATTGTCGGACTTTCATAATGTGTGACGTCATTTGTTTACATTTGATACACCATGAGCAGATATGAATGTACGTGAGAGATTCATGGGTGATTGAAGTTTAAAAGCAGTAAATTCGACCTTGCTAACCGATCGATCCTCTGTGGCGAAATCGGTAAAAGCAAGTCAGGCTATATGACGGTTCCGTATAGGATACAGGTTCGAATCCTTTCGGAGGACGAATATTTTCTATGAAAATTTCTCGAACATTCAGGCCGGTAAATGTTATTTAATACTGTTTATTATAAACAGAGCATTTGCTTAAATATATGTATTTATAAAAAAAGAATGTTAAACATAAAGATGTCTTAAAATACAGTGTAACCCGGATATAAGAGAGTTGTCGGAACCAGAGAAGAAGTTTCTTATATCCGGGTTTGGTCTCTTTTGTTTAGGTAAGTATGGCTCTAATTTGGGACCAGAGAAAATATCTCCTATATCCGGGTTTCTCTTATATCCGGGTCTCTTATATCCGGGTTACACTGTATATATATTGTACTGGACGAATGGAAATGGCAATTTTACTAACTTTAATTCTTCCAGATTTATATATTTTAAAAATTAGTGCTGATTTGTTAAACTTTATTAAGAATCAAAGTCAAATCGCTATTCATGGCTTGTGAGTTTATATCTATTCATTTTTATACTATTAAGAAGTTACTAGGTATTTATCATCTTCCACCGCTTACTAAAATTGACCTATGGAATTTTTAAAACACTAATTTTGTTTTAAGAAAATTATCAGAATGATTCTTTAAATAGATTTTTCCAGGAGTTCATCAAAGATGACTTCCTTTCAATTCCACCACAGACAACATATTCTTTGGATAAAGACCCGTTTTTACTATATCGTTCATTATTTTTTTAAATTCATTTTGTAATTTATGCATCTTTGCTAATGCTAAACTTCCTCAATTATTTTTTTTAATGAATAACGCAAAGAAAAAAACTGTTTTTAGTTTATTAAGAAAAAATAATTTCAACTTTATTAAAAACGCTATTTGCCAATTCGTCTCTCAATCAATTGTTATTAAAAAAAAATATTTCATATTTCTTTTTCTCTTTTGCGTTCAGCTAATCGTGTCTTTTGCAGTTATTCAAACAATTGAAACGGTTTCGTTAACATAAAATTCCAATAAAGATAGCGAGATATGATAATCCCGATGTCCAGTGTCTGCTGAATACGATGAATAAGAACTTCGCTTCCAAACTGTAAGAAAGTTTATCTATTTACCAAATAAGAGAAGCAGTCTAACACTATCCAGATAGAGCATTAGCATATCCTTTATTGTAAATAATAGCGGACTATTTTTCTAATTTCTTTCTGCCGACTGCTAAATTCAGTTGGTATAACTGACAACAGTATTTGTTCAAATCAATCTTTTGGATATCCAGGAGAAGATCATAGAATAGCACTCTCTTTCACTATTTACATTATTCGGACTATTGTCCTCATCTTTGTCGCCATATTTATTACAGCGTTTTGGCTGTTGTACGCTCCGGCCTTCTTCAGGTGGTTGGAATGTCGAACTGAACCCTTTATTTCGCTCGCTAGGGTAGACTGTTCTAGTTCCACGTGCCATGTCTAATGGATGTCAGTTATCAGTTATCTCCTGTTAATTTCCCTCTGAAAGTTCTCCACTGCCTTAACCGGAGATTGAACTTATACTCTTTGGGTCCTGTATGGCGACAAAGATGATGACAATAGCCCGAATAATGTAAATAGGTTACATAATACCTCATCTCAGAAATATAGACAGACTCTCTTTCAATCTCAACATATGTGAAGTATCCCCTGATGACCGACGTTGGGAACAATGGTTTTTTCTGCTTCATTCACGACCTTTTGCTTCTCGTTGTTGCAAATATCCGTAACATTTAATAGTTATATTTCACTTAACTTACGTGTAAACTTACATTAAAAAAGACTAATATGAACAAGCTTTTCAAAAATATTTTCCACGCTTCATATGATTATTTTGAATATGATGGCTATCTTCTGTTTTGTATAACATAGGCACAACGTGAGTAATGCTTTGATTTGTTTACTTTCGCCTTCAACAGTTCTCGTTGTCTATAGAGCATCGTAAATCTCTACAAAACACTTTTGACATGTATGGTTATTCACAGTACCTTCTCCATAAACTGTTTTATAGTCTGAGTTACATCTCAGTTTTTGTAAATAAACATGTTTAATATTCCAAAAATGCTTCTTCGCTTTTGACATCGTTCCCTATAAAAAAAATAATACAACAGACAAAAATATACGAAGTTTTTTTTTTTTTTAATGAAAGACGATAAGGCATGTCTTAGAAGATATTTACAAAAATCTTTTTGAAAATAGGTAAAGATAAATGCCTAAAATGGACTAGCAATAATTCGTGAATATATTATGCCTTTTTAAATTTCCGCAATTTCCCGAATCTTAAAAGAAAAGTATCATTGTAAAACATGCATCGGGTCCCCACTGTCTCCGGGTCACATCCCACCCACGAAGGATATTTTTCCGGCCCACTAACTGAACCGTAGTAAGGAACTTGCATTTTTTTGTTGCATTAGTAGTTATTCCTGAAGTACCTTGTTTAATAAAGTACCTTATTTAATAAAGTACCTTGTTTAATAAAGTACCTTGTTTATATAATTTAACATTAACTTTATTGTTTTTCTTTAAACCTCCAAACCAAGGCAGCCTTCTAAATACAGCGGTCTGAAGGTGAAACAGTTTATTATTATGCATTTGATATAATAGCCCTCCTCCGGGACATTGCGTTGCTGTCTGGTCCGCTCCTTTCAAAAGATTACCGACTCGGTCGTAAAGGTACCATAAATTCCTCATAAAAAAATCTATTATTTTAATATTATCCTTATTTAAAATTCTTCTTCATTCGATACCAATGCACAGGGTGATGAAAATGCCACGCACCATTGGGATAATCTATTAAAAGTATAATTGGATATGCAAATGTTATTTACTAGTTAATTAATTGTTATATGTGCTGTACAAAATGGCCTTTTGTTTTTCAAAGCACATTTAAACTATATGCCTGTATGATTAATTAACATGTCCTAGAGTTTCCTCTCATTTTACTGCATTCATATTTAATTCTTTCTTTAAGTTCTTCGTGTCTGATAAACAACTGATTTTAAATGGCGTCACAAAAAAATCCAATTGGCCAATCAACATGACCTTTGCGACCTACCCATTAAGCCATACGGTACGTGACTTTTGCCTCACTCCATGTACCTTCTAACTTCTGAAAATGCGTTTCCCAATACTCTTCTAGGATTCCTGTAGAACATTATCTGTTAAAGAATTAGGTGTGAGCCATAAATAATATTCATTTTTTTTTTTGCTTACCATCTTCATACTTCAAAAAATAAAAATACAATTGCATTTTATTCAATGACGTATTCGCCATTATTTACAATATTTTGTTACGAAGCAAACATCCCTTCGATTCATTTAAGTAAAATTCCGGATGTTTTGAAACGAAAAGGCATTCGACGACCTCTTCAGTCTGGTTCGGATGAGAGAAACTTTTCCCTGTCAAAGAATTTTGCAGCACTCGAAAAATAAGTGATCACCAGTTGGTGAAAGGTCAGGTGAATATGACGGTTGGCATAGAACAGATGAACAACTTCCAAATTTGTATCCTACATTATTCTTGTTTTCGGTGGCCTTTTATCCTATTGTCAAGCACAGAGAAACTTTCGAGTAAAATTTTATAAACGCATTGCTACTGCTGAATGTATAAATATGCATTTAATATTTCATTACGGTTTAAATAATCTAAATGAAAAGTACGTCAACAATCACCACACGCCCACCATTAAATTTATTCTATGAAATCCACTTTTGGAGTCGGTCCTTAAGTATTGATTTTTTGCGTTTTACATTGAATCAGCCCCTATTATGATATATTTAAGGACCAGTTATTTAGGATGAGAGATTCGTCATTACAAATTGTTGCCAAAAAGAGAAATTATGACCCAACCTGATATTTTGAAAATTAAAATTATTCTTACGTGTAGCCGTATACCTGGTTGAATTTTTTTCCTAACTTTTATTCAAAATAAAAAAAAGAAAACGTTTTGTAGAAGAATTTCTTGCTAAATCTTCAGTTTAAGCCTGGCACACCATTTGAAATTAAAACTTCCTGATAATTTCCATTTCAGTGTAAATTTACATGCTTATTTCGAAAATAACAGGAAAATTTTGCGGAAATCTACTGTTTTGGGGTTATCGACAATAAAATTCTGACTCCATTTACGTCGAATCCGTCTGCCATTACTAGCGTTGTTTATATATGTTTGCCACGAATAGTTATGCGCGGAAGCTTACTTAATTCACGGCCTTTTTACTGTTCTTTCTAACTTCTTACTCGTTTTAATCATTGCGTAAAACTAAAAGAAGTCTTTAGACATTTGAAATTGAAGCTTTTATTGAATTTTCTTTTTTTTTTAATTTGTTTAGGTTATTTAGAAAAGCAATAACAAGTGTTGTTTTTATAGTGAAACTTTTTATAGTGAAGCTGTAATAATAATGTAATAATAATCATGCCTTTTAAAACCCCAAATTTAATTAAAAAAATTGAACCTTATAATTGTTCTTGTTATTATAAATTCATTTCTAATTTTTTTTTTAATTTTGTAAAAATTATGCTCTTTTCAAATTTTACGTAAAGTTTGCGCAATAATCAAGACAAGTAAAGTTCTCGCGCATAAATACTCGAGACAAACGTAAATAAACAACGCCGGTAATGGCTGCCGTGCTGTAGCTGCGACGCATATGAGTTCGAAATTTTATTGTCGATAAAAAATAGTCCGCTCCAAAACAGTAGATTTCCGCAAACTTTTACTATTATATTCGAATAAGCATTTAAATTTACACCGAAATGGAAATCTTCAGGAAATTTTAATTACAATTTTTTTTCGGGCTTAGACTGAAAATTTACCATTACTTTTTTTTACTTTAGCGTCACTTACATTTTGAGGTAAATGATTTTCATACACAGCTATCTCTAATTTGATCTTTAAAAAATGTACAAGCTAAATATGTAATATTTAGTTAGAGATGAAATCGTGACTAACATGTATTACATATCAGCGTAATTGATATCTGTCTTTAAAAAAAAATCCACAAATAATATTTCGGCCACTAGAATGACGCCATGAATTCGTATATAAAAAAAAAATCTAGACTTGAATCACTTTCTCAAGATGAAAAGCAATAAGCAAAATATCTTTCGCCTTCCATATCAGCGACTCTCTCATTGCACTTAAGAAGAAGGTCCCTCGTAATCCCTAATGATAGTCAACCCAGAACAGAAATGCTGAGGAAGACGGTACAATTTTTATTAAAACTGACATATACACTTGAAATTCACATTTCCAGCACAGCCGTGTGACATAGTGCTTCTGAGTTGGGCGTGCAGATATATAGCCTTTTCATCCCAGTGTCAAAAGAGATTGAGCAACTTCTGCTATATATCCCATGAACTCATGCTATTCCCTCGTTAATCACAGCTTTGGGTCAAACATTTTAGACGAATGAACAAATCCACTTATCCCGACAACGATGGGGAAGACATTCTTCTTCTCATTTCAAATGTCTTCTCGTGAAACCCGTTGATATTCCAAGTCAATTTTTAAACAAAGACAATGTCAGTTGGCGCGACACATTTCAATCAATTCTTGTCATCTTCAAAATAACTTTCACATGTTTCCTTTTGTGTGCGTCGTTGTTGATAAGTATCCACTGTTCATCGCTTGTCACAATTTATTTCAAAGAATATTTAATAGGTAGTTTTTATCGCTTGTGTGTAATTCTCATATTAAAGCGATTAATATAAACAGGTTTTTTGCAAATAATTTAACCCTATAAAATCAATTTTTTGGTTTTACTAAAACCACACACACACACACACACACAGCAACCTATCCATATATATACGATTACTAGGACCCATGAAAATACACTTTTCACATCCTTGTAAACTGTTAAAAAACTTGAACTATACTGCAAGAATTATATTTTCATTTTATTTTACATAATTAAATACTTTCTTAAAGAATTTATTTTTGAGTAGGGCAACGCTTACCGTTTCGGAAATTGGAATAAGTGTGACAAGTTCAAATCCCACACGATTCAAGTACATTTTTCTTTCTTTCTATGTGCCATATCCTTTTAGTACGTAGGTGATTATGGCTCTCTACCTCCCTCTATCCTTTGCAGCTCTCAACAAGTACCTTCCTTCTATCACCTCCGCCAGACCACGTTCTGCCATCCACCTACTCAAGGTCTCTAGGTATGTTATGCGTTGTTTTCCCTTGTCTCTATTTCCCACTATTCGACCCGTGAGTATTGGGATCTCCAGGCCCTCATTCCTCACTATGTGCCCCAGAAACTTCAGCTACCTCTTCCTGATGTTAAATATAAACCTCATCCTTGCTTGCTTCCTCGCTAAGATCTCATCGTTGCTCACACGCTCGGCCCATGATATTCTCAGCATCCTTCTGTAGAACCACATCTCCGTCGCCTCGAATCACTTCTTCATCTTTGAGAAAATCGTCTAACATTCGCTGCCGTAAAGAACGACTGAAGTCACGTAGCAGCTCAGTATTCTTTATTCACTTGATGCTAATGGCGCTGGAAATGTCATATGCCCATCTTTTTCTATATGATAAATAGAAGACGGAAATATTTGATATTTTTCTTATTAACTGAAAACTATGACAACAAAACATTGGGCGGTTGTTTGAAGACTTCGAGACACGATGTCTACCGTCAGTTCTGTTGAAAATTAAGCTGGGCCAACGCTAGCTTTCACCATTATAAACAAATTGTCTATGAAGTTACCCAAGCAATTTAGTGCTAAACTTCACTGTTGGGCCTTCATGTATCAAAATCGTCAGGAGTTTTTTTTTTCTTTTTTCAATTCAGAAATAAAAATTTCATTGCTGGGTTAAATCAACATCGAAACCAACTAAAAAGCGAATTGAATTTATTGCTTTAATTAAATCATTACTATTTATATTATTCGGACTTTTATCCTCATCTTTATTGCCGTATTCACAACGTTTCAAGAACACATGGTCCAGTGGATAAAGACGTTGGTCAGATCCCGTGAGGAGATCCAAACAGTTGTGAGTTCAATACCAGGCTACGACAGTGCTGGACCAAAAATCTTGAGAAGTTGAGTTAAAGAGAAATAATCCGGAAGAGGCATGGCAAGTGGAACTAAAACAATCTACTCCAGTGGACGAAATAAAGGGTTTCGTTTGAAATTCCAATCACCTGAAGAAGGCCGGAGCATACAATGGCGGAAACGTTGTGAATATGGCAATGAAGACGAGTATAACAGTCAGAATAATGTAAATGATAATATTAGGTTGGTGCAAAAATAAGGTCGTTTCTTGACGTTCAACTTCAAAATAAAAACGACATTATTTTTGCACCAACCTAATAATAAATCATTTCAGAGATATAGACAGATATTAAATCATTACTCTTATTTATTAACCCTTTGTCAGTAGCCAGCGGTGTCGGATTTCGTCAAATTTTTTTTTCATAATAATTAGCAAGTGGCAAGTCAAATTTTCATGTTTACGCAAAAAGCTTTCTTAAAACCCCTGTTATGTAAACTGTTAGGAGTTTCTGGTATAGTCATGATATGTTTGTGAATTGCAATCAGTTTTACTAGTTTACTTAAAATATAACGAAACCTGCTTTTTGCATATTTGGTCTATTGAAATATACACATTTATTTTTTAAATATGAATTTTCATTAGATTTTTTTCAAAATAATTTTTTTCTAATTTTTATTTATCCTATAAAAACCAGAAAGAATACTAACAGTAATATATAAAAAAAAGAAAATTAAGAACTAAATAATATACCGTATTTTTTATTAGTTGTTCAAAATTCCTATGATACTAATGCTTTGAATGCCCCACAGTACTAACGGATCGTTAATACTGTTAATAGTTCTGTATATCTTTATGTTAGCACTGTGGGGCATTCACACTATGAATATTATAGGGATTTCGAACATCTCATATAAAATATAGATATATTAAGTAGTCCTTAACTTTCTTATATATTGTGAGAGTTCTTTTAGATTTTTATTGAATAAATAAAAAAAATGTCTTATTTTGTAAAATAAAATTAAAAGGTCAATATAAAAAAGAATTAGAAAATTTCTAAAGTTAAGATATACTAAATCAGGTTTTTATTTTATTTTTAGGAAACAAATAAAAACTTCATATAATTCGTTCAATTTAGGGCACAAACTCCTTGTGTTATGATTTATTTTCACAAAGATTTTTTTTTTTAATTTGGAGGTTACGTGTTCTGCTGAATATAAAATAAAATATAGAATAAACATCTTTCAAAAAGGATACTTATCCTTAACATGGCAGAATGGTTAGAACGTTCGCATTCTTACCATGAGATCCGAAATCGAATCTCACCATGGTCGATTTATCAGGAAGGAAACTTTCTAATGATACCATCAGCGCACGGCAAGTGACTGAAAACCATACCACGGATTGACCCAAGACTTGTGAGTGAACAAATCATTGTGACCAAATGCTTGAGCGTGGTAGCCTTGTTCAAATTGTTGATCATAGTTGCAGTATAAACCACAGGTGGGCTCTGTGGGTGTTGAAAAAATACAAATGCGCCTAAGCAAGCGTCTGCAATAGGGATTGGCTATCCACCTTGTTACCCTCGAATAAGAGTGGGCAGCTCTACTTATTCATAACATTAGAAAAGGTTAAAATTTCTAGCGCACTTAATGAGGGAAGAGAGCTTGGAAAATTTGAAGGTTACTCCACATATTGAAGGGACAAAGGAAAACAGATCATAACCCTCGCCTAACGAGTGATAACGAAAAGACAAAATTTACTAAAAGCTACATAGGGCATAAAATTGTGGAGAGCCATGATCGCGTTTTAGCAGTAGAAGAATTAATATGAAACTGATTTTCAGGAATTTTGTATGGAACCCAACTAATGGCTGACTATAAATATTTATTTGCAAAAGAAAATAAGAGAAAATATAAGATGTTTAGTTTGCCACCATAAAAATAGTTAAATTTTATAAAAAAGATTGGTCTATTTGAGATGCGCTATCACATTCTAATGGAAAAAGGATTTTTGACTAATGAACATCGGCTCATCTGGATGTGCGGGTACGTTAGTGGTTATCAGTACATGAAATGGTAGGTTCAAATTCCAGCAGAGGACGATGTGTTCGCTTTCGCAGAAGTAACCTTAGAAAGGTACAAAAACGTCACTCCTCACCACTGCATAATAACTTAGACTCTCTAGACTTGGCTGGTCACCAGGCCAGGAGAAAGACAATTCTGAATCCATAACCAGACTGAAGTGGTAAAAGCTGCCTTGTTTAAGACGCACCACTGCCGCTGTATTTGCAGTATATTTGGTGCTGCTACGGGACCCCTCACGGGTCTTGGCTGGTGCTCATGAAATTGACACAACTAAATCTTCTTTTATTTTTCCATGTTAAGAAAAATAAATTAAGAAGTTAAAATAGAAAAGAAATCCATGTAAACATGTTGAACTTGATATATACAGCGGGGAGTGTTATTTCATTATGCAACAGATAATATGAAGTAAGGGGAATTTGATAAGAAGTCTCTAATCGTAGACATGCCTGACTTTGGTGGTCTATCAGTTGATTAATCATGATGCGTTTTTGATAATGTGACAATGGACATGAACTACAAGAAAGTCAAAATTAAACTATATTGAAAATAAAAGTTGAAAACAAACAATATTTTTCAAAAGAATATACAAAAGATTGATCACGCAAAAACAATGAAATAATATTTTGTAATTATTATTTTTTTTTACATTCTTTTATTTACTTCAATATCTTTTTTGTGTAGGTGTTTCCAGGCAATCGATCAGCAACTTTTTAAAATCAATCAGATGAAATCGAAGAAAATATACATGAGCGGCGACATCAACAAGGAGGAGGAGGAAAAATAGTTTGTGAATCTCAGTTTATTTTTTTTTTTTTTGTTTATTTATTTTTTTTTTGGATTCACAGATATTTTTTTTCTTTGTCTATGGAGGACAGGGATGGGACAATATTT
This sequence comes from Acanthosepion lycidas, assembly GCA_963932145.1. Lineage (NCBI taxonomy): Eukaryota > Metazoa > Mollusca > Cephalopoda > Sepiida > Sepiidae > Acanthosepion > Acanthosepion lycidas. The sequence continues at coordinate 120,759,998 of OZ010579.1, forward strand.
TTTTTGTTTTTATTTTTGCTTTTTTTCATTTTTATTTTAAACATTTATTTACTTTGTGAATTCATTTATGAAGCATATTTGTTCCGGTTATAATGTGTCAAACAGTCCGTAACTTCACAATGAGTTATTTGTTTTATTTCGTTTTTTTTATTTTTTTTTTTGTTTCTGTAGAGTTTTTTTTTGTTGTTGTTGAACAATGCCACCCTCGCCTATTAATTTATTCATATTTTTCTTTTGTCTTCCTTTTCATTATTTTTTCTTTTTTTTTTGTTTTGAAATTTCAGTCGTCTGATGAAGCAGTTTTCAAACGTAAACGTTCTCCTTTGTCTTTCATCAGTAAATTCGGACATAAACCCCCAACTGTACAGCTGGCCGAGGAGGGCATTCCTACCCTTAAGGTACATTGCCCAAGGTCTACACGCTCTTTACACGGGCTCCTTCTTTAGCCAGTCCTATTTCAAGCATGCACTAGTTAATCTACCTGCCCTGTACAGTCTTTGATCATCTCCGATCTCCAGCGACACACAATTTGTATGTCCATATTTCACATCAATACAGCAATCAGTTGCTAAACTGTGCATATACGCATTACGAACTTGAATTTTTCCGACATTTTGTTTGGTCAGCACCTTTTCTTATTTAAATTTCTCACAACACTTTTTCTACTTTAATTTATATATATATATATATATATATATATATATATATATATATATATATATATATATATATATTCTGAACACTTGAATATGCCGGTTTAGATGCTGGAGTGGAGATGTTAATAACTTACCCAGGGTATCGAATGTATAGGACTTGGGTATCAGTTTGTGCATGCAGTAGTGGTTTTACTTTCCACCGTATACATATATATTTTAAATTTAAATTTGTTTTCACATTTTTCTCCTTCAAATAAATCCTCTGCTTTTTTACATAGTCGTGATCATGTATGTCGTGAATAGATTCGTTTTTGATGATGCTTCTTCTTTTGCAAGATGATGTTATGTGGCCAATTCCTTTCTTTTAAACTAGGCGTGGGCACGGGCATGAAAATAAAATTAACAACTGCCCACTATATTAATTTTCATTATAAATCCTTATAATCTTGTACCGAGTTGATACAAATATTATCAGGATTAGGGAGGTTTTAAAATTACCAAGGTACACAAAATATGATTAATCTTTTTTAAGTATCAGCTATTAAATTTCTGTAACTTTCAATAATTTCAGTAAAAGCAACAAATATTATAGTAAGTAAAAGTGGTGCATGGTTTCTTCCGGAAAATGAACGGTGCATCAAAGATTATATATATACACACACATATATAATATATATATCTCTCTCTCTCTCTCTCTATATATATATATATAAAAATATATATAAATATATACATATATAAATATACATACATATATAAATATGTATATAAAGATATGCATATATATATATATATATTTATGTATACAAATACGTATGTGTGTGTGTGTATTTATTCAGTATATATTAATTCTAGCATGTTTGGTGAAATAATTTAGACGTATTGTGTTGATTTATTTTAGTTTTAATCCTTTCAAGACCGCGAATTAATTTCATGGTGGCTGTAGAAAATAGATTAAGAAAAATTCAAAAATTCTCTTTGAAATAATTTTATTTTACCCAAGTGCTTTCAATCTCATAAGAGTTCATCTTCAGGGGTTGCATATGTATATATATATATATATATATATATATATATATATGTGTGTGTGTGTGTTCGATATTTACTATATTATCATGATAATATAGTAAATATCAAACATATATGTCTTTGAAATCCTTAGTTCAATTCATGCATCGATATATGTCGTTTTTAAGTTTTACCTTTTCTTTCGCAAATAAATTCTCCTCTTAAAATTTCAGAGATAAAATCATTGCTTTTAATTGTTTAAGTAAACAATGCGCATCGTTTTGGGTAAACACTTTTACCAGATAACACTACGCTCATACAGGAATTACTAGAAATTAGGCTAATTAAAATCGGTTAATTTTTTTTTTCATTTCTTACTTATGTTGTAGGCTGCTTCAGGATGGGGTGATTTTTAGCAGGCTAGTCTGAATGAATGTTAATGTTCTGTATGGAGACTGATCATCATTCGGTTCAACAAATTTGTAGACATGTGAAAAACTAAATTACTAAATGATACATCCACCAATGGTATATGTTTACCCGTGCCTACGTACGGACTCGTAGATATTTAGGGAAAAGTGCTAAAAGCAAACTAGTGAAAAAATAAATTTATATATATATATATATATATATATATATATATGTTCAGCTCACAATATACCACATATCACCCTTGAGTGCTTAGCCTTGGAGCGGGTAGAATGGAGAACAAAGTGTTTTAGTGGACTCAGCAGTTTTCAATCTACGTGTCTGAATCATTTTCAAGAAGCGAGAGCAAAAGCTAAAAGGTCAGCCAATCTAACAGTGATCTCATCGCAAAATCCTCACTCTTGTTCGATATGTGGCTTCCTTTGTAAATTACTAGCTGTTCTTAAATGCCACTTAAGATTATCGCAAAAAATTTCATAACTGCATCAACTAAGCTGTCAGATCCTCATACGTCGAAACCGAGTGGAGATTCCATTATATATATATAAGTAAATATCTATATATATGAACACATATTATATATATATATATATATATATATATATATATATATATATATATATATTAGGTTGGTGCAAAAATAATGTCGTTTTCTCACATATGTTACTATGTGAGAAAACGACATTATTTTTGCACCAACCTAATATATATATATGCAAATTATGACATGCTAATTTGGAAAATATAAAATTATATTACTATATAAATTGATATTTACTAGTCTCCTAGAAATTTTGTCACAAATAATATAATAGTAAACATACTTTCTTTTTTTTATGGAGGCTTGTATTGAAACTATTTGGCTAAATTCTGATGTAATCTAGATTACAGTCTTGAAAACTTGCAAAAAAATTATATGCACAAATTTTCATAATTTTTCTCATAAAACATAATAGTGTATCTCTGAAATATTACAAAACGGGCTATCCTACTCATATAGGTAAGATTCAAAAGGAATACTTTTTTACCATGTTGTTTCGTTCCTGCCAGAACATTATCAAGGTAAACGTGGAAATTTCATATTGTAACTCATACAGAGGTAAAGTGGCGTTAAAATGTCGTTTACTTTTCAAATTTCGAAACGCTCTAAAATATACTCAAGAGTTGCATCGTAAGAAAAGACAAGCTATGCATAACGCTATTTAATGTAATGTATTGTCTAATAAATACTAATATTACTTATGCACATACATTGATATATATTGTTAATTAAAGACACTTGTATTAATTAGTAGATTTTGTTATTTATAAACACGTGTGAGAATTAGTAGATATTTCTCAAAAGAATCGGACAATGGAACTTAGCAAACAATCTGACGTTAATTAAATGTACATTAAAATAAAATAAAATAGCCTGGCTATATAGCTATCCCTGGAAACGAACTCTTAGAAAGCAGGATATGAATTCTTCGTACAGGTAATGTATGTGATAAGGTCTTTTTATGCAAAGCGATACTTGCTTCTCAAATCCAAGATCTCGTGAGAGTAAACCGATTCAAGCATATTATATTGGCAGATATATGAAGGGATTTTATATCAGTTTGTGACAAGGTAGGTGGGTCACTTAGCAGGTTCGAAGAGTATTCTGAGATTGCATAGAGACTGGATAAACTCGAAGATCATACACATATCTTTCGCTTGCCCCATATTCACGAAATTTTACATTGGTAAATCGGAACTTTCCAGTCACTTACGTGCAAACAGACGCTCTGTCCAAATTTGAAATGATGGCATATATATTTCCTATAAATATTAACATAGATATGCAATACAAAATCTTTCTTTTTATCATTCTTGTAATTTACATTATAAATGCATTTTAGTTTGTTTTTCTACGAAATTATTTTCAAGTTTCGTTGGTATTTTTGAAAGAGGACACAAGTATGAAAACCTTTAACACCCAAACATTATAACCTTCCAGTCCACATAGAGACAAGTCTTATAAACCAGAACTTCCTAATAATGGTCTACAATCCGAAATTTGAAGTGCGTTTGAAAAGTTATAGAAATCAGCACAAAGTCTTACGCAATACATGATCATAGATGGAAGGCTATAGATAAAAACTATATTAAATACTTCATGGTTGTCTAAAAATAATCTACTTCATTGTTTTTGTAAATGAAATGTTTAAAAATTATAATTTATTTATGAATATTATAATTTCAATCTATATAAATATTATTCTTAAGTGAGGATAAATAAATTATATTTACATATTTAAAAAAGAAAATTCATAAATTCATTTCGAAATAGATTTCATTTGACAACAACGAAGGACCTATACATGTTAGAGTGAGGTGAAAGAAAAACATATGAGGAAACGTAAATAAAACAATTTTATTTACTATACTTTTTCAATGATTTTCATTATTCTTTAGTAAAAAGAAATGCTTGACATTTCTACATCATAGGCAGAATATCATTTTTATAAGTAGCAATAGTGAATTTATTTCTTACGTAATTTAAAAGCGTGTAGAAATTGAGGAAACTGTAATCTATATCAACAAAATCACTCGCTGTCTATATATATATATATATATATATATATATATATAATATAATATATATAATATATATATATAATATATATATATAATTTAATATAACATAATATATATATATAATTTAATATATATAATATAATATATATAATATAACATGTAAAATATAACACATATATATATATATATATAATATAATATATGTGTATGTGTCAGTATTCAAACCTGCAGTGTTTATTTTATGTCTACATTATCTCTATCTATAAATGATATATATAAGTTTGAGATTATCCTCAAAATATATATATATATATATATATATATATATATATATATATATATATATATATATATAGATAGATAGATAGATAGATAGATAGATAGATAGATAGATAGAAGCTTTTAAGTATATGTTATTTTTTCTTCATGTTATTTTTATTTTTACTTGTTTTGTCTCACGTGTATTAATCACTACTAGTCTTATTCAACTCTGTCCATTAATATATATATATATGTATATATATATATATATGTATATATATATATGCGCGGTAAAAGTGCTCAATATCTGTGACAGAGCTAACATTCAGTTGTATGGATATTAGTTTGCACGCTTTTCCAGTTATCAGACAAACCCTTTTGTTTATCTGATGATCTCAAAAGCGTGAAAATCAGGCTACAAACTCATATCCATACAACTATATATGTGTGTGTGTAACGAGAAAATGTATAATAAAAATATCTATATATCTCATGGTGCTAAACAACTTAACATATATTTTTATAATGTAAACATTGAATATATAAAAGCTAAATGAATGTATGCATGTATTGCATACCTTAAATTGCTTTGTATTTCACTTATTGAAATTGCATTGAGCATTTTTTTATTCATGTAATACATTTTGTAGAAAATAATGTCAGTTTAGTTTTCAATTGAATGTATATATATATACATGTATATATGGTGGACTCTCCCCTCGTAAATCGACGTATGAGGGTCAAACAGCTCCTAGGAACCGACAGCCAGACACCAGCATATATGATTTGATTATACTGGTAAAGGCTTTGTGCAGAACCAACCAGATTTTTTGAAGGGCCGCATACAGAGATCTGGCGCATTATCGGCCACAAGGTTTCCAAACAACCCTACTTTGAATTCAAATTTGTACTTCTCCTAGACTAGTTACTATCCAGAGCTATAAACCCAATCTGTCCATCCATTTACCCATAGCTGGAGGGAGAAAGAGAGGGTATTAGCACGTAAGTGAATGTAATGGATTCAACTGGAATTTGTGTCTGAACAATACAAATGCTCATTACTGTAGTTTTACACATAATTTAATGTTTTTATTTTAGTTCTTCAACAGTTTTTTTTCTTTTTTTTCTAAAACGTTTTAAGCATTTACTGGTATAGTTCAATTATATATCAAATTTTCAGGAGATTAATTTTTAAAGCATTGACATTTTCGTTTGAATTGTTTGCAGCAATCGATAAAATCTGTAGTTCTCGTTTTACATCTGATATATTCATACGATTCTTCATATGTATTTTTAAATGTTAACATATTTTATCTAACTTATTTGTATACACATATAGATTCTTAACCGTTACACACGCAAACAGACACGGACATATATATATGTATATGTATGTATATATATATATATATATATATATATATATATATATACACGCATGTTTATATATGTGTGTGTATGTATGTATGTATGTATGTGTGTCTTATTTAAGAGCTATTTCATATATGCTAATACATTATTTGGAAACAGAATAAAAATCAAAGTGCATTTGAAAGGACAATAATTTAAAAGTATGTCTTTTAAAGAGAAACCTTTTGATAATTGCTGTTGCTATTTTTCATTTGAATTATATCGAAATATATTTTATCACAAATCTGACATTTTCTGAGGAAACAATTTAAGAGAAATCTGCGACACAATATGCTGATGTTGATCGATTTTATTTATTCGTGTAAATGTTAGATTTCATATCAAAAATATATACAGCCATAAAAGAATGAAGATATAGTATCTATTTAAAGATCGTGCCGATATCATGCCTATTGTGAGGAACGTAAGAATATATTTGTAACGCATAGTTCTTGGAAATAATTAGCGTTTCCAGGAAGAGGTTAATGGAAAAATTTACAATATCTCACTTTGTGATAGACAAAACTGGTAAATACAAAAAATGAATAATTAGCAAAAAAATATTGGTAAAAAAAAAAAACATTGGTAAATACAAAAAAAATATAGAAACAATATTTTTTTTTAAGTTTGTTAGGTAAACTATCTTTAAAAATTAGCAAAAATGTGTCCATTTAAAATATTAGGTTGGTGCAAAAATAATGTCGTTTTCTCACATATGTTACTATGTGAGAAAACGACATTATTTTTGCACCAACCTAATAGAATAAATGTAACGAAGAAATACCCACTGAAATCTCAAAATTTAGGAATCAAGTAATCTGAAATTCAATTAAAAATTAACTTAAATTATATTATTTTTCTATATTTTACATTTCCCGCATTTTTATCTCCAGATATTGCTCTGTAGAATATACATCCAGACCATTTTGAAAAAATATATTTTTTGATTAGAAAGAAAAACAAGGGGGAGTATAAAAATTAGGCGAAAATCTCCCTGCTTGACATCTACAATAGTCAATGTTGGCAACTCGTAGCCTAATTTACAGGTGTCGAGATGCTGATGAAATAACTCACCGTGGCCTTGTATCAGATTATGGTAAGCTTAGTAAATATCGAAAATATTCATTTACGCCACCCACCGTATTACGAATTTTAGCAATTCGTATCGTAAGTTTATTCCCTTGGGTATAGACTTCGTCTTTAATTGCTTGATGTCTATGGACTTATGCTAGGGTAAACCGTGTCGGTTGGTGGTCAATAATACGCCGACTGCATTCTCGTACAGATGGCTAAACCATTCAACAAAAGGTGGTCCCTTGTTTACTGTACGTGTTTCAATCTTTTAGGCTCTTGCTTAGCGTAATATATGCCCATCTTTTACACTCACGAGCAAGGCTAAACTACGTGTATCTTTCAGACTCTCATGCGAGCCAAACATATGATTATCTTTTAGGCCCTCAAGCAAGCCACCGAACAAAAAGTGACTACATATTTTTAATCTGTTAGAATCTCAAGGTAGCCTAACCTATACCCAGCTTTTAAACACTCGAGCAAACCAATCCTATGTCTATCTTTTAGGGACAGAAGTAAACGAAATCTATGTCTATCTATCAGAACCTTGGGCAAAACAAACACCTCTGTATCTTTTAAAAACTCGATCGAGCCAAAGATAAGTGTATATTTTAGTCTTTCGAGCGAGCCAAACCTATGTATATCTTTTAGACAAGTGGACAAAACCTATGTCTACCTTTTAGATAATAAAGTAGACGAAACCTATGTCAACCTATCAGAATCTCGTGCAAACCAAACTTATCTTTTAGACATTCGTACAAACCAAACCTATGTGTACCTTTTACTCTCTAGGGCAAACCATCCTATATACATTTGTTGATTATAAAAATAACAAAATTACGCATTAAATAATATATCAAAGGTTGATATACCGTAAAACATAACAATCCAAGCAAAACCTAACTAAAGTAAGATTAGTAAATTAATAATATTTATCTATGTGAATCATTTAATGACACTGCATTTTGGGTAAATTTCCTTTGAATATCTATCAATGACAATAATATACATCCACTTTTGACTTATATCCAAATAATCCTTCTTGTTTTTCCAGATTGTTTCTAGATTCGCTTGCTATAATTACCAACTATCATCCTCATTTGAAACAAAATATACTTTGGCTGACCTATCCGGAATAGGCTTTATCTGTACTGAGGGAGGCGGTAAAGCTGAATATAAGCTCGTGCATGCCATTTCCGGGATTTTACTTCTCCTTCCGAACGGAGCTACGGTACCTGAATCGTCCACAAAAGGTGACGCGCCGAAGGAACTAGAATAATATTTGTTCCCAGTTCACGGACGTGTTATCTTATCAACCACTTTAACCCGAGTGGGTGTACATTTAAATACTTACTTTTGTTGAATTCAGATAGTATTTAATATTAAGCCAAACTATTTCATCGATCTTTTTTTGAAAACGAAGTTTTTTAGGACATAATTTATTCTGTTTAATAACATTTTGATTTACTGAATGTTATAATATATTGATACAAACTTTATAATTAAACATCAAAAGATACAAGGTATGCTATTTATTGTATAATTTTTAAGAATCTTATTTAATCAGCCTTTGCGAAAAGTTCGATCCTGAGCAATAACTGGAAAAATGACATTGTATTTACAGGTTTCTTTTAACAAATGAATATAGAATTTTTCAACATTTTAACTTCAGAAATACGATAATTTTCATCGTTGGCAACGACAGAATTATATTCAAATTGATTTTACCCATTCTGTTTGACTATTTCGAAATTATTATTTTAAAAATTAAAAAAAAAAAATATTTAACTACTGATTTTATTCAGATGTTTATAAATCATCTGAAAGGGATTGGATGTTTTTCCATACATAATACAACGCTTTGTTTCTCTCTTGATTTATTTCCAAATGGCATTTAACTACTATTTGCTCGGTTTCGTTGTAATAGGATGTTAAATATTTCAGATAAAGGCGACGACGAATGACACTTGCTGTTAATAAATGAAGAAAAAGACTCTTGATATTTTAGCTAAAAGGAGAAACGTTTCGTATTATATCAGCTCTAAAAAAACGTATTTTGGGTTTTCATTAGATAGTGGTTACTAACACTGAAGAGACAAGATTTTGATAAAAAAAAATGAGTTTTAGGAAACTGAGAAAAATTTTTTTTTCCACACGTTCATCATACTGTTCTTTATTTATCTGTCTTATACAAGAATGCATGACCATGGTTGTTTAAGTCAAATTAGTGAAACATTTTTTCTTAAAAAAATGTACCTCCTTTACATATTTTGAGCTCTTTGAAAGCAATAATTTTATACTCTATTTTTAATGAAATATTCTGCGATTACGTATTGTGCACGATCGTCTCTTTTTGTATAAGGATATGTATAAGGTTGGTGCAAAAATATTGTCGTTTTCTCACATATGTTACTATGTGAGAAAACGACATTATTTTTGCACCAACCTTATATATATAAATTATTAGGTTGGCGCAACGTAATAATGTCGTTTTTTGGCGTTAAAAATACGTCAAAAAACATTATTACGTCATTATTTTTGCACCAACCCAATATTTCTAATTATGCACCGTATCTTTGGAATTGATAAATGTTGGATTTTGTTACTTTTTTTTTCTTAGTTTGTGTACCTTTTGAAAGTTTTAAGTGACTTCATTTTATTCTATCCTCCCATTTTTACGCCCTTCCTTCTTTTTGTGTCTCCTCTCCTTCACTGTATGTTAGAATGGTCAGACCGGCTAAAATTGTTGGAGTGGGGTTCCTGAAGGAGAGTAAGACATTTCCCCGCCACGACATTCTTCTAAGTGGAGAGCAAATTCAAAATTTTGTCTCGTTCCACGTTTTATATAAATAATGGAGGGAACTTATTGATTAGACATGAAAAATATGGATGCATCGATTAACTGATTTTACGATTAATCAGTCGAATAAATAGATAAAATAAATAAAATTTGTTTAAAAACGTAAATTGGTATTCGTTTTTTTGTTAAAAAAAAAAAGAAAAAAAAAGAAAATTATCCTTCAGATTCTATAAACTAAAAAGAAAACTTTTTAAAATGCTTCTTTTTCTCTCTCTCTCTTTCTCGTAGACATTTTTTTTTTAAATCTTCAACCTTTTCTTTTACTGGACATTTAAATTATGAGAGCATTTTAAAAAGTTCTTTAATTTTTTTTTTCATTGCCTGAACCTCCAAAATAATCGTGCGTTACTTTCGAGCAGAAAATCTGTGCTATTCTGTGAGTGTACAGATTTTCCTGACTATGATGGAATGGTTTTTTATTTATTTTTCATTTGTCTGGCACCACATCAACATTATTATCGTCACCGCTATATTACGGGTGACCATGAAAAACAAACGCTATCATCATCAACATTAACATCATTATCATAATCACCAACATCATCATCATTACTATGTATAGCTGACTACAGAAGTGGGGTGTATCGGCAAATGCCCGAGTTTGCTCACAGGGGAGTGTTCACTGCTTGGCGGCGTAGGCATTCCGGCCGTAGTTTGACAAACATACCACTCGCTCAAGTTCGTGTGGTGATTAGGGGGCAACGTGGGGTTGGGTGCAAGAGGCAACGACGGGGGGCTGCTCTGGGGTGGGACCTGTGGTTGTGTCGGGGTATGAGATTGCGCGGTGGGTGATGCTGAGTTCGAATCGCTACTAGGGCTGTTGCTAATGGAGTCGTCGTAGGAACCGCCCGGCGGGGGCGAGCACTTGCCGTGCACCTTCATGTGTTTGCGTAAGGAACTCGGATGCGTGTAGCTCTTGTCGCAGCCCCTCACTTTGCAGTTGTACGGCTTGTCGCTTGTGTGTACGTGAGAGTGCTTCTTGCGATCGGAACTATTTGCAAACCTTCGGTCGCAGCCTTCATATTCACACTTGAATGGTTTCTCACCTGCAAAAGAAAGACAAATAAAAATGCGAATAAATGACAAGCGAAAATGGCAACCACCTTTGCAACGAAATAAGAAAGAAATATGATAAAAGTTTTGTAGAGAGAGAAAATTTCGCTTGGTGAGACGAGTAGAAAACCGACGAGAGACAAAGAGAATAGATACAAAGTAATAGTATAAAGCGGAGAGAGAGGGACATATAGAAACTAGAAAAAGAAATAAAGAAAAGAGAAGGGAGAATGACATATGGAAACGCGAAAGAAAAATAAAGAAAAGAAGAGAGAGAATGACATATAGAAACGAGAAAGAGAAATAAAGAAAAGAGGAGAGAGAATGACATATAGAAACGAGAAAGAGAAATAAAGAAAAGAGGAGAGGGAATGATATATAGAAACGAGAAAGAGAAATAAAGAAAAGAGGAGAGAGAATGATATATAGAAACGAGAAAGAGAAATAAAGAAAAGAGGAGAGAGAATAACATATAGAAACGAGAAAGAGAAATAAAAAATAGGAGAAAGAAAACATACAAACGAGAAAGAGAAATAAAGAAATGAAGAGAGAGAATGACATATAGTAACGAGAGAGAATGACATATAGTAACGAGAGAGAATGACATATAGTAACGAGAGAGAATGACATATAGAAAAGAGAAAGTTTAGTAAAGAAATAGGCAAAGAGAGTTACTTGCAGAAAGGTAGAAAGAAGAAGAAAGAAATCAAGAGGGAGATATAGGTTGAAGAGAAACGGAGGTAGAGGAAATTACAGAGAAAGTAACAGGTAAAATAAAAGAGAGAAAGTTTTATCAGGTAACAACGGTGGGGAGAGAAAGAGGTTGGGTAGAGAGAAACAATGACAGGCATAAAAGGAGGAAGAAATAAGTAGAACTAAGGAAAAGTCAGGGGGTGATAGGAATAAAAGGATAGAGGTAGAGGTAGATAGAGAGGGAGAGAAAGTGACAGGTACAAAAGTATATAGAGTGACATGTCGAAAAAGAACAATTAGTGAGAGAGAAAAGGAGATCGAGAAACAGACAAAATGAGCGAAAGAATCATGGAGAAAAAAAGCAGGATAAAAATATGGAGAAAAAAAGCAGGATAAAAATATGGAGAAAAGGTGCGAGAGAAAGAAAGAAAAAAGGGGAGGAGAGGAAGGAAAAAAAGAAGAGAGGAGGAGGAAAAGGCGAAGGGGAAAGAAAAAAATGAGTTATAGAAAACGTAATTGGATAGGCGATAAATACAAATAAAAGAAAAAAGGGACAGGTACAATATATAGAGAAATAAAAAGTTAAACTGAAGTAGAAAAAAATTGCAAACAGAGAAGTGACTGAGAAAATAGATACGAATAAATAAAATGGAGAGAGAGCAAGGAGACAAAATAGAGAAAGAGACATGTGTTGACAAAAAAGCAAATGGAGGAGAGAAATCCGATGGAGCTAGAAAAAAAGTGATTGACAAAAAATTAGAGAGATATGGGTCAAAGATGGCAATACAGAAAAAGGTCAAAAAGGTGCACGTACGCAAACTTCTTTGTTACGTTTCTCTTACTATTTTGAGTAAAGACTGGAGAACAGTTTCAATGAGTCGGCCATATTTGAACGGCGCACAAAAATGTCAAAAGCCATAAAGTAACTACAAAGACACGTTGTACAAGGTTTTCAGGTACTTGTAAAATACATTATTTTTAAGTCTCATGGATTCACGATCTTCACGATTGCAGTTTAATGCTATTGATCTTTTTACTTTGACAAAAAGGAAAAACAATTTGCTTAGCTGTTTATGACTTGAAACAAATCCGCTAAACGACAACAACCATAAAAATCCAACATATTCGCTCAAACATGCGTATTCAAAACAGATTCATCGACAAGTCAAACATTTGTTTACACACGCAAACATAAACAGACATACATATGCACACACATTATATATATATATATATATATATATATATATATATATACATACATATGTTGTATATTTGGGCAGTAAGCCTTCTTTTATACAAGTTTTTTTAACAACTATTGAGAAGTTACTGCTGTTAACTTTATTTAAAAGAAGGAAATAAAAAGAACACAAAAATAAAAATTAAATAAAGTTAACCGCAGTAACTTGTCAGTAGTTGTTAATGGAAATTATATAAAAGAAGGCTCAAATATACAACACATACACACACACACACACATATATATATATATATATATATATATAGAGAGAGAGAGAGAGAGATATATGCATATATAGAGATATATATGTGTGTGTGTGTATGTGTATAATATAAACTTAATAGGTAATCCGATATGGATAATTGCAAAGAGGATATAGATCAAGAGATCTCAATGTAAGAACACGGCAAATGATATATATATATATATATATATATATATATATATATATATACATACCTTCTACATTCAACACCATCACTTGATAAGATATCAGAAGCGTTGAAACAAAATGCCTATTTTTGTAGTGATTTTATAACATTTATGTCATAATTTTCGAATAAATTATATTTGCTCTACTCTGTATTTAGCACTCTTTTAAGAAAAAGCATTTTTTGGTTATTGGAATTAATTCCGTATACACCAATCCTATATATATATATATATTGATGTATTTACTTTTACTCCAACATTTGTATTACTTCAAACGATATTATAGTGGACACTTCGTATTTGAAATAGACGACCAATTTTTATATTTTTTCAACATTGTGTCTTACGTCTATTTGCCTGCGCTGTCGAGAAACATTAGCAAATATTAGGTTGGTGCAAAAATAATGATGTAATAATGTCGTTTTTTGACGTATTTTTTAACGTCAAAAATCGACATTATTACGTCATTATTTTTGCACCAACCTAATAGAATGCGTTCTCCTGGATGAAAAATAATCTGAGTGAAGTGGGTGTGCTTTCCTAAAAGCTACTTACTTGCTACTGGGGCGTTTCATCGCGGTCGATAAAATATGCCACATCAAAAGGTGGTTTCCCATATAATGGGAGATTCAGGTTCGATCCCTGCCTGATAAACCCATTTTTCTTTATTTTCCCAAATGCGCAGGCCGATAGACGTAAAACAGTTTAATAAATAAAATGGGGCGTCTATTTCAAATAAGAAGTGTCCATTTTACTAATATGTGTGTATACATAGAGAGGGAGACAGACAGAGACAGAGACAGAGAATATAGATCCAAAGCCTGGTAAAAATGTAGATATGCCAAAAGAAATCAATACACAGAGACCGTGAATAGGTATTTTATATAAGATAGACATAAATGTTTAATATTTATTCGTATTTAAAAAAAAAAAAAAGAAAAGAAAAAGAAAGTGCATGCAGTAGCAAAAAGGGTCGTTGATGAGGGATAAGAGCAATGACAGTTTCTGGTTTATCCAACAAACAGAAGAATTAACCATTTTGCAAAATATGCCCACGCAACATTTATTGTAAACTACTAAATTCACACACACGTTTCTTGCATTAACTTTTTATCTGCATCACTGACAACAGATAGCGTAGTCATTTACTACTATTTGTTGTATAGTTAATAAAAGAATTATTCTTTCTTCATTGTTCGCTAGAAAAGGGGAAATACTAAAGAAACCAGGTCTAGTATTTCTCCTTTTCTAGCGAGATTAATGCTCGACAAGCGTACATATAAATTTTAGATCAAAATAGAATTATTTTCATTTTTCATTCAAAATTCTCAAATTTTAGGAATACGTTTTCACAGCGTCGCCCACGTGACGACAACGTGATCATGTTTAAACGGAACGCTGATCTTATAAAACTCTCAGTTATCTGTTTGGATAAGTCTTGTTCTTATGTCCATCGTCTTTGTGATTTTGAATTGATAATGTTAATTATATTTTATGAATATGTCCTGAAGATGGTTTATTAGACCGAAACGTCCGACGTTGACATTATATTAACATTAAAACAGCATAATTGCATATAAGGATTTTTGTTTGTTTTTTCCGTATATTTTTCTTCATACTGTCGGATCTATATCCATATATTTGCTTTATATATATATATATATATATATATATATATATATATATGTGTGTGTGTGTGTGTGTGTGTGTGTAGTTATGTATGTATGTAGAGAGAGAGAGAATAAACCATGTCGATTCCAAATTTCTGACGGAAAGAGAGAATTATTTCATGGTGTTCTTTTTCTTACACACAGTGCCCAACTAACCCTACTATACAGCGCAGTCAACAAAATCAAAAAGAATCAAGGCGCATGTGCAAAATGAAATATATAAAATAACGAAACCCTGTATATATATTTAATTGGCAGCGTAAGATAGAAACAGGAAGCGTTTATATATTTAACACATTTCGTTTTTAAATTTCTGATGAAGATCAAATAAAACCCTAATATGTTGAATTTGAAAACGTTTCCTGTTTCATCCTTTATCCTATCAATCTATCGGCTTTTTACCCATATTTGATACCAGTTCATATATATATATATATATATATATATATATATATATATATATATATATATATACCGTATATTTAGGTAACAATCCTTAACTTATAGATGTTTCATTAAAGACGACAGACACGGTACTGCGATTAAGCTTTTTACTTAATTTTTCTCGTGTTCGAACAAGTGTTTACTTTTCTTGACAGTTATACTTTTAGACATTATCAAGGAGGATTTAATATTTGCTTTTTAACTAGGTGCATGGATTGTATATATATATTTCTAGAGTTATAGGGATGTTTTATTTTCCGAACACAGTCAGCACATTGTGGCCGTGTTAGTAGTTAATGTTATTGAGTGTTGGTTTTTTTCTTTTTTATTATTAAAGCATTCATTATTTCAAATCTCTTTCTGCAAGTGGATGAGGTGATTATGTTTGTATTTTCTACTTGTATATTTCGAATGGATTTTGGAAAGTTTGCATATATATTTAAATGGGTTCTAATAGAGGTTTGGTCAGATAGGTGTAACGTAAGGTGTGTGGATAGTCATGTAGTCGTGTGACCGATGTAATTATGAATTCGGTTTGATCAGGAACACAGTTCCTTAAGGGGCATTTGAAATCATGTATAATGCTCCTTGTAATTTTGATTTTGCTGGTATGTTTTTAATTTTGAGGAAAATCAAACATCCCTATAACATTCGAAACATACACACAACCCATACACCCAATTAAAAAGCAAAAATAAAATCATCCTTGATAATGGCTAAAAGTATAGCCGAAAGTGCTTGGAATTACAGAACATTCGGGTACTTTCTACATACCCTAAGTCCAGAAAAGAAATCACTTGTCCGAATACAAGAAAGATTAATCACAGTACCTTGTCTGTCGTCTTTAATGAAACACACGCACACACATATATATATATATATATATATATATATATATATATATATATATATATATATATTATAGGTTGGTGCAAAAATAATGACGTAATAATGTCGTTTTTGACGTATTTTTTAACGTCAAAAAACGACATTATCGCGTCATTATTCTTGCACCAACCTAATATATATATTCAACTTAATTTAATTAAAGGGATCTTAATCGAAGTAAAATTTAATATTAATATGGTAAAACTTAAGTTTTTGTTTTTAGGGCGAGGTCTGTCAATCAGTGTAGACATTATATATATATATATATATATATATATATATATATATATATATATATATAGTTTATGAAAAACTAGGTAATCCGTATGGATAGACCCAAGGAGGATAAAATCCAGAGAGCTTAATGTAAATCCAGAGCAAATAATTTAAATAAAAACAGACCACTTTAAGGTTCTATGTAATAAATTATTTCATCACAGCCCTTTCAAAGGACTGCGAATCATCAGATTTTACTTCCAAAGGTTGAAACGAAAAATCGAAACGAAATTGAAAATTGAAATGAAAAGGGCCGTGGTGAAATAATTTATTACATGGAACCTTAAAGTGGTCTGTTTTTATTTAAATTATATATATATATATATATATATATATATATATATATATATATATATATATATATATAAATGGTTGTCCACTCGATGTACGGAGACAGCATCTAAACCGTGCATGACAGATAAGGTGGTTTACAGCCACTGTTCACGCGCGATTGTTTATCCATAGCTTGCGTAAGACTTCGTGAGAATCTGTTGAACCTATCACAAAAACCAGTCAATATAATTGGATATTGTGCTGAATATGATTCGAGTCGTCTCGTTATAAGACATTAATCCGCCAATCATATTAGTATGATATGACCTCTGACCTTGCTTACAGTACCGCGGAACGCCATCTATTAATGGTTTTGCTGATCGGTAACGATTATCTGGAAGTCCTTAGCAAGTGTTGGATTAACTAATCGCGCGCGCTGAACGGCGTTTAGGGATAAACACAGACCACTTAAGGTGCATGTAATAAATTACACAGGAACCGATCCTTTTCATATCATTTTCTTTGTTAGAATGCACATGACACCAAGAAAATTACTGATGAGGTTAATTTTGATAAGAATTTTTCATTTTATGATGCCTTATGATTTACAGAAGAGCATCCGATTAACTGTATTTGCAAGGAAGGTGATTCCAATGAAAATAAACATCCGGCTGAAATAAGTGCCTTCTTCATCATGAGTCTATGGATTTATTCTTGTACTTAAGTAAATATAGACTCACCTTCTATGTTTGAGGTTGGTGCAAGAATAATGACGCGATAATGTCGTTTTTTGACTTTAAAAAATACGTCAAAAACGACATTATTACGTCATTATTTTTGCACCAACCTATAATATATATATATATATATATATATATATGTGTGTGTGTGCGTGTGTTTCATTAAAGACGACAGACAAACTGACTGGATTTTTGGAATCCAGTTTTCTTCGAACCAAGAATTATTCGTCGTACTGAAAACTTTCACACACACAAGGGAAGAGGATACATTTTCTTTATTAATATTCCTCGGATGCAAAGCTCGATAATTATAATACGCGCTGTTTCATAAATAAAAATGGAGCGTCTATTTCAAATATGAAGTGTCCACTATAATAACGTTTGAAACAATATATATATATATATATATATATATATATTTATATATATATAGTGCAGTATGTTTGTAGCGTTCAAATTTATCGGCGTCCGTTTCGTTCCTTTCGCAGTAATGCCATTGGAAAAAGCACGAATCCATCTACCTCCATCTACTGGTTAAGTAGCAGGGTAGACTGACTGCCTCTTATTTTGAAGACTGCAGTATATTTTGTGCCTCCCACGATTCGTAAATTTTGATTTAATCAGAAATGCAAATTGAGAATTCTGGAACTAAGTTGCGCGATGCTATCAACATGCTCAAAAAGTGGGGTATTTTCCCTTTTATTTTTTCAATGATGTCTTCCTCACTGTACAAGGCTCAAGCGCCACTCGAGGTATAGGGTTACAGAGTAAGATGCAACAAGGTCATAATATCACTAAGACTCAAGTAGCACCGGAAGTGAAAGAAAAGAAAAATGTTTTGAATGAACCGGAAACCCAATCCTGAACTGGAAATAAGGGATAAACCTCTATTACTGTTCAGAAGACCGATGAAGCGTGCGAACCAGACGATACACAAACCTAAGTGAATAAAAGATTTCCCTAAGTTCAGGAAAAATTCATTATTTCTGCTGAAATGATTCTGAGAGATGCTGCAAGTAGAAAATGTCCAGCGGGACACTTGAAACGATGACTACGCTACCTTAACTTTTGGTGTGTAACATCTCCAGCAACAGTCTACAAAAGAACTGATCCCAATATATATACTGTATAATTGCTATTGGTTTCCTATTTCTACCAAACCTGCACACAAGATAGAACTGTCTTCTTGCCTAACCATAAGAGTATGTAATTGGAAAAACGGTGTAAGTTGTATACGGTATTGTATGTGTGGGAAAGACAGAAAGGGGTCCGCTTTTGATTCCTTTGCTTTTATTATTTCAAAAAGGAAAAAAATGATTTGGTTTGTAAGTTAGTTTTTTTCTATTAAAGAAGCAGAAAATTATTTGCGCCGAAAGATGTTGAATTTTTTTTTTTTTAAATTTTCTATTAAAATAGGATTTTTAAATGGAAGAAAGCCAAAAGTGAAAAATAATTGCATCATTTATTTTTTTTAATAACATTCCACGAATTAAAATATAAGCAAAACTGTCAGAATTTTTAGTTTAGAAAACCAGAAAAGAATAAAAAGATAAAGTCCAGAGATCATTTGGTTAGATATATGTTTTTGGTGCATGTAGTTTTGAGGTTAAAATTCTTTACAATTGATAGAACAGACGACATTTTTTTTGTGTTTTTTAATCAGATTTATATTTGGTTTAATATCTTTTTTCTTTCTTCCAAAGAGAATTATTTGAGAAGAGAATGAACAGGGAAAAAAGAGTTGAAAAAAAAAACAACAAAAAAAAAAACAACGAAAAAGGTTGTAGGAAAATTCGTTGTGTTCAATTTGTGTCATTGAGTGCGTGCACGTCCGTTTATGTGTGTGAGTGTGTGAATACAGATATGCTGAACAATTTCTTTCTCTTTTTTTTAGCTCTTTTTTGGTATATGGGATCCAATTAACTCTTTCTACATTCGGGACACGAAAAAAATGTCGCAAAGCTAGTGATCAAAAGTGGTGCGAGAGCAAGAAAGAATTATTCTCATAGAACTTACACTCTTATAAATCATTTCGTTCAGAATATAAAAATGTCAAAAGCCGGAGTTTGCCAGCCAGGACATATATATATATATATATATATATATATATATATGTGTGTGTGTGGGGGGGGGAGGAGAGAGAGAAGTGGTAATAAGTATTTAAAAAAATTTGTATGTAAAATTGATATATAGTCTAGTAGATATTTTCCACTATCCTCTTCGAAGAAACGCTCACAAATAACACTGCTGAGGAATGGTGGCAAGGAAATTCTGTTCTATAAATTTTATAATTTTATATATATATATATATATATGTGTGTGTGTGTGTACGTATGTATGTATGTATGTATTACTTCCATGGTAATTGTTTTGATGAGCTCTTCGCTGTGGCCCCTAAAACTTATTTAATTTAAGCTCAGTACTTGAATGGCGTCGAGGCCCCATCAATTTACAGTTGGATTGGCTATACGCATCTGTAAATTTTCTTTCTCTTAATTTTTGCTTGTGGAACTCCATTCTGGCTCCATGTTTGGAATAATAACAAATATCAAAAATTTAAAATTGATACACAAGCTGGGTTCTACATTAATATATTTTTCTTTATTATTTCAATTAGGTTCCCATATATATATATATATATATATATATATATATATATATATATATATATATATATATAGTCATCTACAGAGAGACTGTTTCGCTGTATCACAACGCATCAGTGTGGCTACACGTCCGGTTGCCTCTAGCTACGATAGAAACCCGACTGAATTGTCGTCAGTCGGGGGTTCTACCACTAAGCCGTTGGAGCACGGCAGGGATGAACGTGAATTTAAGCGTATTTATTTTTAGATAAACACACAGTGACTGAGAGAACTCGATTCGATTTACCGAAGAGTCTTGCATTATTAGCCATAATAGTCACTGTTTACAAACCTACACTTTCTCCCTAGAGAGCTCAACTGAAATAAATTATATATATATATATATATATATATATATATATATATATATATATATATATATTTCAGTTAGGTTCCGATATATATATATATATATATATATATGTGTGTGTGTGTGTATCGGAAAGATAAATCAAATTCCGGTCGAGTTCGTTGCGTGGTATTTCGCACAAATAACCATGAGAAAGGTATGAATAAATCTCACCTTCTGTACCAGATCTGTGTTAAATGACATGACATATTGAACTCACTAGTTTTGAATTTCAAATAGTTTAGTAGAAGACAAACTCAAATCGCGAGAAGATCTGTTTAGTCACTTTGCCTCACACTGTATACCCTGACTTTATTATCACTTCTTCCCCAAAGATTGTCTGGATTAACAGAAAACCTTCATGATCATTATCAAATCATATGTGTTGGTAATCTGGCGGTACCTTTATTTGAACTAAATTATTAGGCTTTCCTACATCATAATCAAATGATGTCCTCACACACGCTCGAACGCGCTCATTTGCACACGCATATTCACCTTGCATACACACACAGATGCATGCAGATCCAAAGAATTATCCTAGAAATGCATTCACAATTGTATAGTAATATTTTATTTTATGTCTTTTTTGGTCTTTTTTATTTGACGAAATCAGTTTCACTAGCAAGTCCTATGCAAATGACTTGTATATACTAACGATGATTTTATGTGTTTCAATGCCAGATATTTATAAGAAAAGTGACACAGTCTCTCTTAAAAACACGGAAATGCCCTCAACAGATCTTTAGATCACGAAAACCCTCATTGCAAACAAATGTCTTTATCTAAGGTGACCCTCTCCAATCTCTGTGTTGTAAATGTTAGCATCGGGTTCGATTTTGCTTGTTTGTTTAGTTTTACTTAAATCCATGTCCGTACGCTTCCTCGATTGGTTAAAAAGGCGATAGGCCGTTTCAAGCTAGACGCAAACGAGTGCGTCTAGCATGAAACTGCCTGTCGCTTCTGAGTGTTGACTTCAATGCTCACTTTTATATATATCTTTGATATTAAACGCTTTATCCCATAAATATAGCACACCTTAAAACTATATTTCTTGATATATATATATATATATATATATATATATATATATATATATATATATATATCGTTATCCCATATAACACGAACAATATTGGGTAAAAATGTATGACAAAGTGTAAAAAGCTTTCTTGTGACACGTTTCGCACTTTTCGTCTTCAGCGGACGAAACGCGTCTCAAGAAAACTTTTTTCATTTTCTCATACATTTTTTCCCAATATTGTTCCCGCTATATAAAAATATATATCGTTATTTCATATATATATATATATATATATATGACCTATCAAATTACGTAAAGACTTCGAGAATTTAACGTACTCTAAAACCAGCTGATATTTTTTAACGAAGTGCTCAGTAGATAACTAGAGCAGAATAATCAATTAATAAATGTTTAAGATTAATTAATAAATGGGTCAAGATGTAGGTTTCTTGAACAATATGATTATATATATATATATATATATATATATATATATATACGTGTGTGTGTGTGTCTGCATGTATGTATGTGTGGTATGTGTGCGTGTGTTTATAGAGATAGATAGATAGATAGATAGATAGATAGATAGATAGATAGATAGATAGATAGACTGTGCGCGCGCGTGTGTGTGTAGTGCTTGTACAAAAATGCGTACAACACAAATTAGAAAAGACGAAGGCTGAGGTGGTGGAGCAGTTGTTATTAATCCCGGAGACGCATTGACTGCATCTTACAAGAAAACGAATTTAATAATCTGATAAAAATGTGTAGTGAGTAAGACGAAACGAAAAAGAAAAGGTTGAAGGTGGCGGCGTAAAGAAATAGACAACAAGAAAAAAAACAAAAAAAAAACAAAAAAAACAGAATAATAAAATGTCTCGCGAGAAATTAATAAGAATAACAACGAAAAGAAAGAAAAGACGTAAGGCTTCAAGAGTGAAGTGGTAATGCTGACTTAGAGTTACAGCTTACCCATTCTCATTCAGTCGCTTGTTTATGTTAAGTCTTATATATATATATATATATATATATATATATATATATATATATATATACGTGTGTGTGTGTAGGAGTCGATCCGTATGCAAAAGAGGTGGAGAGAACTTGAAGGGGGGGTGTTATGTGAAGAATAGAAAGGAAAAAAGATGTAGGTTAACCGGGTAGGTGAGATTAAACACGCTGTACGATAGCCAATGGAATTTGAGCAGATGAAATAACGACAGACTTTAAAGACACGAAAGATGAAGATAAATCTGTAGATATGGTCGGGGAGGTGGCGGCGAAAGAATGATTAAAAGATTATGGTATTTCGAGAGGTGGGGGTGGAAAACAGAAACACATATGAAAATCTAGAGAGAGAACATGAGCAAGATGCTAAACCAATATCAGTGAATGCGATAAAATAAAAAATGAAAGGAAGGTCGCGTGGGGAGAAGAGAAAATGTGAAAATAGGCGAAAGCGAGAGAAGAAAAAAGAAATAGGGACAAGAGGGAAAAAAATAGGGAGGGGGAGAAAGAGGAATAGAAAAGAAATGCAAGAAAAAGAGAAAAAACGTGATCGGTGAAGGGAAGTGAGAAAAAAGATAGCAAGTGAGAAAGCTGAGAGGAAGAGAAAAGAGAGAGAGAGAGAGAGAGTTGTGAAAGAAGAGGGGGAAAAATAAAGGGAAGAGGAGGACAAATTAGATGAACTGAAGAAGGAGAGATATGAGTGAATAAAAAGAGGAAGACAGACAAGAGAACAAATAGCGGAAAACAAATGAGATAAAGAGAATAATTTGGGAAATGGGAGAAAGAGGAGAGGGAGACAAGAGAAGAAGAAGAGGAAAACAAATGAGTAGAAAGAAAAGAGTTGGGAAAATGATAGGGATAGAAAAAATGGTTCGCCATCTATTTTATCTCTCTCCTTTCTGCAAAATATTTGGAAAGGACTGAAAAAACACTGAATAGTAAGAGAAAAGAAATAAAATAAAAACGAGATAAAACAAAAACACTTCGGTCAGGAACGGCAATTGAAAGTGAAAGAGACGAATAAAAAAACAGAAATAAAAAAGTGAAAAGTCAAAAAGAAAATAAAGCAAAAAACATTGTTATAGTCACATCAGCATTTGCAAAAGTATGGTGTCCAATTCATATGAGACACATTAAAGAATTATGCTCTACAAGACTAGCTTTGCTCATCGCTATCTCAGGTACTCATTTGATATCTGCTAAACTTAATAATTTACTATGAACATGGTGGATCCTCCCGTCATATTCGATGTATGAGGGTCAAGCAGCTCACTTCCTAGGAACCGATAGCCCACACACCATCATGATTTGATTGTGGTAGTGAAGGCTTTATGCAGAACCAACCACACTTTTTGAAGGGTTGAATATAGACCTTCCGCAGGTTTTGAATTATGAGTTGTCCTTCTCCTAGACCAGTTGCCATCCAAGGCTATAGAACCCAGTCTGTCCTGCTATTTACCCAGAGCTAGAGAGAGGATTAATAAATTTGCCAATGGTATTAGCCGGTAAGTGAATGTAATGGATTTGAACTCGGCTCTCCGACATGCACATTTCATTAAAAACGACAGCCAAGGTGCTTTTATTTAGTTTTTATAAAATTTCTCGTGCGGTCTAATATTTTCTTTTCTTTTCGGATGATAAATTATGTAAAAACTGTCCAATTGTTCTTTTTATCCGAGTGCTTTTGGCTATAAATTTAGCCATTTTCATGTGCATGAAAGAAGGATTACTGCCTAAATACACAATATATATATATATATATATATATATATATATATATATTATGAAATGGATAAAGTCAGACAATTATTTCTAAGACATTTTTATTTTACACATTCTTTTTATAGATACAAATATTTAAGTAAATGTTCTGTTTATATTAAAAAGTAAACTATATAAAGTATAAAAAGAATGTATAAACATAAAAATGTCTTATATATATATATATATATATGTATATGTGTGTGTGTGTGTGTATACAACTAGTGGGGATCAGTTTGAGTATCGTAAATGTTTGTTCGATGTTCTGGTACTATAATAGCTATAGGAGCCGAAACGACAAGCTTTAAAGAATTCTGACCTTGTTTGTTGCGTTCATTTTCACACCAATGGTCAAGGAAAAGGCATAAACCCTACTTGTACAACAAACTATGGGTTGAATAGCTGGGTAAACTCTGTTTTCGGACTTTGGGTAAATAACAGAATCAGAGAACTATTCTGAATGGTAAATCTTGGGGATCTATTCCAGTTTTGTTCTCAAGAAATCATGAGAATTCACTCAGATGTTAAGAAACAGAATCTATAGAGGATCATGTTAGACTACGTTCTTAAAAGACATGGCACTGAGAAAAATAAACTAGCTTGCAAACAATTACTTCACGGTGTTGCATTTATTTAACTGAACTTAGTCTGGCATATGGAACCCACAAGTGGAGCACCCAATGAAAACGGAGCATAAGTAAACTGACACGAACGACAAATTTACGATACCGTTATGGCAGTTTAAAAATTCTGTACAAAATCTAAAGTATCTGCCACATTAGAGACCCTGACATGGCATCTCGGCTTCAGTCACTTTCCCAACACTATAACTTAATCTCCTTGTACCTTTTCTGTTAATATATCCATTGTAATTCTTCTGATGAGCTTTCCTAGTTGGTACCTCGACTCCCCGTATTTGAGCTCTGTATTAAATTGGCGGTTAGGTCTCATAATTGCAATATTGAAATTGCTATATGTAACCATAACTTCTATTCTAATAGTTTCTTCTCTCGCACTTCTCGCCTGAGGAAAATTCTCCCGGCTCCTAGCTTTCCTAACAAGTACGATATTCAAATATGCAAATACAGTGTCAATCGTCGCCTTCTGTCTCTTTGAATTCTATACTTTTATCGTCTTCTTTAATTATTTTATTTTCTGTAACCACTTACATCCCAGTGGTTTTTATTGCCTTCCTTAGAGTGTAATAATAATAATAATAATAAGGCAGTCCCTGATGACTGCAATGTATCTTTGAAGATATTCAAAAAGTTGTCAAAATACAAGGACCTTAAAACAGAAATCTCGAACATGTGGCATATGGGAACATCAACAATCCCTGTTGTAGTTGGATCCCCAGGATTGGTTGGAAAAGATTGCAGTAGACTAAGTGAAGGGATTCCTGGAAGTTCATGCCTCAAAGAGATACAAAAAATTGTTGTGACAAGTACAGCCCACACTTTACGAAGGGCTTTATCTATGTAATTTTTTTGTTTTTTTTGTCAGTGGAAAGTGTCATGGTGCCATTTCTAAACTTAGGTCCCTGGGCGGGACCCGGAAAGAAGTGTGTAAACGTCAGAAATCAAAGAAAATAAAAAATAATAATGATAATAATAAAAACATTCTAGATGTGTTGAACTGTCAACAAGAAAGAAAGTTCCATGAAGGAATCCTACAGAAAAATATTCACAGTAAAACATTGTTGTGCAGTAGAATGACGAAATAAGGTTAGAAAAAAATATAAAAAAAAAAAAAAAAAGATTAAAAAATGGTAGAAAAAAAAAAAAAAAAACATCCAGAGAAACCATTACAGAAACACAGATGTCAAGTTAAAATAGAACAAATAAGGGTCCATCCAATCATCCGATGGCGGTGGGAGGAAATGATTGACCAGCGAGCATAAGCCTCGTTGATTTTTAAATTAAATGCAAAACGACATTTAATGAAACTAAATTCATTCAAGGCTGCAAAATCAAAAAGCAATTTTTCATCATTATTTAAACGTCTTTCTTTACCGTCGACACAAGCAACATTATCATAAATTTTAGCATTATTATTGATTGTGTACAGCTGAATTTAGAATTCACTGACAAAAAATATCGATATTGCCTCATTAGGCATCCCTTAATGAAGGACTAATTTCGTCGTTCGTTCATTTTA
>OZ010579.1:120794407-120796907 GCA_963932145.1 Acanthosepion lycidas
CACTAGTTATATTAGGAAGACTAACGGAATTTTCAAAGACAAAATTCTTGAAGCAACTGCAACCTCATTTCAAAGTTTCTCATCAGAAAAATCATGCAACTATCAAAAAAAAAAATCATTTGTATAAAAACAGGTTTGCGAAGTAACTATGCTAATTTACATATATTATTTTAATAAAAAGTCATATATATTTTTCTAATAAAAAATCAGTGAAAAGAGGCAGCTGGATATCGGCAATAAATTTTTATTACTGAACAGTGTGTATCGCTAATAAAACTTAATTTGATTTATTTATATTGTTCGGATTATGGTCCACATCTTTATTGTCATATTCACGATGTTTCGGCCATTGAACGCCCCGCCCTTCATCAGGAGATATACGTTGGAATTTGTAAACGAACCCTATATTTCGTCCAACAGGGTAAATTGTTCTAATTCCATGTGACATATCTGTTCTGAATATTTATTTCAGTTATCTCCCTTCGGAAGCTCAATTCCCCAAGTCTTTGTTCATCTCTGCTGTGGCCAGTATTAAACTTACATGTAACTGGATTACCTCAACCAAGGCTTTTATCCACTGGAACATATATAGAAATTCCAACGTATACTATCTGAAGAAGGCCGGAGTACACGACGGACGAAACATGGTGAATATGACAATAAAGATGAGGACACTATTCCGAACAATGTAAATAGTGTAAACAGTTATAATATCTCATCTCAGAAATATAGACAGATACAAATAAAACAGATATAAAAAAAAAATATATATTTTTATTATTTTTTACTCTTGGTAACATAGTCTGAAGACATGTACAATTAAAAATAAAATGTAAGTCTGTAAAAAAAACATTATGCTGATATCATGAAATTTAACAAAGAGACAATTATAAAGCCACGGCAAGATAAGTAAAGTGAACTTAAGCCAAAGACAATCTTTAATGATATATACATGGTTGTTGCTCTTGAGAAAGGTTGTCCCAGCCATTATTTATTGATTCAATAGTAACTAAACTTTTTCTCCGCCTTTCTGGTCAAGGGTGGAAATTCTCTTTATTGCAGAGATTGAGCAGTATGGAGATAAACAGGAAAAAAATCACACTACATCTTCACAAGCACACACACAAATATATAAGTGGATGTGTTTGTGCTTTTAGGGGGAGAGGATTGTATATTGCTTGTGTTTAAATGTATAGATATCTGGTGTACTGCATTAGTGCTGTAATAAGATTTAGTGTGTAAACCTCACCTTGAAGGAGATTGTAACACATCTATTTATCATCTCTCAGTTGCGTCTCTGTCTTTGGGCAGAATGCACTCAGGGACGACTCCATCAATGAATAGAGTCGCAACTTAAAAAATTATACTGAGAAGTGCCCAGAACTAGGGAACAGCTGCCCGAGGCCGCACCTTCTCATTGCACCAGAGAGAGGGATTAGTGCTCGCACCGAGGCCTGCGCAATCAACGGTTGCGGGGGCTGCGGGAAATTTTTGTGCCTGGTTGGGGTATACGCGCTCGGGTCCCGGCCGTTTGAAAAAGACATTGTGTCACAACTCGTCTTAGTGGGGAGAAAGATTAAATACCTAGTGCTGTAATAATATAGGCTAGAGGAAGTGCGTGATATATATCGAGTAAATGTTTACAGCAGTGTCTTTGTTTTATAACATTCCCTTCTTCACTTTAAGTCTCGGAAAATAAAGTTCAAAATATCGTTTGCTGGTGGAAATTTCTTTATGGCACATCAAGACAATGATGATTCTAAATGAATATTGGCCACATTGAATTCTGAAGCGAAGGACACGTGTGTTGAGGCTGGAAATACTAATATATCGTTTTATAAATTAAATACGAATATACACATCTAATATATAGTTTTATATGTATTTTTATTTTTTTAAATGTGTAGATTTATAGACGGACATAAAAATCAACATGACACGATTAGTTCCAAACTCCAGCATTTAGTGTTCCCCAAACTATGCAAAAATCTGACATAGAATGGTGACTACTATGACCACACAATATTTTCAAACGCTTTATCTCTCGGTTTGAGCACACAATTCCTTCCCCATAAATGTACCAAATTATAAACAATATTATATATATATATATATATATATATATATATATATACAAGTATAGGATTGGTGTCATATTTTTATTTTTAACTGCAAATTTTATTTAATATTTATTAGAATAAATTCTATTTTAGTCTAACATCAAAATTAAAGCATTAAATAATTATTATAAACTTAGTTTGATGTCAACTTTTTTGAAGTCTTGTATACTTGTATTTTGTTTGGTCACTCCAGCTTATATAACAGCGTTTCCCCTTGCGAGGAGAGGTTAATTGATTTGAACCTTTTAAAAGCCTTTATTCTACATTCAGCGTCATCACTTGATAAGACATCAGAAGTGTTGAAATAAAATGGCTATGTTTGTTATAATTTTCGAATAAATAATTATATATATATGTATGTATGTATATATATATATATA
>OZ010579.1:120801907-120826907 GCA_963932145.1 Acanthosepion lycidas
TTCAGAGGCCATTAATTTAATTATTTGTCAAATAAGTCGAAAGCACAATACGAATATCAAAATTAAACGCCATTTAAATTGGTTGTGGGAGTATATCTTATATCTGTGAATGATCGAAAGAGTTTTCTGAGGGTTTTTGTAAACGCTTCAACCCAAGAAAGGCGGGAGTGTCACTACCACGCAAGGAGTTATAGAGAGTGAGAACACGAGGAAAGAGGGTTGTTTGAGGAAAGGATTTAGAGGACTGGGATCAGGTTCAAGGCATCAGGAGATGTTGATTGGCATTACATTTGTATATATGAAGATTATGACTATCAGGGAAGCAAGTAGGAGGATGGGATCATTACTGTCGGGAAATGCGAGAGAAGAATCTATTGGAGTAGAAGAGGCGGTTATATTTTACTGCTTCGATAGTGAAGGGGTGCGAACGAGATGCTAACCTAGTAGCACGCTTAAATTCATGCAGTTTGGGTACCAGTTAAATTAGCTTGTCAGAGCAGTTGCCATGAAAATATTTGTAGAAAAGATAGAAAGAATCCACAGCACGTCTGTAAGAAAGTGACTGTAGGCGAGATGCCAGATCAGGGCCTATCTTCTTTGGATTATGTCGAGGACATCCTGATGAACAACGTGGGCACCAGACCATATATGGCAACAGTATTCAGTGCAAGGACGAATGGTAGATTTGTAAATTTGAAGGATGAACTCAGGCGAGAAAATTTAAGCCATTTCTTTTAAGTTTTTTCACGGTTCAGTTCATACGTGGTAAGTAGAAACGTATTCATATAAGAATTTTTTTTTTTTGGTTTTTTAGCAGCATATCAACCTCTACGGGATATTTAATGCCGGAATCTATATATTCTGTACGAAATTTTATTTGTCTTTTGAGATAATAATAGTTTTAATGATATAAGTTTTATTAATTAACCCATAGCTGGGGGAGAAGAGGAGGATTCATACCATTCCCATTGCGCGTAACTGAATATAACGAACCCAACAGGAAATAGAACTCGGCTCTCAGATTAACAATTCCGAGCCATTATTGATTTCACCATCAGTATATGCAAGCTTACAGAACCTAGTGTTCTCAAGCAATCACCCATCTAGGCACTGACCAGCCTCGACATTGCTTAACCTCAGTAATCGTACGGGAACTCGGCTCTCAGATCAACAATTCCGAGCCATTATCCATTTCAGCATCCCAGTATGAAAGCTTATAGAACCAGGTGTTCTCAAGCAATCACCCATCTAACTACTGACCGGTCTCGACGTTGCTTAACCTCAGTGATCGTACGGGAAATCAGCTCTCAGATTAAAAATTCCGAGCTATTGTCCATTGCACCACACGCACATACAAGCTAAGACTGATAAATGAATTTTTCAAAATATTACTTGCGACTCAGTGGACGAAATAATCATGTATGCACATCAAGAAATTTAAGTATCTCTGTCTGTCTGTCTATCTATCTAGCTATCCTTCTACTATGGCTGTTCCAAAATGGTTCCCTTTTTAGATGATTCTCTATATACTGATTACATATTGTATATTGCGGATGGCGTGCGTCTGTTGATTCAAGGTATGGTTAATATGGCAGGAAGGGGAGATGCAAAATGTTCCTTTTCCCTTCTTCTTTTCCCTTCTTGCTGTATGCGGCCTTGCGTTGTCAGGGAGGCGAACTTGATCCAAGAACCAGTCAAGTTAACCGGAGACTTTCCGTGTCGCCTATGATTCGAACAGTCTGGCGGTAAGACGCTGGCGGAGTCGTTAATTCCCGAATCAGAATGACCTTTAATATATTGTGTTATATAATAATCTATTATAATATATTGTGTTATATAATAATCTATTATGAGGTAGCGTCGCACCTCCCACCATAACTGGTGATCCCTACTACGCGACGCATGCAGTTACACCGAGAATTGGCTGTATTCTCGATGCAGAAAGGCAGTCACCAAATAGACCATGGCTGAAATCATCCGCAGATCCAATAGTACACGTACAACTATTTATAGTCATTCAAAGCTTGCATAACACTATTCTCAACATCAAACAGGCATATCAGATATGACCTCAGCCATATACATTTCTAGTCATAAAATTTAAAAAAAAGAGTCATGCTCAATATCAAGTCGATTAGCGCTATATATATGGAAAAGGCGATAGATGTAATTCATGCCTTACTGAAAAATTAGTTATCCTGAAACACTTAAATAACTTATTAAACAAAAGAAATGAATTGATGTTTACATGTAGGCAGCATAAAGATCATAGTAATATTAGACAACTACCCACAAACAATAACAAAATACTGGCAAAATCAAATAATGAAAACAGAATCAGGATCCTTGAAACAATACGCATATAATAAAAACAATCCTCTGTGAATAAAAATCATTACAATTTAAGTACCCGTGTTCTCAATGGTATATAAACACACGCAGCATAACTTGCCTACGTTACAACATTCTTGACCTATGTCACAATACTCACTCTATTTCTACGAAACACACCAATTGTCTCTCACTCCTCTGATGATGACTTAAGAATGTCGAAACTTTGAACTATATTTCTTTCGAAATGAAGTTAATGGGCGGGCGACATAAGATCAGAATTAAGATCAGACTTGTGGGTATGTCTTGATTAAACTAAATATCAGATCTATGCTAAATCGAAAAGTATGGCCAGGGGGTCGTGGCGGGTGAGTTATTTTTCATGTCACGTTAAACCTAGATATAGACATGTCATCATTGACGATGGCAGAAAATATGCCAGCGAGGTATATATATATATATATATATATATATATATATATATATATATATATATATATATATATATATCGTGGTTCTCGATAAAATACCAAAACTGATATACATTGTGATCGGTTTTGATCTGGCATCTGCAACCCAGTCACTTTTCTACAAATATTTTCATGGCATCTGCTCTGACGAACTACTTTTACTGGTGTCTCGTCTGCATGAATTTAAGCGTTCTACTAGGTTGGTATCTCGGTCTCACACTTTTAATATCGAAACATTTAAATGTAACTGCCTCTTCTAATCCAACAGCTTCTTCTCTCGCACTTCCCAACAGTGGAACTCCCACCTGCTACTTGCTCCCCTGACACTATAATCATCAAAGGTCTAAATGTAATATCAATCGACATCTTCTGATGCCTTTATGTTGATTCCCTTTCTTCTTTTTTATTCTTTATTCAATCCCCCCATCTTTTCTCTTACTTTCACTCTCCGTAACTCCTTTCATGCTAGTGGCATTCCCGCCTTACATGGGGTGAAATGCTTAATATATATATATATATATATATATATATATATATATATATAGAGAGAGAGAGAGAGAGAGAGAGAGAGAGATCTGTTTTTTGTTTGTGCGTGTCTGAAGAGTGAGACTTGGCTCAGACAAGAAAAAACTATCTCTGTAAAAATTTGACTCTTCATTTAGGTATATTTGAGAAAATGAATTAGGCCGAAAATATTTCAGCACCCCTCGTGTGTGTGTGTGTGTATATATGTACAAAAAATTTTAGAAGCAGACGTATGTGTAACTATGAGTGAACATATTGAAACAGTTTTCTATGTGCTTATGTGTGCGCGCATGCTCCAACATTTAATTAAAATATCATTCTGAATATGATAGCAATCATTCAATGTTTAATCATCCGTCCAAACTGGTTGATTCGGAAATCCAATTCTTGCAGGGACCTTGATTACGTCAAAAAAAATCTTGTCAGGACATTTGAACCAGTGTTAGTTTCAAGTTATCACAATTGTTGTCGCTGATACCACTTGTTATTGTCATTATCTTTTTTTTAACACTGAAACCGGAAGTAAGCATTTTGATTGCCTTCTTAAAAAGTACATTGCCTTCTGGGAAGGCACTGCGTTACTCTCTATGTATTTTTGGTCTTTGAAATGTCTTTGTTTTGAGGTAGTTTTTTGTGATGTTAAAAAAGTTAGGGAAGTGGTTTTGAATACTATTGTGTGTGTGTGTGTGTGTGTGTGTGTGTGTGTGTGCGTGCGCGCGCATTTGTTTGTTTGTGTGTGTGTGTGTGTGTTGTGATTGTCAGTGTGTAATCGTGGGTTTCTAGTACGCGGATCGTTTTTCTTTCGAGGTACTTTGACAATGTGAGGAATCAGGGTCGATTATATCTCGCGCTGTAGATCCATTTTCTATGAACATCCGGCCCAAACAGGAAGTCATTGATAGGCGGCCATTTTCAATGAAGAGCCGACAGTGTAGTGGAGAATAGATTTTTAGCAGTCGCTTGACTTCCCCACTTTTTTTTTTTTTAATGATAGAGATAATCAGATAGAGTAAACGATTTCGAGATTTTTTGAGATAGTGAGGGAAGAAAACGTCTAAGAGGGAGAGAATAAATAATGTATAAAAAGAAAAAAGAAAGAAGAGAGGTGACTAATACAGTGTGTGTGAGAAAGAGAGAGTTAGATGTACAGTGTGCAGACGATAAAAACATATTTGCAAAAAGAAAAAAAATTGTTTGAACGTGTAAAGAGAAAGGAAAACTAAAAGGAAAAAAACTTGTTAAACTCCGGAAAAAATGGGAATAAAAAACAACGCAAAAACGAATGAGAGGGAGAAAACATCAAAATGAAAGAAAAAAGAAAAAAAATATTTAAATACAATGTTAAAAAAATACAAAAATACTACGGACAACAGCCTAACAGCTCTTATTTTCTCTTTATAAATTGCCTTCCTTATATAAAGTATAAATGAAATATACTTCTTTTTACTCTAAGTCTCAAATTCTTTTTCATCCAATCGCTTCCCTCCTGCCTATAATTTCTTGTCTCTCTAAAGTGTTTTTTGTTACATTTAATATTTTCCCCACTTACTTCTCGAAAGCCAACGGTTGGGTGGTAATGTTGATAAAGACAAACGTTTCGCCGGCTAGGTCGTGCCTTAGTGGCAGGGACGATGGCAGAGGCAGAAGTTGTAAAGAGAAATCGCTCGTCAGGAAAATGGACCAGGCGGGATGAACGAGGTGTGGGTGAAAAGTGAGTAAAAAAGAAAAGAAAAGAGAAGTGGTTATGCTATGGATATTTCCATAGCAAGTAAAGTCAATCAAGTGGCAAGTTCTCCACGGTCAGTTTGAATCTCATCTGGAAATCTAATAACTCTCAGTTATTATTTGCTGGCTTGTTGTCTTTGAAGGCGGATCGGATGACCATCCGGCCGACATTGTCACTCACTTAAAACTCCACCATTTTTATTCAACATTGTTATTATTCATTTTTATAATAAATATTTTCCTATTATATCTTTTAACTTGTGATTCCTACGTTTTTAAAGCTGAGTATTATCTGATCGCTTATGTATATGAAATTATTACAACGGCTCTAATCTTTCAAGTATAAATAATCCTCTAAAGTGTTTTAAACCTTTCTATGAAGTGGAAGGTTTGTACAAGAGAAAGAGACGTGTTCTTAAAGGAAACTTAAAAAATAGCAGGAAAACTGACAGACGATGGAAGGGGATATATTCCAGATACAACTTAGCGACTAGAGGAGGACAACGTGGATCGGGAACAGACAAAAGTGGAAATGATGAGACAAATAGGAAAACTTAATGAACGACGCGTTTCGCCGACATCTATTGGCCCCAGCTTCTTCAGATCGGAATGAAAAACAAAAGTGCATTTTAAGGAAAATGTCTTGAGTTAAGCAATAAATTATATTATGCCATCACATCCGGCGATCAGAAAGCAAAAGATGTTTGTTTATTTGTTCATATATATATATATATATATATATATATATATATAATTTCTGTAGTTCACTGCTACCATCAATCAGAATTTTTTTCTCCTGATGATGGCCATGTTGGCCGAAACTTGTCGAGGAATCTAAATGAAATAATAATAATAATAAAACGAAAGAATATTAATTTACAACCCAGTGTGTCTGAAGATTTTAATTTTTTAATATTTTTTTAATGTTCAATATATATATATACACCCACACATATATGTATATATATACACACACACATATATATATATATATATATATATATATGAATGCATAGATTGATATGAATGTTGTGTAAGGATAGAATTACTGTGCGTACAACGATAGCCTTTTGTATTTAACAGCGTTTACCGTAAGCTTTTAAATTAATAACTCAAAAACGAATGATTTGCATATTATATATATATATATATATTTGTTAGAGCCGATGGTGTCTGTTGGATTTTAAATCTGCTCACTGAAAAATCCCAACGCAATTTTCCTTACAGACACTTGTTTTTCAGTCTTACCTGAGAGAGATATCGAAAGACGTCGGCAAAACGCGTCGTTTATTAAGCATTTCCACTTTGACTTATCATATATATGAGTGTATGTTTGTGTGTGTATATACACGAGTGCGCAATGGGATGATATTTAACGTGTTGTAGCAGACTGGTATGACAATAGGTCAGCCAGCGAATGTCAAACTGTTCACCCCAGACCTATTTCGTAAGCTTCTCTCTTCAGAAGTTGCTTTGTACAAGTAAATACCCTATTTTAACCCCACAAAAATGCGATCTTACGTTTCCAATCCCGGATTGTCTATTGTGAATTCTGAAGAAAAATCTTTTAGAAAAAGTTGCTTTATATGGCTGGAAATTCAATGTTTATAGGTCCACGAGGTAAAATGTTTCTAACTCTTTTTTTCTTGTGATATGGATAAATATTGTTGTATATCGATACGACAGATGTTTTTTTTCTCTCTCTCTCTCGGGCATCTTGTATTGAATACAAGCGTCCCTGATTGTCAAGAGATGTAGATATCTGCATTTATGGCTTGCATCGACTTCTGAATCAGGTCGCAAATTTATCGACCATGACCGGGAGAAGGAAGAAAAAAGTGGGCTTGATGTTTTTGAGAAATACAAGGAACACAAAGGTCGTGTAAACTTTCGGCAACTCTTTCCAAATAGTTTTCCCTCAGCTGGTAGATACCCGAGGTTAAAAACATCGTATTCAAAGTGTGTTACAGTGATGAAAAAATACAAATAAAACCTATCTCTCTCTCTCTCTCTCTCTCTATATATATATATATATATATATATATATATATATATATATATATATTACAAATGAAGAAACCTATGGGTGGGGAAAATGCTAAGGAAGGAGATCCCCCCAGAACCTCCATTTATAGAAGGTACGCATGTACGCATGTTAAATACACAAAAGAGGGTTTGTTCAAAGAGGAGGACATAGAATAATTAGCTGAGACGAGATATCTGAAAAGAGTTTCAAATGTGGTTGACAAGGATTTTCATGAGTTTGTTAAGTGTAAGCTTAAACATTATGAGGGAAATGAGGTTCCTGCTTACAAAACTGAGAATCTTGCTCTTTCTCTTTCACTGTCTCTCTACAAATGCGTGCTGTTACTGTTTCTGGGTAGGACATAGGGGTAGAGAAGAAATGGTGATTCATGACATGTGCGTTTTGTGTGACCCAAGTGAGGGAATAAAATCACTACATATAAAACTGCAAAAAACGTAGGTGATTATTTTTGGTACGGACAAGTTACTATACGTTCCATCATTCGTATACCTCGGACTAAGAGAGAGGGTAAATACGAGAAAAGAAAGGAAACAACAGAAGAGACAGAGACAGACAGACAGAGAGAGAGAGAGAGGGAGATAGAGAATGACGATGAAGCGGGTGAATGACGGTAAAGTAAGATAGTGAATAACGAGTGATGAGAGAGAGAGAGAGAGAGAGAGAGCGTTCTTGTGGCCGAAAAGCGAAAGGACCCGAGATTGAAGGGAGAGAGAGAGCGCAGGTTAAGAAGAAAAAGGGAGAGAGAGGGTGCGAGTGAAGTGAGTGAATGACGGCCAAGAATGTCAGTTAATAACGGGAGATGAGTGAGAGAGAGAGAGAGAGAGCGTGTTTGTTGCCGCAAAGCGAGAGGGCATGAAATTGAAGTGGAGAGAGAGAATTGGGGAGAGAAAAAGTTAAGAAGAAAAAGGGATAGAGAGAGGGCGAGTGACGGAGAAACGAGTGAATGACAGCAAAAAGAGAAGTCAGCTAGTGAATAACGGGAGATGAGATAGAGAGTGGGAGCGTGCTTGTGGCCGGAAAGCGAAAGGGCACAAGATTGAAGGGGGAGAGAGAGCGCGCAGGTTAAGAAGAAAAGGGGAGAGAAAGAGCGAGTGACGGTGAAGCCAGTGAATAACTGTAAAGAGAAAGTCAGAGAGTGAATAACGGGGAGAGAGAGAGAGTGCTTATGTCCGGAAAGCGAGACAGCACGAGATTAAAGGGGAAGAGAGAGAAAAAGAGAGAGAGAGAGAAAGAGAGAGCTCATGTTCAGAAGAGAAAAGGGGAGAAAGAGAGCGAGTGACGAGAAAAAGAGAGAGATAGCGTGAGTGATGTGGTAGAGAAAGACAGTGAGAGAATGAGTGAGTGACGGAGAAAATAATGAGTGAAAACGAACAAATGAGTGGCGAAGAAGAGACAGAAAACGAGCGAGTGACGGGGAAAAGGGAGAGTTAATAACTGGTAAAAAAAGGAATGAGTTCCTGGGAGTGAAAGTGAGAGAGGGAGTAACTGGAAAAGAATAAGAAAAGGATAATGGGAAATAAAGAGAGTGAGAGTGCGAGAGAAAACGAGAGAAAACGAGTGAGAGTGACTTCGAAAAAGAAAGAAAGATCGAAATAGGGGAAAGGCAGGATATGAAACAAAGAAAAGAGAACGAAAGATGGAGTATGTAGTAGATAATAATAACACGAGGAGACGATATAAGAATGAGAGACAAATGTAGAAACAACGAGAAAATCCCAAGGACAGAGAGTGGGAAAATATAGATAGATAGATAGATAGATAGATAGATAGATAGATAGATAGAAAGAGAGAGAGAGAGAGAGAGACGATGTAAATATTTGATAAAAAGGAAACATTAATCGAAAAATAAGTAAAAGGAGTTTTTGTTTCGTTATGCCTTCTGTATAAACAGCGACTCAGTCTATTAAAAATCTTGCTCGATATTTAACCGACTATCTGATTCAGCTGATAGAAACACGTGTGTATTTTCTATACAGTGATATCATAGACATAATAAAGTGTAAAATACTTGATAACGAATAGAATCCATCCAAGCGATTATCAGGGAACTATTTTTAAAATCTTAAATTAAAAAGTAGATTTTTAAAAAAATATGCAACTCTTTTATATGCAACTTCTATTGAATCTTAAGTTACTTAACCCACTCTACTATTGACATAATTCTGGCTTAAGCTGCCCGAAAAGAAAAAAAAAGAAATGAAATAAGCAAAAAACAAAACAAAAAAAAATCGTAAATATAAACAAAAAGTGATATTAAATTATTCCCTGCGCTATAGGGAGGGCTATGATAGGCATTAGCCCCCACCTCAGTTTTTGCCTGAATTGAAAAAAACAAAAGCCGAATATTGGAGTCAATCTATGACAATGCTACTGAGCTGAACTATATCATTTGTCTAAAATCATTACTGACATTAAATTTCAAATTAGCTAATAAAGCTACATCTTTAGTTGTTGTTTTCAAAAGATTAGATTCTAGAAATTTCATATATAAAGTTAAATCTATTTAGATGTTAATTTTAAATCTATTCACTATAAAAATATATTTCAATTTTAAATAAAATATATTTGTAATAGGATAAGACATTAAAAATATATTCATTTTATAAAAGGATGAGATAAAATAAATTTAGAATATGGGATATTTAAAACTTAACATCATAGCAAATCCGTTTTCTATTTTGTGTCTATTAGTGTTACTATGCTGGCTGGTGAATTAGTGTGATAGTGAAAGAATTTAGGTTGCACCGGTTGTCGTTGTTACTATTTGGATAAAGTGTGGATTTTATGAAAATAAAATTCATAATTAATCAGGATAAATAGGCGATCAAAGCTTTCCTGGGGATCTATTATTATTATTATTACTATCATTATTATTATTATTATCATTATTATTATTTCCTGGGGGTTCTGTTTTCTACACATTTCCTTCCGAATTCCAACCAGAGACCTAAGGTCATAAATGGCTTCATGACAATTTCCATTGGTCATTTTTTGAAAGAAAAAATAAGAAAGCAAAGATAACCCATATTTTGTATAGATAAATCTTTTTGTAATGTGTAAGTTGTTCTTGTGTGTACACTTTTTTGTATTTCTTTAAGAAATGGACTACCAGGAATCCCTTCATTGAGTCTATTGGAGCATTTTTCAATCAATCTGAAGACTCCAATTACAACTGGATATATTAATGCCCTCATGTGCCACATTTTTTAGATTTCCACTTCAAGATCCTGGTATTTTGATAATTTTTTTTTTTTTTTTTTTTTGAAGATCTTCAAAAATACATCATAACCTGCAGGGACTGTCATGTCAATAAGAAATTATTATTATTATTATAATTATTATTATAATTATTATTATTAGTAGTAGTAGTAGTAGTAGTAGTAGTAGTATTTACTCGCGTAACAACATTAACAGTAACATATTCTGAAAATAACTTTTTGCCCACCACATTTAGAGAAGTGCATACAGACACCCATGAATCATATATATATATATATATATATATATATATATATATATATATATATATATATTAGGTTGGTGCAAAAATAATTTCGTTTTCTCACATAGTAACATATGTTAGAAAACGAAATTATTTTTGAACCAACCTAATATATCCCATTGGCTTCCGTCAGTCGTCACTAATCGAGCATATCATATCATATCATCCTTTTTGTTTGCTATTTCCTTGCATATAAAAAGTTGATTGTATTTTCTCGTCCTATTTCTTAGCGATCTGCAACTGTTACATGTTATTTTTAAGATTATGCCAGCGTAACTGACGATAGGCGGAGCATTAACATGCAGGTGACATCTGCAGTCATGACCAGAATGAAAATTTCCAACTATATGTTAGTAACTCCTCTATATTGATGAAATGCGTATCAGAAAATGTGTTTATTTTTCATCAGAAACACCCATTTTGTATTGATTGTCTGTTTTGCTTTAATTTTTGCAACGCTAGCAAAATTAAGACAGGTGTTACACATTGTCAAAGGATGATCTTAAAAAGGTGCCATGTAAAGGGTTTCTACCACTCAGGGGTATTTCAAGGGGGATGAGATAGCCAAGTGTTATTTAATAGAGAAATCTGTCATCAAATCATATATTCAACTGAAAATTCTCAAACATAAAAAAGGCATATGAATATAAACAGGTTTTAGGGTCATAAACGATGTAAGAGACGACATGGATACAATGGTGTAAATATAGAACTGAATTGTTTTGATAATACCATTTCAGGGCACACGTTTATAAGCTCGACAGAAAAGGTAGCTTTTATAGAAGAAAAATGTAGTCGAGATGTATGTTATGAATAATCAAGAGTCGTCTCCCCTTGTTTTGTTACTCTACTCTTTGAGATAGCTATTTCTGTTTACTGGGACTATAAAAGGACACTATACGCGAACCTTGTATTCTCAATTAAATAAAGCTTTCTTACAACCTACACCTGTGTACTTTTGTCATTAAAATTTATATAAATATTTATTAATAATAATTAACATATACCAAAATGTGTATATTATTTTTATTGCTAGCTCTTTTTGTTTTTCTTTACCGTTGTTTTTCACATGTTTTTTATTCTGCTTTGGATAGAGATCAAAACAGGATATGGAATTTCTTGGAGAGAGGAGCATGTGATGAAATATTCAATAACTAAATGAATAAAAGACTTAAAAGTTAATTTTGTCATTGACTTACATTTCTGAAATTGCTAGATTAAGACGCTTTCAATTTCTTGTTTTGCGTTTCTACCTTGTCGAGAAATAACTGCATTTACCTTATTCTGTCTGACATCAACACTGTGTCACTTGCTAAAAAAACATCAACCACCTGTCATTCTGTTTGTAAATTGCATTTTTTCTGTTTACTATCAAGCTGTGATCAAAATGCTGAGGCGGTTAAACTTTCAGTGCAGAAAACGGATTTATTTGAATAACAAAGTAATTTAATTATAAAGTCTATCATAAAAAAACAATCGCTTATCTCTATAGTTCGACCAAAAAGCATTGTTATTTTCTATTAGAAGAAGAATAAGCAAACAAGGTATCGTCATTAAAGAAGAATAGCTAAGATGATTTAATGGAAAAAATTGCTGGCTTTCTGTAAAATTTGCATATGTTCAACACGGAAAGATAACAACCGGTGTATTTTATTCAGGGTTTTGAGCAAAAGCACACACACACATATATATATGTAATAGTTTTTAATCAACACTTGAAGATTGCGTCGCACATATGACTCTGGGTTGTTCTACCGTTGAGAGAAAAATGTGTATTTATTATATATATATATATATATATATATATATATATATAATAAATAATATATTATATTATATATATATATAATAAATATTATATTATATATATATATATATAATAAATATTATATATATATATATATATATATATATATAATATATTATATATATATATAATAATAATATATTATATATATATAATAATAATATATTATATATATATAATAATAATATATTATATATATATAATAAATAATATATTATATATATATAATAAATAATATATTATATATATATAATAAATAATATATTATATATATATAATAAATAATATATATATATGACTAATATAAGTAAAAATTTGACATTTAGCTCAGTGATCTTCACTTCAGAATACCGACTCCATATATATATATATATATATATATATATATATATATATATATATATATATATATGATTAATATCGAGAGAGAGAGAGATTTAAAGCATTATATATTTATGGGTAAAATGCTTCTTATCTGGTAAGGAGTGTATATAAATATAAAAGTGGGCACTAAGATAAGACAACGATTTCGGGTTGTCGGTAGCAGCTCTAATTCAAATTGCCCTCAAGGTTAATGCATAGAATTAACTGTTGATCGAATTGCGGTTACTTGTAGCTATTATATTATCCATACTGTTGTTGGGTAGAGAGTAATGTCTATCCAACAACTCTTAGGATAATACAATAAATTTTCCTCCACATAATATCCCAATGACCAGCATATATAAACAGTCGAGCCAAAATCTGACCTTAACTTTACCTACGAATAATAAACTCCCATTCTTAGATGTTATCGTAGAATACTGTAAGGACACTTTTACCACCTCATTGTATATATATATATAAAAAAAAACACTAGCAGAAACCTTGCGACTTTAATGTTACGGGTAAATACCCCACCCAGATACAAAATAGCAGTGATAAAAATAAAAAATAAAAACTTGCTAAAGAGAGCACACGAGAATTCGCCCTCGCGTCTACGTTTCCTTAATCAATTCAACAATGCAACATAGATTCTAGTTAACAATTGTTTTCCTAACCACCTCATCGACCAACAGATGAGACAATTTCTTTCCAAATTAAATAATAACGATACTGAACACACAATAATAACATAAATATTTT
The DNA here is from genome assembly GCA_963932145.1 of Acanthosepion lycidas. Classification (NCBI taxonomy): domain Eukaryota; kingdom Metazoa; phylum Mollusca; class Cephalopoda; order Sepiida; family Sepiidae; genus Acanthosepion; species Acanthosepion lycidas. The sequence continues at coordinate 120,815,440 of OZ010579.1, forward strand.
CTAGAAAAGCCAAGTGCACGTTGACTATCAACAAGAATAATTTAGAAATATAATAAAAATACACGAAAAATTAAATTATCTATGAGAAAAAAATTAAAACAGCTAACTTTATCCTCAAAAATAACAAAACACCACCAGAATCAAAACTAAAAAAAAATATATATATATTGTTCAGATAACCCTCAAGGAACATTGTTCCTGATCAAACCGAACTCATAAATAATTACATCGGTCACACTACTTCATGCCTATCCAGACGACTTATGCTACACTTATCAAACCACAGATCCATCAGACACGATTTAAACAGACACACAGACTTATCAGACTCAATTCTTCACATACTAGTAGAAAATACAAAAATAATAACCTCTAAATGTAAAATAATATTAAAAATAAGGACAACATTAATAATAAAAAAGAAAAAGCAAAAAAGTCAATAATATTAACTACGAACACGGCCACAAGGTACCGACTTTAACTCTAGATGCATATACACGACTCATACCTCCAGTTTAAATGTAAAAATAAAATCATCCTTGATAATAGCTAAAAGTATAACCGAAAGCGTTCGCAATGACAGAACATTTGGACAATTTCTACACACCCTAAGTCCAGAAAAGGAGACACTTATTCAAACACAAGCAAATTTAAATAAGAATCTTAACCGCACAACCTTGTTTGTCCTCTTTAATGAAATATGTATAAAATTGGGACTGCTGCCTAGTATATATATATATATATATATATATATATGTCAACAGATTTTGATTCACACAATTATGTATAAAGTCCCCAATTGTGATTTAATACATCCTTATATGATGAAAATCTTATGACAGTATACATACATATATATATATATATATATATATATATATATATATATATATATAATTCATCGAGTCTAGAAGAATTCACAACAGAATGCAGACAGCATTGGGCGGCCGTTTCGTCCTATTTTAAGACTCATCAACAGTGCGCATCCACTATTTCTCCATCAAGTCAGTCGAGAGAGACTGGATAAGAATGAAATAAACGAGAGATGTAGATTAGAAAGCAAGAAATGGAGTAAGATAGCAAAAAGTAAGAAAATTGACGGGAAATGAAAATTACCATGAAAGAACTTAATCAATTTGGAAACAATTCAGAATATAAAAACTGAGGTTCCACTTCAAATTCTAAACTTACCAAAGATGTCTTCAAATATAACAGGAACCAAAAAAAGATTCTGTATTATTACCTTGTTTCAATAAGTCTTTTCGCAAAGATTCGGAATATATTCCATGGAATTAGGAATAATATTACTAATAGTTCTTGCCAGTAAAATGATATTCATTTTCAGAACTTAGTTAAAAATCCCATAATGTAAAATTCCTCATATTAATAAAAATTATTTTAAGAATAATAATCATATAAAATCAATACAGTAAAAATAATGAGAAAGAATGAATATATTTTTGCAACTTTTTATTACAATTTGTGGAAAGCGCTAAGTTGATTCACTCTACATATGCCTGCACTGACACTTTCTTCTTACTTAGGCAAATACATCCATGCAAAACTTACTTACCAGACCATTTAGCTAAAAACTGGACGAAATGATTTATAGGTGCTAAAGAGCGAAAAACTTTACATACGCCCTGACATTTGATCAGAAGATCGCGTTTCTATTTAACTTGGCTGTTCTTTCTCGCTTTCGTTTTGCTTACCACCTTGGTTGGTTTTGTAAAGCATGGAAGAAAAAGCAACAAAGAGGGAAAGAAAGAAAGAAAGAAAGAAAAAAAGAGGGAGAATATAGGAGAGAATTTATAACTTATCGTGAACCGACACCTGTTAGTGTAAAGGATGAAATGTCGTTTTATTGTCCACGAATGTTAATCAATTTCAACACGCAACAAGAACTAGCAAATAATAAAATCTCCGTAAAGGACGACCTTATTCTCAAAAAAAACTTACCTCCCCACACACATACATATATATATATAAGTGTGTGTGTGTGTGTGTGTGTATGAGAGAGAGAGAGAGAGAGTTACAGTGTCTACTGTGTGATCTCTTAATAAAAAAAATGCATTTTTTAAATACTTTGCACTGTGCATATATACAGTGCAACCTCGGTTCTCGAACGTCTCGTTTGTCGAACAAATCGGTTTTCGAGTAGAAAATTCGAGATGAAACTGCTTCGGTTATCGAACAAAACTTCAGTTCTCTAACAACATTGCCGAACCGAATTTATTCGAATGGAATAATCTCTGAGTCGACTTCCGTGTTGTATGCATTCGTGTGTTGTGGCGTGCTTTTCTTTTCTAATTTTATTGTACTGTGACTTTTTTCTCTACATTGATTCCTATTGATAAAATAGTTTCGGTTTACGAACATTTCGGTTTATGAACGGCCTTCAGGAACGAATTAAATTCGTGAACCGAAGTTCTACTATATGTGTGTGTATGTATATATATATATATATATATATATATATAAGATAATGATAAATATTTTATATATCAAGAATAGCATTGTGGAAATTGTATGACAAAGTGGAACACAATTCATGGGATGAAGACCTGAAAGACGAAACGCGTCACATGCAAACATTTTCGACTTTGTCATATATATATATATATATATATATATATATATATATATATATATATGTGTGTGTGTGTGTGTGTGTGTGTCTGTGTCTGTGTGTAATAAAATAAATAAGAGGAAAAACTATTCCTAGCCGACGCGTTTCGTCTTCTAAAGGACATTATTAAGGCGAATTTGGATTTATTTTGTTGCACGTGTTTATATACTAGAGCAAGGATGTCATTGGTTATAAATAGTGCTTAAACTGTGATTAGTTTGTTATATATATATATATATATATATATATATATATATATATCTCGTACTTGTCATGCGGTTGTCCAAATTATAACCAATTATAATACAGTCAAGTAATAAATTGTGCATCTCAAAATGTTGTGTTAGTAGATTAAACGTCTTATTCAGTCAACTGAGTTCTAATCATTTAATATATTTCTTAGATTTATTTAAATAAAAATGAAGTTCACTTCGCAATGACGCCTAAACTATATTAACAAGCTTCGTCTACCACTACAAAAACTGCATCGAAATCTATTCTATATTGCTCTAAGAGTCTAAATGCTGAGGTTTTCTTGGCCTCAAAATTAATATTTTAATCCTGGATTTTGAAGGATTACGAAGTGCGACCCTTGGTAATGTTGAGAAAGCAATGCCTATCTCAGACATTGTTGGTTATTCGTTCGATTGAAATTGCAGGGTTCCTCTGGATTATAGAAACCACGCTAGGTGGTTACTGCAACAATTAGATTTTACGGAGTGGACTTGATAGCCTCGCGTGGACTGATTTTGGATTCAGAATTTTCCTTCTCTTATAACCCTACGATTTAAACAGGGAGAGAAAGGACAGATTCGTGTCTTTCCCAAGGGCAGTAGTGTGAATGTAAACGAAACAGACAAGCACAGAATTTAAACTCAGCTCACCGATCGATTTTTTGCAATGACATCCGTTAATTATACGCATATCCTACCATAATACAATAAGTTTTTTAAATGCCATATATCTTCTGAGTGTAAGATAGCGATCATGGCTCTCCACATGTTCCTTTTCGAATTGTCATGTAGTCTTATGGATGTTAGTGGAGTGGTTTTCTGTCACATTCTCCACCGTTTTCAGCCCAGGATTTTACTTTCTATAAAATGGTTGATATCCAAGACAAGCGCTAGGGTGTCTACAGTAATTCTGCAATTTAACCGAATGGTTGTGATAAGAAAAAATGAATCCATGTTTTTCCTAAAACCATTTTTGCAAAAGTGCATGCAACTGACTATGTCTGTATTTGAACTCCGCACGCCGATCTCATTTTCATTGCTGACAACCGCTACGAAAAGCGTACATCTATTATGACCGCTACGAGACAGACTTAATTCCAAGCAATGGATTTCAAAAGTGAAATAAAATTCGAAATATGAATGGATTTTAATTCCAAAGAAAATCAATACCATAGATTCCACACTTTTGTTATATAAGTATACTATGTAGATTATATATTCAATAAGATATCCAGGAAAGGCATGACACGTAGAACTAGAACAATATACCCCAGTGAACAAAATAAAGGGTTCAGTATGAAATTCCAGTGTATATCATCTGAAGAAGGTCGGAGCGTACAACGGTCGAATCGTCGTGAACATGACAATAAAAATGAGAATAACAGTTCGAAGAATGTAAATAGTGTAAATAGTTACAGCATCTCATCTCAGAAATATAAACAAAGTTTTATTCAATATGACAATCAACCCAGATGCTAGTCAGTGTCGGGGGTACGGACAAGAAATGGAGCTCAAAACCTTTCTCATGAGCTGTGAAATTAATCTGTTAGTTATTATTTTTACAACAGGCACCTTTCTTTGCTAGACTCGTAGGAAGATTATACGAGATATCATTTTGATCTTCTATGCAATTTTAAACCCCTGAAATCGGAAAAAAAACTACAATAAGATGCCATGCAGGAAAACTGTAAAATGCAGATTGTTGGTTTTTTATATCTTGTTCTGTATTACCAAATATGTTTCTCGAATTCGTCTGCGGAAGACAAATTCAACAAAAACAGACGGAAATTTGCAATACAAAAACAAAAATGAACGAATATCTGATATGGTAAAAATGAAATTTATTATTTTCTCCTACTGTTAAGATCGATATTCAATCCCAAACTCGGGGATCATATTTTCAGTCTTTTGTATATTTGCTCCCTTCCTATATGGCCTTATGCCAGATTAAACATCATGGTGGAATAGAAAAAAAATGGAATATTGAATTGCATTTGTGAGAATAATTGTATCTGATTCTTAAGGAATGCATATCTATATGGATAAGTTAAATTTAGGCATGGTGGAAAAATTCGATTAGTTTCAAAAAAAGAAGAAAAGGTCAGGAAGAATGTAAAGAAAAGGAAAAGAAATTAACACTAAATATTAGTTATGTGTGAGTCAAGAAAATTACAAGCAGGTAGAAATGTAAAGATTATGTAGAGTCGAATGTATAAAAAAAAGAGATAAAATCTGGAAAAAAAAAAGGAAAAATACGGAGTGAAAATGCCTAAAAACGACAAAAATAAGGACGAAGATTATGAAAAACGAAAAGGAAAGAATTGGGAGAACTGCGAAGCCATAAAATTAGAGAAATGATAGAAGGAAAAAGACAGAATGAAAAGGAGTGAGCAGGAAAAATAAAGGAAAGAGACAATGGACTTTAGAGAGAAAAAAAAGAGTTGAAGGAAACGATAAAAGTGGGTGAGAAAGCAAGCAAAAAGACGAGAAAACGAAAGAGAGAGAAAAAAGAGATACTGAAAAGAAAAGCGAAAGAGCGAGGAATGAAAGAGAACGAAAGAAAGAGGACACTGAGAGAGCGAAAGAAAGGAAAAAGTGAACGAAAGAAAGAGGAAAGAGAAAGGTAAAAAGGATGAGGAAAAGAAGAAAAGGAAAAAAGAGAAACGGGAGAAAACAGATAAAAGAGTTAAAAAAAAAAGAAAAAAAGAAAGAGAGAGAGAAAGAACATGAGATGTCGAAAAAGAACGAATGATGGCGAAAAAGAACGATGGCGATCCAAACTGAACGAAAAGGTCAACAAAGTGTGAGGGAGAGCTAAATATTTTCACGCCAATAAACTAGAGACTATGTAAATGTAGACTAGAATGGTCTTAAATTTGAGAAAGAATCCAATAAATAAGGCAAAAAGGGGGAAAAAAAAAAGAGAGAAATCGTTAAGCTTAGAATTATTGAGGGCAAATGATGAGGAAAATGCAGTGCTTTGGAAGTAAATGAAAAACAACTTTCAATGAACATAATAAATGCATAAATAAACAAAACAGAAAAGAAATAAAAAAAGAGAAACTGCGAGGAAAAAAAAGAACGCACTATTAAATCGAGTTTTGCGTCCCATATACACCAAGCCACGCCTTCTTGTCAGCGGAGACGAAAAGGCGAAGAAGTGTCAAATCAAGCACTTCTTTAGCATCTCGGAGACTTGTGGTGGTGGGGACGGCTGACGTCCAATAAAAGACAACAACATTCGACGAAAACACAAAAATTAACACGTCAATCAAAAGTTCAAGTCGGTATCCAAGCGAACGCCTTGTTTAAGGCGAATTCAGAGATAGCCGTTAAAATGATGTAAAAATTAAAACCCAAGAAAGGATGGGGGAAAGATTTGTGAAGAGACAGGGTTACAGAAAAGAAGAATATCCAACTGGGAATGAAGGAAAAATGCAAAGAACTGAATACGAAATAATAATTGGCTTCTCTGACTAAGTAAAGCAGAATGACGCGTCTTTGTTTGTCTACACTTTGTTTCGTCATACGAGGAAGGAATTCCCGCTGCACAGCTGACGAATGGGAGGGGCTGCTTTTGTCACCATCGTTGTTTTCTTAATCTAATACCACCATTGGAAGAGTAGCTTATTTAACAATAGATTTAATTCGCTAAGATGTTTAACCAGCAGTATCTTAGTATCAAACAGTTGATATGTTTTGTCAACTCATCACAAAATAGATTGTCGCTTATCGTGAGGTAGATCTCCGAGCTGCAGTTTGGCAGTAAGTAAAATGACTCTTAGCAGCCACTACAAATATGGGCAAGAATAAAACTTTAACATTCTAAATTATCAACAATTCACTGACTATGTCGTTAAAGCAAGTTTCTTTGCTCTGAGTAAAGAACAAAGCGTCCATTTTGTGAAGAAGGTTAAAAAGTGGGCATAGAAACGAGAAAGAATTTCATTGTACATGACGGAAGTTAATGTATCTTCTGCAACATCTCAATGTGAAGCAGAAGCTAACAAGTTAGTGTTTTGGAGCACAACTACCGTTGAGACTCATCTTCATTCGATGATCTTCATCTTTGTTACTGCATTCTATAATCAAAGATTAGCACATATATAAATGAAAATGAAGTAGACATGAAAAGAATAAATCAGTAAAGTTAATGTAATTAATAGCGAATTCACTTCGCTAACAGATTTAATAAAGCATTATCCTACTAACCACTCTTTGAATGACGCGATCCTTGTTTTAAAAATTCTAAAATGGATTAGATGTTCCGTAGAATTGCTAGAACTTTCGATAATTCTTATTATCATCGGGCATGGTTATTATTTTTCCTTTTCAGGTAAATTTAAGTAACTTCCGAGACGAAAATAAATGCAATACAAGTCGAAAGATGTTTTTTAAGTGAGTTATTAATAGTTACAAATGTGATTACATTACGTTACTGCTTTATTCTTTGTATGACTATTTCTTTATAATATTAATTATACTGAAGTATATATATATATATATATATATATATATATATATATATGTAAAGGTTATTTGGATAGGAAGTTTTCATTTATTCATGTTTCAGTAAAAATCAACGCATTGTCTGTTGGTCATATTTTATTTGTTTTTTGTTTTTTTATGTTTCTACTTATTGTTCTGATTTCCGGTGCGTATTTTGGGAAAATATATTTATAAATATGAACTGGAGATGAGAATAATAGATTAAAAACATCGAATAAACAATAGGGAATAGAGACACACGTCTTTTAATTGCTTTTTAATCAAACGTCTACGCTGAAACACATTTATATATATATATATATATATATATATATATATACAGAGAGAGAGAGAGAGAGTGTGTGTGTGTGTGTGTGTGTGTGTGTGTGAGTGAGTGAGTGAGAGAGTGATATATGTGTTTGTGTAATTTATCCACTTTGGTACAAACTCACAATTGTTTTGTACACTGCGAATGTTGGTTTAAAAATGAATCGGGAAGCTTTTGCAAATCCACTCACATCCAGACACACAGTCAAGTTTTAAATGCGGTCAATTCTTAAATCTGCTTTCTGTATATCAGAAAAGATATTATTTACAGTGCATTATCATAGCAGTTACTGATTTCTATCGGACCACAACCACGTCAGTCATATGCATTAGGTTATATAATATTAGTGTTATATTCTTACTATAAATTTATTGCAAAAAGGAGAATGACTTTGTATTATGACTTCTAAAGAGAATTCTGTTCGAAAATAGCCTCTGTAAAGCATTTCTGATATTTTTCCCGGAACAAACAAATCATATGAAATACAAAGATTTTCTCAGATGATAATGAATGGGTTCGTTTTTTAAACGTACGAGTAGAGAGATATATAAATACCAAAAGGATATATATATATATATATATATACACACACACACATATATATATATATATACATACACACACACACACACATATATAGATATATATATATATATATATATATATATAGATAGATAGATAGATAGAATATATATATATATATATATATATATATATAGAGAGAGAGAGAGAGAGAGAGAGAAGGGAGAGAAAGAGAACGAGATAGAGAGAGACAAAGGGAGAGAGAAAGGGAAAGAAATAGATAAACAATGTATGGTGAAAATCACTTGAGTGTGATTCCTTGAATTTCCAACCCACAAGATAAATCCGTTCCTGAAAATGTATGCTGAAATGGGTTGAACAAACATACAAGGAATGTTTTTAATATTCATTGGAACCAAACACCATCACCGTATCAATAAACAAGATTTTATCACAAAATTTAATATTATATCTTCCTTAACACATTAATATCTAGCGTCAAATCTGGCATTGTTTTAAAAATAAAAATTTCCACTCTTACAATCTTATTACTTTAAATATTACCTTAGTGGGTACATGTGTTTGAGATGGAATCCCTGTTTTTTCTGGGTTTTTTTAAATTTTATTATATAAAATTTCCTAAATAGGCAAAGTTTCTTCCTGACCAAATCAGTTAAAGCACATTGGATCTGATGACGTTTCCCTCTGATAGAGGTTCGAATCCTGCAAATTTATGTCACTTTTTATACTGATCCTTTCCTGTTCTCTAATCACTTTCTTAATGTTAAAATGATGTTCATGAATGAAAGCGCCTGAGGACCATCTTGGAGGAGATCGAAAGGACTTGGGTAGAAAAAAACTACGTTGCCTTCCTTGATGAAATTCATCTTAACATCAAGGAACCGATTAGAGAACCGGAAAGGAAGAGTATAAAAATAGACATAATATGTCCATATTATTCAAGGAAAACACACACTCGCTCACACATATACATATGTATGTATGTATGTATGTATGTATGTATGCATGTAACTTTGCGTGCGCGGCCTCATGTGCATATATATATATATATATATATATATATTATTAATTATGCATTCAACACGATCGGTTAATAAGACACCAGAAGTCTTGAAACAAAATGGCTATTTTTATAGTGATTTTATAACATATTTATGCTATAATTTCCGAATAAATAATTATATTTGCTCTACTCTGTATTGATCACGCTTTTAAGAATAGTATTATTTTGTTCTTGGAATTTATTCCGTATACACCAATCTTATACTTATACTATATATATATATATATATATATATATATATATATATACATCCTAAATGAAAATGTGGATATTGATCTGTTTACATTATGTTCATGCTAGTATATAGTATATATTCTGGTACAATTCTCAAAGCCTCCGTCCATCTTGTAGTGGTAACATCTACCAATTTACCGTATATATATATATAAGCGTCATAGAGAGTGATATATACTGCGATAAGGTTCACTATAATGAATCGGTCCAGTGAGAGCAGGTGTCATCACACAAAAAAAAGCACACATGAATCTTTTGTTCAATTCCAGCCATTCCATACGAGTCGAACTGTCTGCCCTCGAAAATCTGAACAGAACTGCTCTACTCTGCATGCTGAACGTATCTGTCATGACAGTGGTGCCTTTATGTTGACAACAGCCCTGTTCCCGTACATCAAGTTCCTGACAGGCTTCTGTTATAGATACACGATTTGTTTTACGCAAATATAGTCCCAGTAATATGAATGTGGAAAGCTGGAATTCATTTATTTGAAGCAATGATTACGCATCAGAGTGTCTTTTACTAAGCTTAACATTAAGCTACAACATCGTCTTTCATGATTTCGGCAGTGGCGTGAAAGTATAGTCTGAGGGAACAAATGGTGTCTGTACAGTTCAATGGTGACAGAAGGATGTCTACCGGCAAATAATTGCCATTTGCGTGTGATACATTTCATCGGGAGCGATGTCCTCTGAAGGGCACTTCGCCATGAAACATATCCAAACATTTAGCATCAAAAAATTATATACAATATATGAACAACATTAGCCTTAGAAAAGAAGATGTGGGTGGCGCCATCTATAGCATTCTGCATTAATTGATGTTTACACGTGTGATATTCTTTAAGAAAAGTGGCCAATGATTTAAAATTATTAAAAAGTTATTTTCAACAAAAGTTTACAAAATTAAAGAAACACTGTACATAACCACATACACCCTCGTGCAAATAAATTGAAACAACCGATTTAGTTTCCTTTCATTCACCATACGGTCAGTTTTAGACCCCCTGGAGTGTCAGGGTGTAATCGATTTTTATTTTTCCTCAGATTAAGTCATTTGCAGTGACTTGCAGTAATATGAATCTATTTTCGAGTGTATGATGAAATTTGTTTGGTCTTGAATAATATTGGGTCATCCGTGATTGCAACATATTTTCATCACGCCCAGACACTATTGTCTCGACTGGAGATACGTTGTCCTACGGCCATTGTCTGCGATGGACGTTACTCCAAGGAAGCGTACGAAAATTGTAACGCTGCACGAACACAATGGCAAGCGTTACCAGTGAGCAAATCAAAGTATTATAGACTGGCTTGGAAACTCTCCTGATTTAAATCCAGTCGAGAATCTGTGGTCAATCTGCAAGGAACGATTTCGTGGAATGGACATACGAAGTACTAACATGTGCACTGGGACATGTTTCATTGGAAAAATACGGAAAAAAAAGTAAATAATAACAGAATTATTCGTTTTGTTTCAATTAATTTGCACTGCACAAGGGTGTACATAAATAATGATTATATATAAGAGTGTGTGCGTGAATATGTGAGAAAGAAATCAAACCAACAAAATTTGAATAAACATTATTTTCCTCCAGAAATGATGTGTGCAATTCATAAAAGCCAATATGGCCGCATTGACCCGCAGGCTGCAGTTTGCCAATGATTGGTGTATATAGTGTAACTATAGTTTATTTTTAATTAACCTAACTGAACATCTGGTATGCCATAAGAGAAATTAAGATGATAAACAAAAGGGAAAGATCTTCAAATATCAGATTATATATATATATATATATATATATATATATATATATATATATATATATATGGAGATTAAGAGGAAGAGGGAGGGCATGAAGGATTTTATGCATAGCCGCGCATTTGCCATTATCTATGTTTTCTTCAATATCATGTGTTTAAAGCAAAAGCAAAGAAAGACTGTTACACA
>OZ010579.1:120834407-120839407 GCA_963932145.1 Acanthosepion lycidas
TGTAATGCTTTTAATCTATTTATTTTCTTTCTTTTTTTTTTTTAATCTTTCAATTTTTTTTTTTTTTCGTTTCCTTTCTTTTTTTTTTTCTCTTGCTTAATCTGCTCCGGATTTCTCATTTATTTTTGTCTCATTTATCGCCAACATTTACTTCAATTTATTATTTAATTCTGATTTATCGAATTTGTTTCCTCAGGATTTTATTAATCCATTTCCCTTCTCGATGTTCTGAGTTCCTTTTAACCTACCTGACCATATATTTATTTTCCATTATCAAAATAACATAGTTTTGATGTCTTAAAGAATAATGATAGTGAGTTTCCAAGCGTACCTTAGATGTGGCACAAGGCCGAAAGTAGGGGGTACACACTGAGTATCGAACTCACTACTCAGTCATAATTGTTCTAGCGAGACAAGCTTGCTAACCATTACACTGCCTCGAGGTGCCCGAAAGAATAATGATAATAATAACACAACAGTAACAAAAAGAAAAGAGTGACCATTATAATATTGACAGAATCAATGATGAAATAATGAATAACATTGATAATAATAATAATAATAATAATTGTAATAATAATATTAATATTAGGGTTGGTGCAAAAATAATGTTGTTTTCTCACATATGTTACTATGTGAGAAAACGACATTATTTTTGCACCAAACTAATAGTAGTAATAATAAAATAATTATCACAATAATATTAATCGCCATAACAATAATAGATATTGCTGTTATTCCCATCTATATTATTATTTCCTTTGATTTCATTTTATAGTTTAATTTTCTTATTTACCCGAGCTTCTTCGTTAATTCGCAATTCCACATTCTTTAACTCTCTTTTATTTCCCTTTAGGTTTCGAAGAATTGAGATGACATTCAGTTACATATTTTTGCATTTATTCTCTATTTCATTTTTTTTTTTTTCTTTTTTTGCCAAATTATCGTTTTGCGTTAAAATTACTTTCTTTAACATTAATATTTTTTTATTATTATTATTATTGAATTCCTTACAATTGCGCCCGTTAAGCCTTTACATGTGCGAAGCGTTTCGGCAGGAAGTGACGTACATGCTCACAGACACATTTTCCCACAGTTCCCAGCCATTAACGTTAATGCTCGATCCAATAGAATTCCCCTTCATTTGACACAATTCTCACTTCTCAATAAGAGATGGAAGAGAGCTAATCATTGGGTGAGAGGAGAAAGAGAGAATGAGAGCGTGATTATAAATCAGAAAAAAAAAGAAGAGGAAGAAGAAGAAGAAAAAGAATGACTAATAATAAAAATAATGACTAATAATAATAAAATTTAGAATCAATAATGGGAATTACTGCTTACGGCAAAAATCCGACTCAGATCCAACATTTCCCGCCATGCCGTTAACCTTACATTCTTGTGCAACACAAAATCTCTTGCGGCAGTTATTTCTTTCTTTCACTTATCTTCTGCCATTTTCTTTTTTTTTCTTTTTTTTTTACTTCTTAGTTTTTCTTCTCCTCTTCGTCTCGCTCCATCTCACACGGTTCACTTTTCCACATTATTTTCATTTTGTTTGTTGCTTCTTTTAATCTTTCATCTTATTTCAGCGTGCAATTCTCTTCATTTAAAACAATTTTCTTTTCTGTTTGTGTCGGCCATTAATTCGTGTCTTTTCACTCCTTTACTTGCCCCTAATCTGTTCCTCTCTTCAACTCCATTCCATCACATTCGAATTTAATATCAGTTTTCCGTTTCTTCATCTTTTCCCCCCTAAACTTCTTCCGAAGATACTTTACCCCTCCCTCTACAAAGATCCTTTTCTCTATTTTAATTCTATTTCCTTAACTTTATTTTAACCTCTTCACTTCTCATTGAAATGTTTACCCGGCTTTTCTCGGCCTATATAGCTTCATTTCTTTCTCATTTTGCGTTAAGTCGTTTATTTTTTTATTTTTTTCCTTTTAATTTTTCATAAAAAAAATTATCTTCTTGCTGTCCCCCCTTATCTTGTTAACTTTCTTTCACTCTTTATTTTAATCTCGTAACCTTTGTCACCCTTTCCGCTGCACACATTTTCATCCCAATAAATTAGCACTCCCATTCCTGGCCTTACCAAGTCATCTCCACTCAATTTTCCAGAGAATACTTAGGATTCCAGACTTTCAGTAACGGAGAGCGCAGAACAAGGAGAAATGCAGTTTCATTTCATTAAATATTTTTTATGCAGTTTGAAATTTCAAATTCAGTCATTTACGCGTGTTGAAAAAAGAAGAGTAATGAACAAAAACATTATTATCTTTGTTTTTTGGTCTAGTTAACTCGGAATTATTTTAGAGAAATAATGTTTGTCACACTTTACTTCTTATCTCTCGAGAATACTAACTGAAGAAAAAGACAGCAAATTATTATTCTGACTAATTTAATAATCCTACAAATAAACCCTCTTGAAGAACCGTATATTCAAAGATTAGAAAAAAGTAGACAAAATCGCAGATCAATCCGTAGAAAAAATATTGAGGACAGATTACGGTGAATATGTATATATGAATACAGATATAAAGTGAAATTTTTTCGGCTCAATCAAATTCCGATAATCTGACAATAAAAAAAACTTTCGAAAGACACCTTCGAGAAGAACAAGCCTTTAATATAGAAAATGGTACTAAAACCTTCTCGGACTTCCTAAAAATTAATATGTCACTGATCAAAAAACAGAATACTGATTTTGGGAAATGGGTCGGGTTGAGAACTTTTCAGCAACTTTCTCTGACACAAACTGGCTTCTGACAAATAGTTGGCCAGACTCAGTTCCCAAACAAAGAAATAAAAATCAATATTTCCAAGACCAAACACCAAAATACTGTTTTTGGGAAATGATTCAGTCCGAGAACCTTTCAACAAACTTTATTATGCAAAGTGGATGTTGAAAATCTCTCAAGCAGAACCAGTCCCCCAAACCAATATTATCATGATTAAGTAACAAAATAGTTATTCTGAGAAAAGGGTCGGCCCGAGAAATTTTCAGTAACCCACTTTTATGCAAGGAGTGGAGATACTGAGAAGAAGGAAAAACTTCAGCCCTCCAAAGTTGGAGAGATGGTGGAATAGGAGGAACATATAATCGAACAATATACATTAGCAAGTCGGTTGAGAAAAATATGCTTATGAAAACATCACGCAAATGATGGGTATATATATATATATATATATATATATATATATATAGTAGGTGTGCTGCAAGGATTCATGAGCTGCCCCACTTCCATAAATCTGACCAGATCAGTAAACATCATAATTTGGGGTGAGGCTTCTTGGTAATAGAAATAACTTTGCAGTACACCCGCGTATATTTTTATCAAAATAAGTTCACACAGATGTTATAGTAGCGTATATGTAATTTTAAAGCAGTTTCTCTATCTAAGCCGGGTTTATATATCTTATATTTAAAAGTATGGATATATTTTCAGAATCTGTCAATATTTCAGACGTGAGGTATTATGTAAACTATTTACATTATTCGGACTATTATTCTCATCTTTGTTGCCATATTTATCACAACGCTCCGGCCGTTGTAGGCTCCAGCCTTCTTCAGGTGCTCAGAATGCCGAAACCAGCCCTTTATTCGCTCGCTGGGATAGACTGTTCTAGTTCTACGTGCCATGTCTAATGGATGTCAGTTATCAGTTATCTCCTGTTAATTCACCTCTCCAAGTTCTCCATTGCCTTAAGCAGGTATTGTACTCACAGCTCTTTGGGGCCCGTTACTGGATCTAACCAATCTGATCCCGTGAATTCCTTCTAGAGGTTGAACACCTTACATGCATTTTTCTACTTTCTCATTTATTTGTATTTTATATATATATATATATATATATATATATATATATATATATATATATATATATAAATCTCTCTCTCTCTCTCTCTCTATATATATATATATATATATATTTAGGGGAAAAAATTATATATATATATATATATATATATATGAATATGAAAAAAAAAAATATATATATATATGTGTGTGTGTGTGTGTGTGTGTGTGGACATATCTAGTTATATGAAAATATCTTCAGGTATATATGCACACATATATATATATATGCACATATCTACACTTACATATATATGGACAATTCTACAGATCATATATATATATATATATATATATATATATATATATATATATATATCAGAATTGTGAAATAAATTTACAGAAAGATCATGCCCACAACACCTATTCTGGAGGTTGTTTGATCCGAGGTATTTCAAGATAATTCATAATAACACGTATGCATATATATGAAAATACAGCCACAAAAATATTTAAAACAACTTTTTCCACAAGCAGACATATACCATTAATCATTGTTAAAGAAAAATATATGAACTTAAAAAGCATCGCTAATTCATTTTTGAAAAATAGAAAAATGTGTGTACGTGAGTGAAGCGCGGGGTGGGGATGTATTTTCTATTTTGTCGGTTGCCGAAATGTTTCCGTTTGTTTTTTTGTTTTGTTTTTTTGTTTGTTTTTTGTTTTTGTTGTTTGGAAGCTTTATACTTCTTCACCCAGCCGACATATTCCCCGAACCATCCTGTCTTCCTTTGCCGCTCGTCTTTCGAATTACAAACCTTTTCTCAAGTTAATTATCTGATCCTCTTTGTAACTTGCATTTTGACAGGATTATGTTTCATCATTTTATACTTGCGATTTGTTATTCTTGCTTCAATTTTACATCGAGAGGGGCCGAGCGTTTTTCTTTATTGTTCATGGTTTCTAATTTATGTATGTGCCTCTATTTGCGAATATAAATATACATAAATGTACACAAATAAAAGGACGTGCATAGAATATATGTATAATTGAAAATATAGTACACGTTTACACATGCATATATTACTGAAAATATAATATATATTTTAATTAAAAAGTGAAAATTAGTTAAATTCGGAGAAAAGCTACTACAGTTTCACTGTTATTGGCTCCTCAGGCTGTGTAAGATGTAATTTATATT
>OZ010579.1:120844407-120856907 GCA_963932145.1 Acanthosepion lycidas
ACCCAAATAGTATGAGTTCAATACCCGGTTAAGGCAGTGGAGAACTTGGAGAGGGGGAATTAACAGGAAATAACTGATAACTGACATTCATTAAAAACATGGCACGTGGAACTACAACAGTGTACCCCTGTGAGCGAAATAAAGGGTTCAGTTCAACATTCCGACCACCTGAAGAAGGCCGGAGCGTACAACGACCGAAACGTTGTAATAAATATGGCGACAATAGTCCGAATAATGTAAATAATGTACCTAATACTTCTACTTTTTAACTTCCAAGAGAAAATATATAAAACAAAATTAATAAAAAAAAAATGGCGATCTTGTTTCCCAGGGTAGTCATACTTATGGAGAAGAAAGGTAATTGAAATCAAAAGTTTTTCTCGAGATGTAAAATCAAAATGGAATTGCTTCTTACTTAATCCTATTTACTTATTCTTACATTCTGCTTCTATACCCTTTGTCCCTTCAGGACTTTGGCGATCATGGCTCTTCTCAATTTCCTTTGTAGCTCTTAGTAAAATTTGTATTTTTGCTATCACTCCTAATCTCTTTTCTACCAAACTTTTACCCAGGTACGTCATGCGCTGGATTCCTCTGTCTCCCTCCCATCCAGCATGCCATGTGGGTGTTAATAATTCTATGCGCTTTTTCCTCATTATACGACCTAGAAATTCCAACTGTCTATTTCTGATGTTAAATTTAAGTGTGCTTTTTTTTCTCTCTAAAACTTTGTCGTTGCTCACATATCTAGTCCATTATTTTCTCAGCATCCGTCCGTAGAAACATATTGCTGTTGTTTCAAGTCTTTTCTTCATCAGTGAGATTATCCAGCATCCACTGCCACATAGAAGGTCCAGTATTATATAATAGTTCAGTGATCTTTTCTTAGTTTCTAACGAAATTTTCCTATGTCTTAATACATTACTTAGCTTCTATAAGGCAATTTTCGCTATCCAAATGCGCTTTCGGATTTCGATGTCGCATTTTCCGTTATCTGTTAAAATATTTCCCAGATATTTGAATATTTGTATTTGCTTGATTTTGACGTCTCCATTTTATAATTTGCTTGTTAGGTTGTCCCTTTGCTAACAAACATACATTCTGTCTTACAACTGATGCTTAAATATTGTTTCAAACTTATGATTTCAAAAGCTGTTCTTGGGTCAAAATTAAGCGCAAAACTCTTGGAGTGTATTTATTATATGATACATGGACGAGTTTACAGGAGTGGCGAGGCAACAGAACTTATAGGTGAAGACATGTTGAAATCAACTTAGCTGCGTGCAGGAGAGGAGGAACTTGACTGATGATGCGCAAAGAGAAATGTAATGTGGTTTTGAATCAGGCAACCTCGGAAAAGAATAAAATGGTGAGTGGTGAGTTGAAAAGCTAAAAGGAGGTGCGTAACTGGAAGGGGAAAAAATAAAAAATTGGTTGGAGGAAAAACAATATTTGTATCAAGTGAACCTCAGACGGAAGAAGCGGAGTGTAACGGAAAGAAGGAGAGAGGAAAAGATAGGAAGTGAGGAAAAGACAGAGAGAGAAGAATAGATAGAAAAGAAGTGAAAAGGCATAATTGAAAGAGAAAGAAAGAGGAATAGATAGAAAGGGATAAAGAAATGGAAAGGAAGAACAAAAAGATGTACGAAGGAAGTGTAAAGTAAGAAGAAGCTAGGAGAATGAAAGAAGCAAGAAGAAAGGAGCAAAAAGAATGAAAGAAAGAAGCACATATGAATGAAAATGAGAAAGAAGCAAATATGAATGAAAATGAGAAAGAAAGAAGCAAATATGAATGAAAATGAGAAAGAAAGAAGCAAATATGAATGTAAGTGAGAAAGAAAGAAGCAAATATGAATGAAAGAAGCGAGAATGAATGAATGAAAGAAAGAAGCGAGAATGAATGAATGAAAGAAGCAAGAATGAATGAAAGACAAAAAGAAGCAAGAATAAATGAAAGAAAGTAGCAAGAATGAATGAAATAAAGAAAGAAACAAAAATGAATGAAAGAAAGAAGCAAGACTGTATGAAAGTAAGACTGAAGCTAAAAAGAATTTTAAAAAAAAGTAAGAATGAATGAAAGAGAGAAAGAAGCAAAATGTATGAAAATAAGAAAAACGAGAAAAGAATGAAAGTAACAAAGAAAATGAATGAAAATAAGAAATAAACAAAATGAATTAAAGTAAGAAGGAAGCAAAAACAATGAAAGATTGAAACAAAACGAATGAAAATAAGAAAGAAGCAAAACGAAGGAAAGTAAAAAAAAAAAAAAGAAAATAAAAGAAGACATAATTACAACGAAAGAATGAAAGAAACCGCGTCAAAGAAGAAAGGGAATAAGAGAAATAATAACGGAGAGATGTGTAGAAAATGAAAGTCAATCCAAATGAAAAACTAAGGAATGAAATTAAATAGACAGATAAAGGTTGATCAGAAAATGAAGGTTAATATTTAAACCGTTCATGTTTTTTTTTAACTGAAGGAATATTCATTTCTTTTACAATATCCACTTCCATTGTTAGAATCAAGAAAAACCACGTTTCTTCTCTATATCCTTTAGCTTGAGCTAATATTCCCAAAAGGAATAAGAAAAGAGGTGGAAAGAAGCTTTTCCTCCTTACTCTGCTCATGGGCACGGGTCACTAGCTTTGTCATCGGTCCAGTGACATAATGGATGCCAAACAGTGGGACTTTATAAACATTTACCAAAATGTACCGTGTTTAGAGACACTTTAGCTGATGGCGGAATTGAAGTTACGAGATAAAAAGGGGTGGCGGTTCCTTTTAAGAGATTAGCAGACAATTTGTTTTTTTTTTGTTTTGAGAAAGTTGGTAAAGAGAGTTGACTGTTTCGTGGCAAAAATAGTTATGTATTTCACACAGTGTTTGAGGTCGGTGTTCATTGTTCTCGTGTACAAAACAGGAGTGCGAATGCTGATTTTCTTGGCAAATAGTCCAGCTCTTTATCCAGATATTCGCGTAATAAAAGTTTGCCATGTGGTGCGCCGTTCAACGTACTAAATGTGTTTATCACATGAAATTATGCAACATAGACAACTATGGAATTACAATTATAAAACTGATGAATTACATAGTAATCATAGATTTCAAATCTAACACACACACACATATATATATATATATATATATATATATATATATATATATATGTGTGTGTGTGTGTGTGTGTGTGTGTGTGTGTGTGTGTGTGAGGGAGCGTGTATGTATGTATGTATGTATGTATGTATGTATGTATGTATGTATGTATATATAAATACTCCAAAATTTGCTTGAGGATGAAATGGAATGTAATTTAATTGCAAAATTAAATTCGAATCTTTTAGCTTCAATTTTTGAAACATGATTAGAATTGTGTAGCGAAAAAAAACATATTTTAAATCAATTAATTTATATGATAAAATATAGTTATGCAATATGTATAGGATAAAAATAACCAGTGTCAGAGGTAGAATATATGTAAATATAAATTGTACAATTCAACACTGAGGTTAAAGAAATAAGACAAAGACTGGGATCTAAAACTACCGGGTCTTTGACCATTCTAATTTTACCCGCAACCACGCGCTTAACAATATTGGCAGGAAAAAAATGTCAATAAAAATATGATGAAATTTCTAGTGCTCCTGGTCAATATATATATATATATATATATATATATATACGAGGGTCATTCAATAAATAATGTGAATTTTTCGGTATAATAACTTCTAATACAGATAGAAACTTACTTTTTTATTATTTTTTTTTTTGTTTTACTTCTTTTTCACATGGATTTAATTTATTTTGCAGATTAAAAAAAAACAAACTTTGAGCGTTTTGGCGATTAACAAAGAAGGCCGACCAAGAAGCATGCTCCAGGATTGAACAGCGGTCAGTTATCAAGTTTTTGGTTGCTGAAGGGTGCAAACCAGTTGAAATTCATAAGAGAATGTCAACTGTGTATGGTGCCACTTGTTTCAGCCAAAGAATGTCTACAAGTGGGCTAAATTGTTTAAAGAAGGACGGAGCAGTGTTGAGGATGAAAACAGGCCTGGGAGGCCTACAGAAGTGAGGTCTCCTGAGGTGATCGAATCAATCAATGACCTCATTCAGTCTGACAGAAGAACTACTGTGCACTGCTGAAGCAGGTCATGAGAGACATAAAGAACAAACGCAGGGGTTATCAGTCAGAAGAAGTCATCTTGCATCATGACAACGCAAGGCCTCACACAGCAGCCCAAACAGTGCAGACGATCAACGAGCTGGGCTGGGAACTGCTCCCTCATCCCCTTACAGCCCAGACCTTGCCCCTTCAGACTTTCACCTGTTTGGTCCCTTAAAAGCATTCACGAGAGGCACGAAGTTTAAAAGTGACGATGAAGTCAAAAGTGTTGTGAGTGACTAGCTGAGACATCAGTCCAAAGATTTTTACGCTGAGGGAATACGGAAGCTTGTGCACAGATGGGAAAAGTGTGTGACAGTGCTGGGAGACTACGTTGAAAAATTAAAAAAAAAGTAAGCTTCTATCTGTATTAGAGGTCCTTATATCGAAAAATTCACCTTATTTATTGAATGACCCTCGTATATATATATATATATATATATATATATATATATATATATATATATTATATATATAATAAAAGTGGATACTGAAGCCAACAGCAAGCTATGAGAGTTTAGTTTTTACTTTTATTATTTACATATATATATATATATACACACACACACACAATTGTGCATTTAGGCAGCAACGCCTTTTTATACAAGTGTCATTAAAGACGACTGATAATGCATTGCAATTAAACTTTAGTTTTTACTTTTATTATTTCAATATATATATATATATATATATATATATATATATATATAGAGAGAGAGAGAGAGAGAGAGATAGATAGATCAGGAACAGGACAAAATTTCATAACATTTTTACTGATATTGTCTTTCATGTGAAGTGCGTGGAGAACGTAAAATTAGAAGTTACAAAGACCTGGTAGTTTTTAGTCGCAGTCTTTGTCTTACTTATTTTAAACTAAGTTAGCTAGGGAGGAAAAGTCAAATACTTGTTGAGAGACTATCAGTTTGCATTGCATGTGGCTTTGCTACTTTCAATTTGCAGGTTGTTTTTAAGACAAATTCGGTGTTTCCATCTTTTGTTAAGTGTGTCCTACTTTCAAATAGTTCTGTCGAATATAAGTACAAATGTCAGTGTGATACTGAATACATAAAACGAACTAGTCTGGGGTTGGAGACCAGTATGTGTCAACCAATATAAAATCAGACAATCTAAGTCTTTTTTCGAGGACAACTCATTCGACATTTTTTTGCTAATATTATCCCTTGTTTTGTTAGATTTTGTGCCAACGGTTACCTTTGAAAAAGTGTTGGCCGAAAAGGATTCCTTTAAGAAAAGAAAAAAATGTAAAATGCCGTTGTGCTTTTTCAAATCAGTGTTAATATCTTTGGTGTTAATTCCTTGTTCATATATATATATATATATATATATATATATATATATATATATATATGTGTGTGTGTGTCTGTGTGTGTATATATAAATAAAAAGAAAGAACAGTAAGATATATAATCCCGTGTTCTTATAGATATTTTTCTTTTTACAAAATAGTGCCCAATGTAAATTTACAGAGCATTAAATTAAATAAATTGTAATGACTTTAATTTAATTACAAAATTAAATTCGGGGCTTTTAGCTTCCATTTTTGAAACATGGTTAGAACTTTGTAGCGAAAAAAAAACATTTTAAATCAATTAATTTATAATATATATATATATATATATATATATATATATATATATATATATATATAAATAAATGATTAAATAAAAATCAGTCGGAATTTTATAAATTTACCGTGTCCAGTTATTGATTTAACTTAATCAGAAAAGAGTTATTTAAGTGCTTAATATGGAGTTGTGTCAATTTTTTAAATGTTATGTTTTTATCTTAAATTATTTTTAATTAACTTGGTAGATGTCACGTGTTCACTTTATGGTTTTTGGCGTGTGGCTTTTATGAGTTTCCCTAATTGCATTTGTGTGTGTGTTTCATTATTAAAATGTTAGCGCAATTTAAGTGTACATTAAACAAATTGTGTATATTAGTGTATATTAATTGTATCATAAATTTGACAAACATGTACAAGTGCATATGTAATGTTAGGTTACATCATCTGCAAAATTTGGGGGTTTACATTCTTTTAATTACGTGTTTTAATTCTGTTTTCCTTATAAAAAGAGAAACTTAATTATTCTTACTGTTTCCATTCTCACTTAACATAAAGCCGTGTTTATATTTTCAGAGTCTATAAATTCACTGACACGTAAAATGAATAGATCATTAGCGATATCTGAGCGTGTTATGAGAATAAATGAAGCAGTTGTGGGTCTTTCAAGTCTTCTATTGACATTTTTATCCGGACAATAAAGAATGTCCTTAAATATTATGATTATTTGTCGCATCG
This sequence comes from Acanthosepion lycidas, assembly GCA_963932145.1. Lineage (NCBI taxonomy): Eukaryota > Metazoa > Mollusca > Cephalopoda > Sepiida > Sepiidae > Acanthosepion > Acanthosepion lycidas. The sequence continues at coordinate 120,850,890 of OZ010579.1, forward strand.
TTGATGATACATTGAAATGGCGTAGATCAAACTTTGTTCAGCAGGAGCCACTCAGTTGTGGTGCTGCTTAGTAAAATGATCTGGAAAAAAAATCATCACTGGTTTCGCCACACTTTGGGATTTGCTCTCGTCTAAACCAGATTTGTAATTTCTACGCTTTGCGTCGAAGAGATTTGTGTGAGAGTAAGTTTTTCTTTTTTTCTTTTTTTTTTTAAAATATACCTCTGACCATCTCACCACAAAGCAGCAAAAATTTCTTAATCATCTCTTCTTAGTTGTTGACCTCATGTACAAGGTGATTGAAAAATAACTCCCCATTTTAAAATACTTATAATTTATTTATTAACTATAATTTTTAAAAGAAATAGATATGAAAGAAAAGCATTTAGCATGAGGTTTTATTTCAAATTCGACATGGGCACCAAATTTCGCTACCAGCTTCTCGAACCATCAAGGAATCGCGTCAATTAAATTCACTAGGAACTCTTGTGGTATGGAAGACATAACTTTTTGTACTCGGGCTTCAAATTTTTCCAAAGTCATGGTTTGGTATACAGTGGTTGGACAAAATAATTGGAACAGTTGCAAAATCCATCCCTATATTTCAAAGACCTATTATATTAAGAACTTTAACTAAAACTTCGTAATTGCAGGTTATATCTATTGTAAATACATTTATTTATCTAATTTACTGTCTTTGTCTTATTTATTTTTAGAATTTAGTAAAATTTAAGGTAAATGTGTGACCTCTCCGAGTTCGAAAAAGAGCAAATTGTTGGAGCTCGCATGGCAGGAGCCTCGATCACTAAGGTTGCTGAACTGTTTGGATTTTCAAGAGCTACCATATCAAGAACGCTGATTCCATTGAAGAAACAAGGCAAGACCTCTAGCAACCGTAGCATTTCGGGCCGGATTTGTAAACTTACTGACAGGGACTGACGTGCATTGAAACGCAATGTGGCAAAAAATCATCGGACAAATGCGGCCAAAGTGTCTGCTGAGTTGAATAACCATCTGAATAGTTCAGTTTCTACTCAAACTGTTCACCGTGAGCTCCATAAGGCTCCACATCATGGAAGAGACGCTGTGAGGAAACCTCTTCTCTCCACTCGCAACATTCAAACGAGGTTGAAGTGGTGCAGAGATCACAATGCCTGGTCTGCAGACCAATGGAAGCAAGTCATATTCTCAATTTCCCAACTTCAGGGCGAGTTTATATGTGGAGGCAGCCCAAAGATGCGTCCAACAGTGAAGCGTGGAGGTGGATCAGTGATAATTTGGGCCGCCATATCATGGAAATATCTCAGTCAAATAGTTGCCCTGTATGGTGGAATCATCAGCAAAGATTACCTGAACATGTTGGGAGATTATGCCAAGACTTTATTCCCTGATGGTGACTGCATCTCCCAAGACGATAATGCTCCAATACATACCGCTCGAGTGGTTAAGAATTGGTATGAAGAGCATGAAAGTGAGCTAGAACACATGGAATGGCCTCCCCAATCTCATGATATCAATATTATTGAATATTTGTGGTGCATTTTGGAGCAACAAGTTAGGAGCCGCTATCCTTTACCGTCGTGTCGTAAAGAGCTGGAGAAGGTTTTAATGGAAGAATGACTGAAAATTCCTCTGGAGGAAGTCAGGAAGCTGTATGATTCCATTCCTAGACGTATTAAAGCTGTCTGTGAGGCTAAAGGAGGACCAACTCTATATTAAATATTTTTTTTTTAATTTAGCAAGTGTTCCAATTATTTTGTCCAACCTCTGTAGTAGACTTGATTCTTTAATAAACCCTAAAGAAAAGATTCACAGGGTTTTAAGTCAGAACTCTTGGCTGGCTACTTATACATAAAATAAGAAGTTACTTTTCTATCACCCTGTATATAATTTTATTTGTAAATTAAACTTAGTTACTAAAAAATATACTTGTGAAGGATTGTATATTCTATTACCGTGAAGATTGCGAGACGGGATGGTTTCTTTGGTAACAAAGAAAATAGTATTGAGTTGCTACGTGACGTCTGTTCTCATATACAGCAGCGAATGTTGGACGGTCTCCTCAAAGATGAAGAAGAGACTCGAGGCAACGGAGATATGGTTCTACGGAAGGATGCTAAGGATATCATGGACCGAGCGTGTGAGCAATGATGAGGTTTTGAAGAGGATACAATGAAGGAGGAAGCTTATCCTTAACATCAGGAAGAGGCAGATGAAATTTCTAGGACACGAAATGAGAAGGGAGGCCTGGAGAATCTGATACTCACAGGTCAAATAGAGGGAAAGAGAGACAAGAGAAAACAATGCATGATATACGTGGCGTGCTTAAACATGTGGATGACAGAACGTGGTCTGGGGGAGGTGGCAGAGGGACGAAATTATTGAGGGCTACAATGGATAGTGGGAGAGCCATGATCGCCTACGTCCTGAAAAGACACGGCACATAAAAATAAAAGAAGTCCTTAAAGGGTTCTTTATGCAGAGCATTATTTTTTGAATACCCTAATGGATTTTTTAAGACTACTGGTTTCTATAGCATTGGATGGCCACTGGTCTATCTCAGAAAGAAAGTGCAGGATAGTGAAAAATCTGCCTCATCAGTCATGTATCGAAAGACACATTATCGCCTAAGTGTGTATCACTCATGACACATAACTAACTGATAATATTAATAAATACCTATTCATCCAAGTCGAGCGAGCGTTGTTTCTAACTGTAGTTAGTGGAAAGATATGAGGAAAATACTTTTTAAGTGCAAGGCTTCTAAAAATTATTTTATCAGCTTGCGGAAGAGGAAGGGTAAGTGTACAGTCGAGAAATATCAAATAGAATAAGGTGCTAGGAAAGGAGTGGACAAGTAAAAACCGGAATAATTATGGGTGTAGTCTTTTGCTGGACTTTAGAAATCTTATCAGTCAACAGGGAAAGAACTTGTTCGCGTACACGATTTATTTTGGCAATTTATTCAAACTACGTTTCCTAATCTGACTTTCTTGTTTACCTATTTCTTTCGTTTTCTTAAATCTAGTCTCAAACATTAACTTTCTAGCTATCTACTCTTCTGTAGATATTTACTAGGCTTAGCCAAGTCTAGTACAAGGCCGTGGGGAAAATATCAATGAAAACTAACCACATTCGCAAATACCTTCAAGGCAACCTCTCTTCTCCAGGTGACAATGAATATGATTTTCTAAGCGTAGCTTAGATGTGGCACAAGGCCGAAAGGATGGAGCACGCAGTAGGGATCGAACTCACTATTCAGACATAATTTATCTACGTAGTCAAGCTACCTAAATATTGAACAACGCCGAAGTGCCATTAATTTTCTAAACGCGGCTTAGATGTGGCACAAGGCCGAAATTATGGAGTGCCTACTGAGGATCGAACTCACTATTCAGTCGTAATTTATATAGCGAGACAAGCTTTCTAACCATTACACCACGCCTTAGTGCCCTTGATTTTGTAAACGTAGCTTACATATGGCACAAGGCCGAAAGTTTGGAGCACCTGGCGAACATCGAACTCATTACTCAATCGTAACTGATCTAGCAAGACAAACTTGCTAGCCAAGTTATTTTCTAATCGTAGCTTACATGTGATACAAGGTCGAAAGTATAGAGCAACCCGTGAGGATCCGGTCCTGAGTAAGACAATAAACTACATCCTCGTTCGGGGTAAGACAATAAATTTCATCCAGCAGCAAAGCCTCTGATCAGGAGGTTTTGAGGAGTGTGGAACAACCTCTTAATTACTGATGTTCCCAAGTACACCCTGACCCGGGGTGGTAGCACCTGTTAGGATTCTAGCTATGGGCAAATAGTTAACCCACAAACTGGGGTCAAAATGCTATGAAAGTGTAAAAATAGGTTTTAATACCAGAAATACTTCTTTGCAAAAAATTATAACCAGCAATAAATTTTTGAAGGAAAAAATTACTAGCAATAAATTTAAAAAAAAAAAAAAAAAAAAAAATTACCAGAAATAGATTTTTTTGAAGAAAAAATATTCGCAGAAATAGATTTTTGAAGGAAAAAATATAACCAGCTATACATTCTTTGAAAAAAAAAAAAATTATCAGAAATAGATATTCGAAGAAAAATATATTACCGGAAATAGATTTTTGAAGGAAAAAAAATATTACCAGCAATAAAAATTTTATCGGCATTAAATAACAAATTGAGATTGATATGCCATAAATAAATAAAAAAAACAGTGAGAATCAAACTCACTATTCAGTCGTGATTGATCTTGTGAGACAAGCTTACTAAACATACACCACGTCGAAGTGTCCAGATGCGAATTAAGATGTACAAATAGTTTTATATCAGTAATTTTAGCCTATTTGGAATATAAGGAATATTCTAGTTGCAATAAATCTGAAACACTTTTGATTTTCATATTAAATAGACTGCAGCTACCTGATTCCCGTCTTTATAATCATTTTATTGAGTCAAGTCATCCGTATTTCCTCCGTGTTTAAAACATAAGGACATACTTAAACTCAGTGAGCTTTTTTTCTCCCAACGAACTGTTACTTTAGAGAACAGACCACGACGGAAATGCTTCCTTGAAAATTACAATTTCAAGTCAGAGTCAATCGTTATCTATCCTCCATATCCTCATAATCTTCACTTCTTTTACTTATATTACACCACTTTCATCTTAACAAATTTAAAAGTAACCCTCTACCTTGAGTAACTCAGGAGCCTTGTACTGAGTGAGATTTTTATTTTTAAAAATGGAAACAAAGCAATGTAGGGATCTCGCCAGATTGGAAGTTTGTTGTTGACTAAGGCGACTACCTAGCCAAACCACATAATTTTGCGCTTTCCGGATAGTCAATACATCCGCACTCTTGTGATTAATATGGTATCAACTCTGGTTATATTATCTATAACTGACAGTGGGAGGGAAATGGAAGACGGTGCATAGAATCGAGAACAAAACCGTCGATTTTTCATTCGAAGTGGATAACTTACGAAAAAAAAAAAAAAAAGAAGCCATGTGAAATTGAATCCATTCTTCTATCGGGTGGGTAAGAATTTTTTTCCTCTACCCTGTTCAACAAAGCTTTGCTTTTACTCGTAATTCACCCCCTCACCAAAAAAAAAGGGCAAGAAACCCGTGAGAACAAGACACCGCGGGTGGAAAGTATCCGTAAGAAGTAACTAGGTTGGGAAGGTGAGGGAAGAGCTTTTGCAAGACAAAAATCCAGGGTAAAATACTCGTCTGGAAACTTTGAAAACAGAAGTGGAGAAAAGAGGAAAAAACGGTAATATATCATAGGGCAGACCAAAATAAAAATAAAAAGGAGATTGTTTACACACACACACACACACACACACAAGTAAACTGAGGTCAACACCGTGTGGCGACTGTCTTTTTCATGCGGGAATGCAAGATGGTGTTCAAGCAAGAAACAGAATGTCGCTTGGTATTGAACTCAGTGCATTCTACTTTCATATTTATACATGTTCTATCCCTGATATTGACCACTTTTAGACATAAATATATCATACTTTAAAGTTATGTTACCTCATAACTAATATATATATTATATATAGATATATATATCAATTGATATCAACTTATATGTATGTATGTATCAAGAACAATTTTGGATAAAACTATGAAAAAGTATAAGTTTACTTGTGATGATTCCATATTTAGACCGACGGAACCTTAATGGATGAAATACATCACACAAAAGATTAATCTACTTTTTCATAGTTTTCGTTATTTATATATAACATCACCTTGAATGACTTGAAAGTGGTTCCATCAGACGTGAGAATGCCGTAATTAAAAAAACTATTGCGTATCTACACTCTCTCTTCCTCTGTCTCTCTCTCTCTATATATATATATATACATATATATATATATATATATATGTTAGAGAGACAGACAGACAAGGGTGAAGTTGAGAGTATCAATAGTACTAATTGATCTCAGTCAAAAATAATAAGAGATAATATACAAAATTTTAATGTAACTTATATGACTCATAATCAATGTT
>OZ010579.1:120861907-120886907 GCA_963932145.1 Acanthosepion lycidas
ACGCAAGGCTTCATTGAAAAATGTCCTATTTACATTTTACACTCCTTAGTTGAACAACACCTATTTTTATTCTATTCAATTGTTTTATTTGTTCGTTAATATGCGTTCTTCCGGGCAACGCCCTTCTTCGCAACATTGCAAGAAAAACGTAACATAAAAAAAAAGAAAATCGTTAATAGAGGGTTACCGAAGATTGCGGCCTCATATTTTAAAAATTCTCTCTTGTTTTCGAACAGGATTCAGCCTTTAGAGGGCTGTCTCCAGCCATCATTGCCGGCAGTACACCCCAGGGTGCACATTGTCAAAAGTAGCAGTAATGTCTCCCTTAACGCCTACACTTACACACAAAGCAACCCTCAATTCAGACTAGTTATGCCCCTTAACACCCTCAGTACCCCGGGGTAGGGAGAAGAAGTACCGATTTTGTCCGATTTTCTTTTCGATGTGCGTAACTTGGTTACTGTAAACTAAAACGAAATAAATAACATGCTCCTTGGGAAAAAAGTCTTCCTCTTCTAGTTTAGCTTTTAAGGCTAACACCGTGGGTAATCCTGTGGAGATGCAGGAAACCCGTAAAGAGTGAGATCAAGTGGCCACAGCACTGTGGGAGACCCAGAAGAATACACTTGTGGGCTTTGTCCAAAAATTTTAAGAGGCATCAAAATAACACTCTTGTTCGCTTTTTAGACTAAATGACTTATTATTCCTAAATCTATCAATAAACTGAGTGACGTGCACGCTAAGTTCCATGGAAATCTACAATATTTTTCTATTACTGTATATTTATTGTTTTAAATTAGAATATTTCTGCGATTTGACAGATTAATTAGATTACTTATTAAACAAGTTTAGAAATTTACAGTCAAATTGGCTAGATGTGACCGTAAGTTCTATTCTGACAGTTTCCTCTGTGGCACTTCTCGCTTGAGGAACTCTCTTCCGGTTCCATGTTTTCCAGCAAAAATTGATCTTCATAAATTTAAATGTAATGTCAATCGTTATCTACTGTCTTTCTGACTACTCTTCTATTGTTGTCGCTCCTTAATAAGGTTTCTTTTTTTTACTTATTGTTCACTCAGTAGGCCTTTTTGTCTTAGTGGCTTTACTGTTTTGCATGAGGTGAAATGATGAAAAAAAAGGCGTCAAAGATACAGTTATTTCTTATATCAAATCTCTGTAATTTACATTTTACACCTTTTCCAAATATTATTGATTTTTCAAATTTTATTTCATTTATTTATTTTATTAATTTTTAAACCTTATTGTTGCATCCCATTGAAAACATGTTTTCGCCCGATCACCGATGTTTAACAAGTTTTAGACTAGTTAGTACTTACATTGGTGACCATTTTGGAATACCAAGTGCTGTAAGCTTGGATGTGCGGATGGTGCAATTCATAATGGCTCAGAATTGGAAATTGGTGAGCCGAGCTCTAATTCCAGTCGAGTTTGTTATATTAACTTATGCCCAAATACGTTTGAGAAAAGTATGGATCTACCTCTTCTCTTCCTAGCTATGTATTAATTTGTAAGACTATTATCAGAAAATCATTATTATTTCCAAAGAACAATCTTACAATCTAAAAATAGTCACTGGATTGAAATAACCCGCAAAAGGTTGATAAGTCATAAAGATCAACAATATTAATTATTAAATTATAAAAAAAAATGCTTCGAATAAACGTACGATTTCTAAGTAGCAAGTTTGCCATGGTAACGATTTTTGATCAATTTTTCAGTTCATCAAAATGTAAACGCAAACAGTAGCAAATCAAAGATGGCGTTAGTAGCCGTTTCTACAATCCAAACAACGGAGAGCTGCTGGTGTATCTAACGGTATGAAAAGTTAACAGAATAAAAAGTGTTCAATTTCCATCTGGTTTTTATATATCCCTTTTTACATGCTTTTTTCGGATATTTCATGTCAGAAGTTATTTTCAATGGATTAAATGCACATTGAAATAAATAATTTTGCTTATTTTTATCAAGATGAACTAAACTTGTTTGACTTTTGGTCAATAAAGAAACAGAAAAACAAATAGTATGCAAAAGTCTACAGGAAAAGTAGAAACTAGTTTGGTGATCTGACTGAATAAATGGACACGAGTAGAATTCAAAATCTGCTATGGGTTCGGTAAATGTTAACAAGCAAACGGCTTCTCGGCCATTTTCCATACACTTTAATCAATGCCGACATCTTGAGTGCAGTTGGAAAAAAGGTTTTATTAGCGATGGTCTTGTTCTTGCATAAAGATAAAACAGTAAAAGTGAGAAAAGTTAAAATAGAGGTGGGAGGAAGTATTGACAATAAAAGAGGAAGAAAAGGGAAATGAAGGAGAATAGTTTTGTAGAAAGTTGAGAGAAAAGCATGAAAATAATTTTTATTAGCGCGAACTGTCATGTGACTCCATGATCAATGCAAGGAAGTGGTGCTGGGGGTAATGGTGGGGTCAATTACGTCAAAGTTCCACCGTCAACAAGTGAAACGTGTACAAATGATTCTAGTAGAAACACTTGGAAAAAATCCTCCTCCACAAAAACAAGTAAAACGGTGAGAAATCTAATGTTGATTATACATTTCGGCTGATAAGTCTCCTTTTTTAATACTGCGAATGAACAAAGCATCAAGGAACGTCAATCAATCATTTATTGGCTTTAATCATAAACAGAATTTGTCTATGTATCAAGAGATCATATATATATATATATATATATATATATATATATATATATATATATATATATATATATATTTATTATGTAAAAATGTATAACCAGCGGCGATAGTCTGGTTCATGCTTAAACGCAATCTTCAGGCTATTTTGGTCCGACTATTTATATATGCTGTTCAATTGTGCATTATAGGTAGAAGGCAAAAAACATTGCCTGAAGATTGTGTTTAAGAATGAAACAGTTGCCGCTAGGTGTTGAACTCAATATCCTCTTTTATATTTACATATGCTGTATCCCTGATATTGAGCAATTTAACCCATATATATATATATATATATATATATATATATATATATATATATATATATAAAGAAAGAAAGATGTATTATTATTAAGTAATGTTTTATCTTAAAATTTCACTTTACTATTTCGAGCAGTGTATTTTTCGATGAAACGTTAATTTAAGGGGGAAATTATCTTGAAAAAAAAAAAAAAAGCAATATTTCTTGGGTAAAATATATGCATTTTTTAGGGTTTACACTTATTTGCTTATATTTGTAACCCCAAAAGAGACAATAATTTTTATCATAAAATAAATTTTTAAAAATTGACGAAGGAAGATCTTTAATTAAATATCTAAAACTAGAGAAAGTGAAATGATAACAAAATAATGTGTATTTGTACAGAGATATCCACAATATATACGTTTATATATTATTTTATTGAATTACCAAAATTAATAAGAAAAAGAAATATACTTTTCAATACAAGTTTTACTTTTCTCAACAATTTCCATGTAATATTTGCAAGGAAATACAATATTAATAATGATCTAATATTAATTTAATAATAATAATGAAAGCATTTTATATAAATCGAAAACATATGAATAGAGTAACATCATTCGTTTTAAAACTACTACAATTTGAATGTTTCTTTTCTTCGGTAAAATCCTGTGGAAATTAGTAACAATTTGATTTAACTATTTCAAATCTGATAAATAAGAGGAGAGAAAAAAGATTTACGATTCAAGTCTTCTGCAAATGACCATAGGGATAAATAAGTCTGAGTTGATATAAGCTTTTTATTGCAAGTTTTCTAAACTTAATATGACAAAAGTATTGACAATAAATGCAATTGAATTACGTAATGAAAGACGATCTCTGCAAGATGGTCGCAAAAAATAGTTTTGAAAATGAGACATTTCCATTTCAAATAGGACCTAGTTTCTTTTAAAACAAGATCAGCAATTACTGAATTAATAAAAGAAAGAAATACCCTCTCACACGAAAGTAGATAAACAGCTTTTCCTCAAAATTGTGATAGAATATTTATACTTATCGGGTATTTGAACTCAAAACCGCAATACATTGGCTTCTTCTGTAAAATGATAATTGGTAACTGACAAACCTTATTGTGAAGTCAAACATATTTTTCTGTTGCAATTGCTTGGGGTCTGCTTACCATCGTGTTTTGTATGAGAGACCGTGCTTTGTGCAAGAGGTGCGAGAGTGAATTTTTATCCCTACGACCACTCGAATGAGGGGTTTTGACGTGACCAGAGTCTAAACATAGTCGTGTCCTATCGGTACATTGCATTTTGGTGACAGCTGAGGATCTAGTTAAGAAGAATTATTGCCTGGAGTAGATGAACTCTCTGAAAATAGACTTAAAGTGTTAACGTTCATCTCTCAGATTAAAAAGTCGAGATATTTATATATTTAGGTAGGGCGCCTCGATGTGGCTGTAATGGTTAGAAAGCTTGACTTGCTAGATCAATTATGACTAAGTAGTGAGTTCGATCCTCACTGGGTGCCCCATACTTTCGGCCTTGTCGCACATCTAAGCCGGGCTTAGAAAATCCGTATAATGCAGAGTTGGATACCGATTTTTTAGACCAGCTCTGCCTAGCGTGGACACGCTATGACTAGCTAATACCTGCTTAGACTCAGGTATCCACGTTAAAAACTGACCTTGTGTCACAACCTGACTCAGTGGGGGGTCAAGTAAATATACATGGTTAGAAAGCGTTTCGTGGGTGATCAATTACGACTGAGTAGTGAGTTCGAATCTCCCTGGGTGCCCTATACTTTCGGCCTTGTGCCACATCTAGGTCGGACTTAGAAAATCACTATTTATATATTTATATAGGTGAATTTCGCTACTTTGGACGGGGAGGGTACAAGGACTGGTTCCAAGACTGGAAAAAACAAATAGGAAATGAATATGCTTTTTTTTTTTAGATAAAGTATTTTTCTTGTCCAACATGTAGTAGGGGAAGTGAAGTAACATCAAACGCTTTGATGAGTGGTCTATATAGAAAATAATAACACACTAAAATTAGCATCATTTTAACAGCGATGATTTTAGGGAGGATTCATTTTGAATACTATCGTATAGCGAGTGAGATTTCGTCAAGCGCGCAGTAACCCAAAATTTCTTTTGTTAAATATTATTACACGTCATTAAATAAAAGTTTAGTCTAAATCCCTAAAAACGGACAGAAAACATTCAAAAGTATTCCGAAGGTCATGAGTGCCTAGCAACCATAAATAACTCCTACTGAAACTCGAACTCTGATCGTTTGTTTCATTTTCCAAATTAATAACTGTTACGTCACCTTGTTTCTCTCCAAGTGTAGATTAGCTAAAACAGAAAACGTAAACAACTCGAACGCTGTTGTGAGTAAGGATAAGCATGTCCGTTGTGGTCGGGGTCCCAAATAAGCATATCTGATAAGAACTGTATTGTTGGTAGCTCCGTCAATCATATCCTTTTCGATAAAAATTTAAGGTTATGGTCTCGAGGGTAAAAATGTAAACGCAAACAGTAGCAAATCAAAGATGGCGTTAGTAGCCGTTTCTACAATCCAAACAACGGAGAGCGGCTGGTGTATCTAACGGTATGCAAGACGGGCAAACGGGGTTTTTATAGCGTGAAACCGGTAGATAAGAGGGTGAAGGATGTCGAATAAAAGATGTTTAAGAAGAAGAAGAAATAAAAAAAACAAAACAAATATCGGTTTGAATAATGAAAAAGCAATGAATAAGAGCCCGAGGAAAGTTCGCCAGTAAAGAGAAAGAAGAAGAATGGAGATTATTTTTCTGCGTTGTGTTGTGTTATGCCGACAATAGAAGGCCCAGCTGATAGGTGGAGGAGCCTGCGGCTGTAAACACCCGAATAGTCGAGAGGGAGAAAATCAGGGGGTAGTGAGGAAACAGGGGCAGCTTTTGGAATTGAAGCTGGAGATTGAGTATTGGGACATCAAAGACCAGAAGAGTGGGGGATTTGAGAGAATAAGCGACCTAAAAACGAAAATTATATATATATATATATATATATATATATATTGTGTGTGTGCTGATAATAGTCGGGATGGTAATATAAGTAAACTCTGAGAGGGAGATAGAGAGGGATATGGAAAACAAAGGGAGAAGGTTGTAGATAAAGACAGACTTAAAAGCAATAAGCGATTAAAGAGTGTTAAAAAAAGAAGAAAAAGTGGAAACAAATCGGAAGTAAAAAGAAACAAACTGGCTAGCAATGGAGAAAAAAGACAAAGCAAGAAGAGGGGCAAGAAAGAACGGTGAAGGACCAAGCAGTACTAGAAATCGCCCAAGCGTGATAAAACAACAAAAAATAAAAAATAAATTAAAATAAAACGCGCTCCTTCGTATTATGAAAGAGGATCAGTTACCCGTGAATAGCGTCTAAAGACACGACATTCCCACCGACCGCTACTAGACTCTCATTCGACCGTTTGCTTCTTTGCACGAAGGACCGGGTCTTTGATTTTGAACAGTCCTTCACAAGAGCCGATCCCATAGCAAGATGTATACGGTTTGAGCTTAAAGTATATTTTTCAGCTTTTGGAGTTGTTACAAACATAAGAGATTCTAGCTAACAGGAAGGAAGATGTGCTTATTTGATGGAGTTGTGAACGGGAATGAATGTAAGTAGCAGTGAATAAAGAACAAAAGAAAGAAAAAGCAGCTGATGGTTGACGATTTTCTAACCCAATAAATTGACAGTGAAAACCCGAACAGACGACATGACTGGAATCTAGATGAAAAAAGCGGCTGAATGATTAAGAAATAACGAGGATGAGAGAAGTTATTCATGTCTCGAGTAACATGAAGTAGGAGAAAATTTTAAAGCGGGAAAAACACGCTTTAAAAAAAGAGTAATAACAGCTTTATCTAAACTATTGTTTACTCGAAGCAAAGCCCTTGAATCACTTAAGCTGGAGAGTTACAGTGATGACGACAAACATAGTTGTCTCCCCTATGAACTACACAACTATAAAAGAAATTGTCAAACCTCACTCATGGGCCGTAGACAAATGTCATTTGATAAAGCTTAACTATAAATTTAAAGGAATTTATTTACTGTTACTAAATGAGATTGTGCTTTTTTATTGTTTTGTTTTTTTAATAATTTCACACTAAGCAAGGCGATAATGCCACTAAGACGCAAGAGGCTACTGGGAGTAAAAAGAATAGAAAGGCTTTAGATGATCCGGCTAGTCAATCCTAAACAGCTAAAAATTTTATTCCTATTCAAATGACTGGGGAGGAGTCTGAACCGGGTAATAGGCGAATCTATCTAGTCCTAGAAGAAAAAAATAAATAAATAGTAAGTACAATTTCAAAGTTAAGGCGGAGACGTTAGAAGTATAATGCTGAAGTAGTCGTTATGGCTGGTTGTGAAACACGATCCACTGAGACCACGCTTCCTTCATTTAAATGTAAATAGAGAGTTTAGACAGAAAGAGAGGTAAGGAGAGTTGTGTAAGAGGCAAAGATCTTAAATGAGAATGAGAAAAATAATGAAAATTATTTGAAAGGGAGGATGCTCGGATTTTTAAAAAAATGTAGAAGAAAATGAAGTGGGAGCTGAAACGAAGTTTAGAAAGAGACAGGGGGATGTCGCTTAGAGAGAAATAGATAGACACACTAGCTAGTTGGGGCGGCGACAGAGAATTCTTTGAGGTGGATATAAAGATGGAAAAATGAAATGGACAATAGTAATAAGAATGCTAATGGCTTGTTAACTTTAACATCTCTTCAAAACGAATCTGCGCTCTTTTATTCGTCTAAGAAAAAAAAAATCTTTTTTATCATCAATGGCTGATGCCAACCCACAGTGGAGCAACTTGCTGTGGTTTCACGTTTTCCACTGATATTAATTGGAACGGTTATAGTGAATCAATTACGAATTTTGCTGCTCGGAATGTTAGTTCACAATGTTGTGCTGGACATGTGTGCTTGTCAGAATCTATCTTGCATATTTATAAGTCTAATATTATTCCGTGAAACGAATGGCGAACGGTAATAATAGCGCAAATAATAATGGCACAGTAATATGGCACAAGTGAAAAAAAATAGGAAAAAATGGCACAAGTGAAAAAAAATTAGGAAAAAATGGCACAAGTGAAAAAAAATTAGGAAAAAATGGCACAAGTGAAAAAAAATTAGGAAAAAATGGCACAAGTGAAAAAAAATTAGGAAAAAATGGCACAAGTGAAAAATAAGGAAAAATACCACTAGTGAAAAATAGGAAAAAATGGTACAAGAGAAAAAATAGGAAAAAACAGCACAAAAGAAAAAATAGGGAAAAATGGCACAAGTAAAAAAAAAATAGGAAAAATGGCACAAGTGAAAAATAGGAAAAATGGGACAAGTGAGAAATAGAAAAAAAATTACAAGTGAAAAAATGAGAAAAAATGGCACAAATGAAAAAATAGGAAAAAATGGCACAAGTGGAAAACAGGCTCTTTCAACACGAGGAGTTGTTTAATTTTAAGCTATTTAAAGTTAAATTTCTTAAGATTCTAGTTACTAAATTTTGTTTTTAAAGGTTGGTCTAAAACGGTGTGCTCATGTATAAATATTTGATTTTATTATAATTGTTTTTCATAAATTTTAAACGTATAAATTTATTTACATTGTTTGGACTGTTGTCCGCATCTTTATTACCATATTCACGTTTCGGTCGTTGTACGCTCCGGACTTCGTCAGGTGTTTGGAATTTCAAACTGAACCCTTTATTTCATGCACCAAGTCAATATACCCCGGTGGACGAAAGAAAGGGCTCAGTTCAAAATTCCAATCACCTGAAGAAGGCTGGAGCGTACAACGGACGAAACATTGTGAATATGGCAATAAAGATGAGTCCGAACAATGTAAATAGTTACAATACCTCATCTCAGAAATATAGACAGGTATAAATATATATTAACAAATGGAGGTAAAACAATTCTACTTTTTTGCTAATATTAAAAGAATATATAAAGGTTATATACGATATACCGTATTTTCCAGTTTACAAGACGCATTTTTTCCTAAAAACTACCCTGAAAAATACGTGGCGTCTTTGAAGACGAATGTAAGGCAACGCCTAGCCTCAAGTATGCTTGTACACTCACCTAATTTGTTCGACGTGGATTGTATGTTGAGTCATTACACTATAATGTTAGCTATCTATTTAATTCAGCCTTTTATATGGTTTAACCTCAGTACTTAGTTGTTACAAGTATTTCCAAGACTATAAACCTTCCAGGAGCTGAGCCACATGCTTAAATATACTCTGTTTACTCGCAGCGGCGGGAACCTTTCTGCTCTTGACTAGTATGTCATTGCCATACAAATAAAATTGAACAATTAATTAATGTAAACAATACGTGGCGCCAGTATGTGAGGGATGCATAGTGAATGTGTTGTATGAGAATGACTTTTGTTTTTCTTAGAAATTTCTTTCCAGTATTAGGGTGCGTCTTTCAAGCCGCAGCGTTTTGTAAGCCGGAAAATACGGTATGTACTTTTAAAATTAAATTTCATTCAAAATCAATTTTTTTGTTAATAATGTATATTTCAATAAGCTTCTTTTTTCTTATTTTTCCACTTATGTCATTTTTTTCTTTTTTTAACACTTGTGTCATTTTTTTCTTTTTTTTTTTTTTTGACACTTGTGACATTTTTTTCTTTTTTTTAACACTTGTGACATTTTTTTCTTTTTTTTACTACTTGTGTTATTTTTCTTTTTTTCCATTTGTGCCATATTTCTTTTTTTTCACCCTTGTGCCATATTTCTTTTTTTTTTTCCCCTTGTGCCATTTTCTTTTTTTTTCCACGTGCCATATTGACCGGTGCCTTTTTCCCGTGCTATTAATACCTGTACAATTATTACCTAATTTCGTTTCGAATATTACTGGCACATTCGGTCTTGTGCTTCTGCTGTATATCTCGAGATTATTGAAAAAAAATCCAAATGAAATCTGAAAAGTTATTGGTATTGTAACGTATATTCTCTGTGCCTATTCTATAAATATTTTCACGGTAATTGTTCTTTGGTATCTAAACGTAAAGATAAAAAAAGAATGATAAATAAGCGAAGAGAGAAAAGAAGAATCTAAAGGAAATAGAAATCTATATGTCAATAGAATGTTCAACTGGGAACTACAAGCAATCCGTAAATAAAAGATGGTAAGACAAAAAGGAGAAAGAGCAAGCAAATGTTGAAAAAAAATAGAACGAAGAAGAGGTGGCTGAACATGAAGACGAAGGTTTGATAGGGGAGTACAAATATACTAAAATAATGACAATTGAATTGAAAGTTTTGCGTTCTTGCTTACGTTATCCTATTTTTAATGACCTATTTTTTTTCTTTTTTTAAATCACACTCACTTCCGAGCGGACCAATCAGAAATGTGTTTTATTTGATAGGGCAGTCACGCTAGCTAGCCGAGAAACCCGCTGCTCTCCACAGGAGAAGAGCAAGGAGGAGAGAAAAAAATAATAATAATAAAAAAAATCCACGCTTTTAATTCTCTAATATATCAGGATTCTTAACAAGTGTTTTATAAGTCGGTCAGAAGCAAGCAGAATAATAATCGAGCCAAACAAATCAATATAAATCAAGAAAATCGTAACGCACCTTGTAAGCCGAGACGGTGAAGCAGTTATAACTTTAATGTCGGAGCTTTGCTGGTTCAGCTCGATGGCTAAAGCAGTGTAAAGGTGGGTTAAATGTATGTTGTCCTTTCAAAGTTTTCTATAAATTCTTAGATCTCATTTGTAAATCATTTCTTCTATGAGCCGTAACCCTTCAGAACATGGGCATTAATGGCTCTCCACAATTTCCTGTCTTTTGTAGCACTTTTTGCTATTACTTCTAATCCTTGTTCTGTCAACCATTTAGACAAGTTCGTCATACACTGCTTTAGCTTTTCCCACTGGCCTTCAATATGCCCTTTGAGTACCATATTTTCTACGCCGTCTTTTCTTATTATATCTCCCAGCAATTTTAGTTGTCTTTCTGATGTTAAGTATAAATGTCTTTTTGTTTTCATTTTCTCTAAAATTTCGACATTGCTCACATGTTCAGTCCATAGTATTCTCAGCACCCTGCTGTAGAACAATATTTATGTTGCTTCAAGTCTCTTCATCTCTGAGAAAATTTGTCCAGCATCCTCGATCATATAGGAAAGATTGATATTACCTAAGAGCTAAGTACTTTTTGCTTTGTTTCTAACGGAATTATATTGCTTATTCTCACTTATCTGACAATTAAAATCTTCAAAAAATTAAATACAATGTCAATCGTCACCTGTTGTCTCCAAGAATCCAGTTTTATTATTGTCCTTTCTCCTCAGTAATATCCAGTCTCAGTAACCCCTTGCGTCTTAGGGGTTTCCTCTCCTTGTATTGGGGGGGGAATGGGTGAAAATGATTTAAAATAAAGAAAAAAAAATAACATCAGGTCTCCTTAGTATATCTCTATATTTCTGAGATGAGCTATTATGTACACTATTTACATTATTCGGACTATTGTTCTCATCTTTGTCGCCATATTTATTACAACGTTTCGGCCGTTGTACGCTCCGGCCTCCTTCAGGTGGTTGGAATGTCGAACTGAACCTTTTATTTCGCTCACTGGGATAGACTGTTCTAGTTCCTCAAAGACACAGTGGATAAAGGCGTAGGTTAGATCCAGTGACGGAACTCAAACAATGTAAGTTCAATACCTGGTTATGGCGGTGGAGAAGTTGGAAAGGGGAAGTAACAAGAGATAACTGATAACTCGCATCCATTAGTCACGGCACGTGGAACAAGAACACTCTAACCCGGTTAGAGAAATAAAGGGTTCAGTTCGACATTTCAGCCACCTTAATAAAGCCGGAGCGTAAACGGCCGAAACGTTGTATTAAATATGGCAAGAGGAGGAAAATAGTCTGAATAATGTAAATAGTGTAATCGAAAAATATACATAATTATTGAATAATTATTACAGCGTTTCGGCCGTTGTACGCTCTGGCCTTCTTCGAAACGTAATAAATATGGCGATAGAGATCTCAGATTTAGACAGATCCTGAAGGCTTCCGAACTATTTCATCTATGGCCATGTCACATTATAAAACCGCTTCTCGTCCGATCAACAAAGTTAAGCAACGTTGAGCTTGGTCAGTACCTGAATAGATGACCGTTTGGAAGTACCAGGTGCTGTGAGTTGGAACGTGTAATGGATAATGAAAAATCGGAAAGCCGAATTCGACTTGAGTTCATTACATTGACTTACATGGTATAAATCCATTTCTTCTCCCCCTCCCAGCTATGGGTTAAATAGCATTGGTTGGTAATCAGTCTATAGAGGAAACTAACGGCAATCTATTGTGGATAATCTTCTGGTAACTCATGAATCGAAAAGAGACATATCGTCCAAGCGTAAATCACTTATGACGGACGAAGAGAAGAAGGAATTTATTTTGCATAACGTGGATACCACATGCTAGGATCGTCTTCCCGGCTCGATGGTATCAAGACCTTAACTTATTGACATATCTGCTCCAGCAAGGTTCGAAAACGCGTTTTATGGTTGGAACGTAATCGGGGCAACCACTCGACCACGCGTCGGACACTAAACAAATGAAAGGTGGGAAAAAAAAGAGAAATGAATATAAAGTTACTTTCTATAATTGCTAAAATCTGTATCAGCAAATGTTGTACCCTATTTTAATTTACTAGACTCCAAAATTTGATATTCACTTCTTTCTCATCTATTTACCTGTCTTTATATTTTTAAACAACTGACACCATGTTGGCGAAGGATTGTCTTTTTTTATCGCATGAAGTTATTGAATTGATTGTATACAAATAGGTTACACGACTTCACACTCCTCACCTTATAATGACCCTCGACTTAAAGTTAACCTAAACCAAGCAAAGGGTAGCTGAGTGTATGTTATTGTGTATACGCGTGTAATTATGTGCGGAAAAGTATCCATCACTCGGTGTGAAGAGGCAGTGTCCACGAGTAATAAACACACGGTGGATAATATTAGCATGTCGATGTTGTCTTTTAGATTTTAGTTGACGGTGGCCAAACAACGTAATTTGAGACTCGCAGCTGGCAACCGATAGAGTGGGCGGTAGAACAGAATAAGAAAAAACGCTGAAGAGTGAAGGAAAACTGTAGAATGGCGACAGAAAGAAAATAAGAAGCAGGAAAATTGTAAGATTAAAAAGAGAAAAATAAAGAAAATATATTAGAAAATACATTTCAGTTGGCTGAAAACGGTTAGGTTGTCAGCCTCATCGCCATGATTAATAATTGTGACATGTAGATCATTCAGTACATAAACCAGCAAAAAAAAAGCCTTCCTTCTATTAGGTTGGTGCAAAAATAATGACGTAATAATGTCGTTTTTTGACGTATTTTTTAACGTCAAAAAACGACGTTATTACGTCATTATTTTTGCACCAACCTAATATATGCCGCGTCCCTTCAGGGCATAGGCGATCTTGGCTCTCCACAACTCCCTATCTCTTGTGACTCTTAGCAGGTTTTCTCTCTTTGTTCCCGTCCCCGCTTCCGCTATCCATTTACACAAGCTCGTCAGGTAGGTGGTTCACTGCCTTCCCCTATCTCCCTTGCCCTCAATATGCCCTGTGAGGTTAAAGTTTTCCAAGTCATCTTTCCTCATTATGTCCATAGAATTTTCAATATACTTCTGTAGAACATCATTTCTACAGTCTTTGGATTTCTCCTCATCCGTGGGGCGATTGTCCAGTCTCTACAGACCAACAAAAGCAATGCAACACACTGTTTCTAGCGACTTTTTTAGTTTCCTAGCACCTAGCTTAACTTTTGTAATGCTTCTTTCGCTAGTCTAATGAAGTATTCAAAAAACTAAGCCAGAATGTAAAAATGGTCGGCATCTCCGCAATCTGACGCATTTTATTTTTGCTGTCATTATATATTTGTTTAAGGTGCTTTGGGAATAAGTGAATCAAAAAAGAATCAAATGTCCTGTGTGCTAAAAATATTTTCCGTTGGTTTCAAAAAAAATATTTCGCCAAATATTACATCAACACTAATATACTCAACTTCAAAACGAAAAGTAAAGGTCGGTGATTTGCTTTCGAGCACAACAGTCTGCTAATGCGGCTAACCAATCTTTGGTACAAACGTCTGTCAGTCATATTAAGGTGTGTTCGACACACACCTGTGGCTAAATGAATAGGCAAAACTGCTCAGGCATACAAAATATTCGAACAATTTTTAAACATCTTATGCTCAGACAAGAAAAATTGTCTTTAATTGAACTTGTAGGAAAAGAGGGATTACTGCACAAATATACTATTATATATATATATATATATATATATATATATATATATATATATATATATATATATATCTTACATTAATTGCACAATGAGTTTCATGCCGAAGCAATTTTCAAGTACTATTATTATTATCATTATTATATTTTAAAAATAATAATTCCAGCACTTGAAAATGCAATTAATGTAAGATATTATGTATAATGCTTGATAGATATATTAAATAGCTCTGTTAGTTTACATTGAGCACTGTGTTTTCTTACATTACAGAATATGTATATGTATACGATCGCTCACTCGTATATCTACATATATTTACCCATTTGGTATATATATATATATATATATATATATATATATATATATATATATATATATATATATATATGTGTGTGTGTGTGTATTTAGGCAGTAAATTCGCTTTTAGGCATGTCTGATTGAATAAATTACAGTCATTATGTCTGCTAATTTTTAACAAAATCCATTCATACTCACGAATAATCTTCCGTGTATTGAGGTTAAAAGATGAGAGAAATGTGCCATAGCTGTTTAAATTTCTTTATTTTCATTTCCCAAGAACTTTTGATCTTTTAGAAAGATCATCGTCAGATAGAGACAAAAAATTCCTTAATGGATAATTTGTTCACGTTCTAATGAACGCACAGCACATTGTCTACCGTTTTGCATTTAAAAGCGTAATGAAAAATTTGCAGTAAGGGATAACAACGCCCAACTTTTGTATAAATACTTATATTAATGAACAACATATATATTTTTTTATTACCTGTACCCCTGAAGATGATCTTGGAAAACGATCGAAAGTATTTGGGAAATAAAAATAAAAGAAATGTAAACAACTATAGCACATTTCTTTCATCCTTTAACATCAATACACAGAAGGTTATTCGTGAGTATGAACGAATTTTGCTAAAATTAGCAGACATAATTGTTGTAATTTATTCAATCAGACATGCCTATATATATATATATATATATATATATATATATATATATATATATATGAATGTGTGTGTTTAGTATTGACTAATTAGTGACAAAAGAAACCAGATCTCTTCTGCACTCGACCATTCCAGAAACCAATACCAAATCAGAAAATATTTTGCGAATTTTTTTTTTAATATAGACGGAAACTCGTGAATTAACTCTAGCATTCGATAAAGCGATTAAAACATGTTGAATTTCAGAAATGCCGGAACTTTTTTCTGTAAAACAGATAACAACAGACAGAATTATTGAAGCTAATATATCTTAAATCAGCCAAAACTCACGCTGTGATTTCTAAAAGCAAATTTGGGTCATAATAATGTAGCAATTTTACGTGCTATAGACAATTTTGCTTTCGAAATTTGACATGGCGTGGTTAGAATATTCAGAATATAAACACACACACACACACACACACACACACAGAAGAGCATTTTAAAATGCAATTGTGTCGTAGCCCAAGAAAAAAAAAACTTTTTTCTTTACTTTTTTTTTTTTGCCTGTTGAGCTACATTGCCCATTCTTTGAGAGATTTTTGTATATTATGAAATAGAATTGAAGCGTCACATTGGAATAGCGAAAGATACCTTCCAAAAGCTAAGCAAAGTAAGAAACAGAAAAAAATCGTTAGAAACAAAGAAAAAGTAACTGAATTGTCACATGATATCAATTGTAGATGGCAATGAATGATGGATAAATCTCCTCACAAATGAAAAAAAGACTTGAAGCAACAGAAATGTGGTTCTACAGTAGGATGCTGAGGATACCATGGACTGAACATGTGAGCTATGACGAAGTTTTAGAGGAAATGGTAACAAAAGGAACACTTATACTTAATATCAATTGAAATTCATAGGGTTTATAATGAGGAAAGAGGGTTTGGAAAATTTGATACTCACAGGAAAGATTGAAGACAAGAGGCACAGATGCAAACAACACATAACCTACCGAGAAGATTTGAGTAAATGGATGGTGGAACAAGTGTTAGGACAGATAACAAAAAGATAAACAAAGCTACAAAAGACATGAAATTGTGGAGAGTCATGATCGCCTACATCCTGAAGACCCGTAGAAGAATTGAAAAGTTGCACTCGCTATCACATTAAACCTTCAAAGGAGTCAGATGACCTATGGTGAACGCGCGGCAGGCGAATGCAGAATCATATAACGTCACATCAGCACTTGATTTTGCAAGCGCGCGAATGAGCTGCATGACAAAATTAGGTATATAAAAAGCAACCCAGTGAAGAGTTAGACAGTCTTTTAAATATCACAAGCTAGAGGATCCGGAGAGGAAAAAAGGAGTACATATGGTGTAATGGTTAGCAAGTTTATCTCATTAGATCAAATACGACTGAGTAGTGAGTTCGAATCCCACTGCCTGCTACATACATTCGGTCTTTTGCCACATGAAAGCTACGCTTACTAAATCGCTATTACATAAAAATTTGCATGCACCCAAAAAAGAAAAGTGAATTATTTGCATATTAGATTATCACTTCTAAATCTTCTTCATCCTGATCTTCAGTTGCCTTATCTGAAGCGCAGCTTCCTTTTCACCTAAGGACAATAAACTAAGCACCCAGTTATTTCGATACTTTTTCATTTTCATTAAAAATGTTTTACCAATATTATTTTTATTAGATAAACATTATCAAACATCTTTAATTTTTCCCGTCCTGGGTATGGCGATAAACTACATCCGCGTCCTGAGTAAAATGATAAACTACGTTCACCAGCAAGGCCTCTGATCAGGAGGTTTTGAGGAGCGTGAAATCACCTCTTAATTGCTGGTGTTCCCAGGTCCACCCTGACCAGGGGTGGTAGCACCTGTTGGGGTCCCAGTTATGGGCAAATAGTTAACCCTGAAACTAGAGTAAAAAAAAAAAACTATGAAAATATAAAAATAGGTTTTAATACTAGAAATACTTTGTAAAAAAATTATTACCAGCAATAAATTTTTGAAGAAAAAATTATTACCCAATTTAGAGAAAGTTTTACGAAAATAAAACCATCCAAGATTGTAAATATCATAAAAGAATTTAGATTGTACTAAAAAATATCATTAAATGAAAAATGGTTCAAATATATATGTATATATGCACACCTTTATTTTTTTTTAGCAAAATCTCGCTATGAATCTATTTCAAAAAATTTTAAGGGCTTTAAATGACCCACTGAGATTGATATGCCATGAAACAAAACAGCCTCTCAACCCAACAACCAGCCATCTTTAATTTTTCATTAGTATTTATTTTAACGTTACGTTTTATTCTATGAGGGATTCACTCATTTTTATTAAGTGTTGACTCATATTTATTTAAATATTGTTATTTTACGAGTATTTACTTTCAACTGAATTTTATTTTATCACAGGATGAATTATCTATATTATAAATGTTATACTTTTTTTAAAGCATTTCACCACAAGCAAGGCGAGAGTGGCACTAACACGCAAGGGTTTACAGAAAGTAAAAGTAAGAGTAAAGAGGAGTGTTTTAGGAAAGGATATAGAGAAGGAAGGGGATCAGGATCAAGACATCAGATGTCGATTGACATTACATTTGAAGATTATAGCTATCAGAGAAGCAAGTAAGAGGAAGGGAGTTCCAGTGTCGGAAAGTGCGAGAGAAGAATCTTTTAGCATAGAAGAAGCGGTTACATTTATCCGTTTCGACAGTGAAAGCATGGGACCGAAATGCCAACCTAGTAGCCCGCTTCAATTTATGAAGTTTGGGTACCTGTAAAAGTAGCTCGTTAAAGTAATTGTTGTTAGAATATCTATAGAAAAGTCAGAGGGAAACCACAGCACGTCTATAAGAAAGTGACTGTAGACGAAATGCCAGATCAAGACCTATCACATTGCATATCTGGATTTCGTCGAGGACCTCGAAATAAAGAGCGGATGTGGTGGTGGGGGGGGGCACATATTTATTTTCATCTTAATGGTTTTGTTCTATTTGATGAAGAATTGTTAATCATTATTATTAATTGTTGATTCGAATTTACTTTGTCACTTTTATTAGCTGAAGCTTTATCAAATATTATTATTAATTGTTAACGCGTAAATATGCGTTAACAATTAATAATAATATTTGATAAAGCTTCAGCTTCAACTTTCAACTATTATTAGATGAAGTATTGTCAACCATTGTTATTAAGTGTTGACTTGTATTTGTTTCCAAACTTTATTAGATAAAGCAATGTAAATTATTATTAATTGTTGACTCGTATTAAGGCCATCTTTTATTAAATGAGATATTTTTCAACCATTGTTACCTGTTAATACGTAATTACTTTCAACTTTTATTAGATGAAGTGTTATCAATTATTATTATTTACACATATTGACTTTCATATTCATATTTGTGGATTTTGACTGTCTACACAATGCTGGGATTAACAACTTAGTGAAAAGCGAATAAATGATCGGGTTAAATAAATTACAGTCAAAAATTAATAATATAAGTTTAACCTTATTAGCTTCAATGTTTCCAAACGTGATAGCCATATTATTTTGCATAACTACTTGCTTGTCCAGTCTTTTGCACAATCCCTAATCTTAAATTCAGTCTACTAATCTCTTTTCAAAGAAACTACGCCTTTGTCGCTTTTAGTTGATAGCGGAATTTCAGGAGTTCTAATTATGGAATATTAGAGAAAGAAATCTTTTACCATTTGATGGGAAACATTAAGATGAGCAAGAGATATGTGTGTTAATGTATGGATGGGTGTTAATTTAAGCGTTAAAAAAGGTACAAAGTAGGACAAGATCTCTTAACTCTGAAGTGGCGTGTACGTTATTTTATGTTCTTAGATCCAAATAAATATCTTAAGTGAGGCCCAGGAATTGTCTTCAACTGATGCGATAGATCTTTTTTTCGTTCATTTTTTTTTTTTTTTTTTGGCTTAAATAAATAAAAATGGTTGGTAATGGAAAAGGAATTTCAATGTAATTAAAGGAAAATAAGTATCATAAAAAACGAAAGGAAATTAATATATTAAAAACTTACTATTGACATCTGTTGTCACTTCTAGGATACGAGTATTAAATTTACTATCACCATCATCTTCTGGATTTTTATCACTATATTCTGTTTAACACTTGTTACAAAGCGCCCACTGCTGTCAAGTATCGCTTGATAATTAAAGCCACAAACTGGCGTCACGACCATCTAAACTTTCTAACAAAAGCCTGACTATAGACAAATTCAGTTATTTTGGTATTGCTAAATCCCCGGAGCGATGAGTCCATCGGTAGATTAAATTTCGGTCTGTAAAAATTTCGGTTGAAAGTGAAATAAGTTGAAAGTTTGCAATTAGATAAGAAATTTTTATAATTTTATCTGTTGGTATTAGGAGGTTGATTTTTGGTTTGGATATCAAATCCCTAGACACAAATATACGCGTCACCAAATGCTTAAGATTTTTATAAAGAAACTTTTAAAATGTCAAAAAATCAAACTCACACTACCAACGAACAAAATTATACGAATGTATGATCTCATTACAAACTAATGTTATTTCCAATACAACGGAAATTATTATAGACAGAAATTTGGACTGCCGATGGGCTCACCGCTCAGTGTAGTACTGGCATGTCTCTTCGTAGAATTTTAAAAATCTCCAGTTGAAAGAGAACATTTGGGTCACTAACCCACACGCAAAAAAGAATGCCTACACTATTTACATTATTCGGACTATTGTCCTCATTTATGGTGTCATATTTATTACAACGTTTCGGCCGTTGTACTCTCCGGCCTCCTTCAGATGGTTGGAATGTCGAACTGAACCCTTTATTTTGGTCACTGGGGTAGACTGTTCTACTTCCACGTGCCATGTCTAATGGATGTCAGTTATCAGTTATCTCCTGTTAAATCCCGTCTCCAAGTTCTCCACTGCCTTAACCAGGTATTGAACTCACACTCTTTATCCACTGTGGCATGTGTCGTCAAGGACACATGGCACAGTGGATAAAGGTGTTAGTTAGATCCCAGGACAGGACCCAAAGAGTGAGTTCAATACCCCAGACTACTCCAGTGAGCGAAATAAAGTGTTTAGATTATGGAAAATAAAGCATAATATATTTTTTTTTTTAAATCCACATTACAACAAAAAAAAAAGTCTCACGCTTTTTAATATACACACTTTTCTCTCGTTGGAACTACTATAACCTCTTCCCATTACATATATATATATTTCTTTCTCCTGTTAAATATTTCTAATTGACCCAAAACTCCCTTGAACGCCCTTTCAAATACTGAACATGTCATATTTATCTATAATCCCGATATATTTATCGCTGAAAAATTTTCCACAATCGTCAGTGATGATCTGTCTATGTTCCGGTTTATCGGACATGAAAAGATAACTCGCCCACCTCCCCACTCTGAGCTTACGTTTCTATTTAGCATTGATTTGACATTTAATTGGTTAATCAAGACATACCCACAAGTCTAATTTTAATTTTGAACATTGTCCCCGCCTTTAACTTTCAGAAAAAAGGTAACACTTTGTAATACATTACCTTAAAAATTCATTGAATCACTAGTCCATCGACTAAGGAAGTTCGATCATAGTATTGAAACATGAAAGCTTTTGTGTAGCGATTTCAAAATGTTTTTATAATAATCTCTCATAATAAAAAATAATAACATGTGTGTGTGTGCGCGTGTTCAGATTTACTTGATTTTATATAAAGTGGGGATAACCATTTTTGAAAACTGAGAACTTGGTAAAGTAGATCAAATCGAAAGCCAAAGAAATCTATACAGGAAAGAGAGAAAGGGAACGGAAAATGGGATAAAAACGAGGAAAAGTGGGCAAGAAGGAGAAAAGGGTACAATAAAGTTAAAATAGAAAAGGAGACAAGAGAGAGAGAAAGGGAAAGAGAAAATAAATGGAGACAAGAAAGGGATCAGGAAAGAGAGAGAGAGAGAGGGTTTTGAAAGCGAGAAAAGTAAGAATAAAGAGAGAAGACAATGAGCAAAAAGGTGAATGAAAAGGAGAAGAGAAAGGAAAGAAAAAAGGAAAAGGGAAGAGGAATGAGTGAAAAAGAAAAGAAAGTTGAAATAAGTGAAAAGGAAAAGAGAATGGGAAAAATAAAGAAAAGAAGAAAGTAAAAAGAGAAAGTAAAGTGAAAAGGGAAAAGGAAAAAAAAATAAAAAAGAGAAAAAGGGAGAGAAAGAAAAATTTTAAACGGATAGACTAGGAAAAGATAAAAATGTGAGTATCGTCTGCTTCCTACATTTTGTTATTTGGCTTCTCGACGCAGTTTGCACACAGCCAATTACCTCTGTGGATATAGGTTATGCTTAACTGGAATTAATCCTTTATTCTTCATCTGCTAACATTAACAATTGAGATGTCACTCAAAAGTGGGATACACATTCATATGCATGCTCATGATACATCTAGATGAGTGTGCGTGTGTGTCTGTGTGCGCAGACTTAAAAACATACAGGATACGATATTTTTATAAATACTTATATGACTCAATAAACGATTTTTTGACATTTATCTCTATCGACACACATCATCACTGAATTTAAAGTCGTATAGGGGGCCTAATTGTTTTATTAGCATTTACAAACAATCGCACCTGATGACTCCGAAGTCAGGTATTTATATGCTGTTAATTTTATAAAGAGGTCATATCTGCACATTATTGTGGTCACGCTAAGCGCATATCACGGAAAGGTTGATTCGGTGGTAGTCGGCATTTGACGCAACAACTGCCGTCCTCCGAAGAATCTGCGTTGAAACATCTCCTGACAAAGATGGATTCACGCAAAGCGGCCAGTCACATATCAGTAAAGTCAGTTGTTGTTTTATTTAGTTGCATAGGTTTCTTTTTACACACAAACGTTCGTTAAGACGTGCTAATATTTACAGATTTAAATGATATGAAAATATGAAGGCGGGTTAATGAATAGGTTTATGTCTAAACAAAGATAGCAATCTTAAACACAGACGTTTCTTTTTATAGCATGAATTGATTTTCCGGTTGCGCGCGCACACAAACACACACACACACATATATATATGTATTTCAGCAGCATGTTTTCGTTTAGACATGTTCTGTCTACTCATTTTTATAAGATCCTTACATACTCGCGGATAAGGTTTTGATGTCATTACTGAAAGACGAGAGAAAATCGCCGTGTTTATATATATTTGTTTTATTACCAAGTACATTCGACATATCCATGTCATCATCATGAATTTTTTAATATTTGTTTTATTATAGAAAATACCCTGATGATGACATAGATATATCGAAAGTACTTGGTAAAATCCACAATTTTGATCTGATTGTGCAAAAATTATTCGAAAATTGGAAAGACAAAATAAAGCGTTCGAAAGGCCATGTCAGTTGAATTTAATAAAACTTACACGAATTTGGTGCATATATATATATATATATATATATATATATATATATATACACACACACTTTTATGTGGTTGCATGATACACGAGGTATAAAATTAGTGTATGTACTGCTTGCCTTGTCTACGCCGTTGACCAAACTATATATCCATTTAATGTAATTAAATAGTCCAGCTGCATTTTAAATAAACATCGCACGTTACATGAGTATATGCATAGACGGGTATCCTCGAATACATGTGTCTAGCTAAACATTAAAAGGTTACAAAAAGAAAGTATATATATATATATATATATATATTGCTGCACGTTTCATTAAATAATATAGACAAGTTTTGTCTATTTTAAGTAAGTTCCTTTCATATTGTCTGATAAGCATAATAACATTATCATTGAATGTTGAAAGAAAAACACTATATTGACAAATGTTCTTTAATCCTATCTAAGCTTTCGGCTTACATAAGCCGTTATCAAAGATGACAATTACGTTTCAATATATTAAGCAATACACGGACAAAACAATAAAGATAGTCTGTTTTTGTTGCATCAATGATTTCCAAGCAACGACAAACTCGTGTATACGAGACGCGGAAGCGAAAATCGCACCGCAGCTCGTAACGTGACACGTGAACACGCGAGAGTGAAAACAAGAAGTGTTAAGTATGGGAAGCCGTTGGTATAAACCAATGGCTTCTGTTGTCAATTATAGGCATTTAAGAATATTTGTGGAGATTTCATAGTTTATTTTGTTCAGGTTAGGTTTCAATTGTTTTATGTATATAGCTTCAAGAATTTTTAGTTTTGTTTATTGTTTTCATGTTTAAGTATAGTTGTGTTTTCAACGAGAATTTTCCGGAATTGTGTATGCGGTCAGGCATGTTGTTTTAAAAGCCTAAAAATGTTATCATTCAAGTGTAGCGTCAAGCGTCGTTAAAGCGATTTTTGTGGTGTGACCAACATAAATATTATTTAACCGATTGGAGATACAATATTTATATATATATATATATATATATATATATATGTATTAATTTCTAAATTCTTGCCAGTTATATTTCTACATCGAGAAACTAAGTAGATACAGGTATAAATAGATCTTTATTGGGATTTTTTTTTCATTTTGTATTTATTTCCTCAGTACATACATATATGTATATATGTGTGTCCGTATATACATTGGAAGATAGACACTTACAAGAGCGAGAGAATGAGTACTAGTAAGGAGAATAAGAAGTGAGAAATGTCGAAAAAAGAGAGAAAAAGTGAGAAATATATATATATATATATATATATAGACGAAAGAGAGAGAGAGGGGTGGCAGACACATATGCACACTAACAAAAAACGTCTCATTTTCATTTTTGATATATATATATATATATATATATATATATATATATATATATATATAGGTCGATGATAGGTTTAGAGAGTGAAAATACCTACAAATATGCACCAAAGTCAATATTCATCTTACGACGGAAAGTAACTTTTTCAAATATTCTCGTATGCGCGTCATGGAATCAGTCATTGAGTATTTAATTCTTCTCATGAAATTAAAAAAAAACTGCATACTTTTGTTTCGTGGAAAAACTAAAAGTAAAAATATCCAGACCTAAATAAAATATCAATATCAAAAAGGATTTGCTGGAGACAGTGTTTCAAAAAATAATTCGCTCTCCTGCAAGTTTTTTTGACAAGAATCTCTAGCTGAAGACGCTTCAGAATTAAAAAAAAAAAAAGAAAGAAAGTAAAATAGTCTACGACAGCAATTACAGTAACAAATGTTTATGTCAGCAAATAGCTTAAGTGTTTTTCGAAAAATTCATTTTCACACACATTCGATCTAGACTTGATTCCCATAATTTATAAAACAGATTGGCCAATGGCAAGCAAGGGTTATTTAATTAATTTTAACCATTTGGAAGGCATTGGGAGGTGTAGGTCTAGAAAATGCAAACAGAGACATATGCATATACAACTAACTTAAAATCCATAAGACATCGACCCGTCTAAGTAATAAATTATATTCCTCGGTAATTTTTGACCTCAAATAAATCCCTATAAAAATTATATTTCATTTTTTTAATAATTTATTTTAATGTCATTTATTTGCACATAATATCGATTTGAGATTTATTTAAAATGACAACCATCGTGGATAGAAAGTTTAAAGACTCGGAAAGACAAATGATTGCATTCATTTTCGCCCAAATACCCTTACGGAGAGGTATGAATCAGTCTCTTCTCCCTCCAACTATGGGTTAAATAACAGAGCTTACTGATATCTCTTGACTAGAGATAGT
>OZ010579.1:120891907-120911907 GCA_963932145.1 Acanthosepion lycidas
CCTTCATTGGTTGACATGATTAATTGGAAGGTGGCCTCAGCTGAGGACATTTGCACTGGGTTGGCAGTAGGGGATTTTTAGTCGTAAGTCACTCCAATTGATTTATCAATCCCATTCTGATGCACAAGCATTTATCGATCCCCTGCATAGACACTTTGGCCATCAGAGGTGAAAAAAAGATCCTGTTGCGGACAACTGTTCAAAAATGCGAGTTTTATATATGTTCAAAATAGGGTGTTATTAACGTAATAACTATCTGTGATTTGGAGAAGGGCTGCAATATTTTCACGGTCCTTACTTCGAAGGATTTTTTTTTTTTTTCATTTCTTGCACAAAAGGTAATTTTCAAAATTCAGCGTGTAAACACATAGCTTAGTTCTTTTCTAAATTGGAAAATTCATCTCAAAACATTTCGCTCAATATTTTAATCGTACGCTATGTCTCAAAGTATGGGGTAAATAAAGTCATATTATAGAATATACTGAAAAGAAAACAATGCGAGGGAAATTACATAAAAAATGTTAATCGGGTAGAAATAGAATGAATGCCTAACAGAATATACCACCACAATTACACAAACCTCATTATATTTGTTAAGTTAGCATCTCAATTTGAACCTTACAAATAGTTTACTGGGAGATTATGTTATGTGTGACCGACTTCACAAATGTCACTGTGTTCCCTCAACAATTATACCCCACTTTCTTTCTTTATAAGTGCCGGACGTGGTAAAAGAAAAAAAAAATAGGTCGAATCAACATTACAGCATTATTTCTTCAGCTTCGCTTGCTTACTCCTCTAAAATCTACAAGAAGCCAAACATAGCGGACTGTTGTCATTGCAAAAGAATTTTATTACGAAGTCAGGACGGAATGTACTGACAATCGATTACGATATCTTCAAACAGTAATTAAAAAAAAAAAAAAATGACCAAATTAGATAAAAGCTTATTTCGGTCTGGCTTAAAAATTATATTTTCTCTGCCCAAATTAAGCTGAGTTGTTTTTTGTTTTTTTATTATACCAAGGTGTTAACATAGAATTCTTCCCGATTGTCAGTTTCTTTGAATGTATTTAAACTATTTACATTGTTTGGACTCTTATCTTCGTTGCCATATTCACGACGTTTCGGCCGTAGTACCCTCCAGCTTTCTTCAGGTAATTATTATTAAATAAATATTGAACTGAACACTTTATTTCGTCCAACGGAGTACATTGTTCTAGTTCCACGTGCTATGTCTCTTCCGGATGTCTCTCCATGTCTCAACTCTCCAAGTTTTTATTCACCTCTGCTGTAACCAGTTATTGAACTCACAACTCTTTGAGTCAAGACAAAAGATTCAACCAACGTTTTTATCCACTGGCCATGTGTCCTGCTTGAATATGTCTTAAAGTTCCACATGGTCTTCGAAATAATATTGCAACTGTCTGAACAATCTTCAGGCGGTAGAAATGACGATTTACTATACTCCTTAAGCATATATATATATATATATATATATATATATATATATATTAGGCAGCAATCCTTCCTTTATGCATGTTTCATTAAAAACGACTTACAAGGTACTACGGTTAAGCTTTTTATTTAATTTTTCTTGTGTTCGAACAAGAGCTTTCTTTTCTGGAAAAAGGGTGTGTAAAAACTGTCCAAATGTTTTATATTTCCGAGCTCTTTCGACTATACCTTTAGCCATTATCAAGGATGATTCGATTTTTCAGCTTAATTGAGAGTCTGCTTTCTGTGTATGTCTTAGTGTCTGGTAGGGATGTTTTTAATTTCCGAATACGGTTAGCACATTGCGGCTTTGTTTTTAGTTAATATTGTTAAGAGTTGGCTTTTTCTTTTTTATTATTAAAGCTTCCATCATTTTTAGTCTTTTTTGCGGGTGGATGCAGTTAATATATTTGTGTTTTCTATTAGGCTACTTGCTGTAGAGTGAGTCTGCGTATCAAACATGTTGTAATGTGGCCTATATAATTATTTACGAATTTTGATTGATCAGGAATACAATAGCTTAATGGGCATATATATATATATATATATATATATATATATATATATATATATATATTTACGCGCGCGTGTGCGATAGACATCAACAGTCTAATGACAGCTTAATTTGTCACCTTTAACAATCGTTGAACTACAATTGTGTGCATATGCTCCATATAGTACCTCAAACCTCTAAGTGTATACCACTATGTATATTATTTTATCTTAAGAAACAATCCATATTTTAAATGAAACAGAAGTGTTTTCTGTGGGACCAGCAAAATTTTGTACAAAAGTGGAACTAGAAATGGATCTGGAGGAATGACAACATTTTAAGGAAAAAAAATGAGCACGTTTGCATGCCGTTTTAAAAATAACAACGGGTACATACACACTCACTCTTTGTTTCTATACACGTACATTTGTCTATGGTGGCAAGCTTATATTGCAACTCATACGTTCAGTTGGTTATAGGACTTGCTGCCATATCACGTTGAAACACTCATACGTTCACTGAAGTTAAGCAACGTCGAGCCTGGTTAGTATATATACAGGTGATAACCTGGGAATACCTGCAAAACTGTCGTTCTGGGTATGACGATAAATTACATCCAGCAGCAAGGCCTCTGATCGAGACGTTTTATGGAGCATACCTCTTAATTGTTGTTGTTCTCAGATCCACCCTCACTCGGGAGGGAAAGCACCTGCTAGGGCTCCCAGCTATGGGTAGTGAACCCCCAAACTGGGGTCAAAACACTATGAAAGTATAAAAATAGATTTTTATAGTAAAAAAATACCAGCATTACCTTTTCAGAAAAAATATTTCTAGCAATACATTTTTGAAAAAAAATTACCAGCAATGCATTTTGAAAAATAAAAGATATTACCAGCCATATGTTTACAAAAATAGACCAGTGAAACTTGATCTACAAACAGATTTCATACAAGGAATACATATTCTATTCATACGATCATTTTCTAAAAATCTTGTTGGCATTAAATAATCCATTAAACAAAATAAACCAAACCAAACTAACCCCGTAAGGTCGTAGGAGAACCCTGTGTTCTGCAGCCGTAGCAATGGTGGGTTGTTATGGGTAAGATAGCCTGGCAGAGCCCACACTATCCAGGTTAATTTGAAGTCAGAGTTTTCAGTCTTCTAGACTAGTTGCCAAACAAGGGTATAATCCTGCTATTTAACCATAGTAATGGGGATTCCTACTTTTCTCAAGCGTATTTGAGCGTAAGTGAATGTAACCTTCCCAACAGAAATTCGAACTCGTCTTTCCGATTTCTCATTCAGTGACACTATTACACCACCGCACATCCGCAGGAAAGTAATGCTGCAGCTAAAACTCAAAATTTTCAAAGAAAAAGCATAAAATAACATAATGCTTTCAGTGTGTCTTTTCAAGCGGACGTTTATCATTAGGAAAGAACTTCGCTTATTTAATGACTCAACAAGGGAAGAGCACGTAATTCCAGTCTGGTAGATTTGTTCTGACGTCTCTATGTGTGTATTTATGCTAATATAAGGCTCATTTTCCTTTCTTTCTTTTTTTTTTTTTTGTGGCATCCATGTTTTTCTTTGTTTCCGTGTTTGTTCTAAAGAATGATTACGTTACGCATGTGTGGCATTCGGAAACTTTAGGATGTTGTATTTGTGACGATGTTGATAATAGTAAAATGTAGAAGCGCGCGAAACAGAACCTGCAGCGGTGTACGCAGGAAAAGGATGACATCACTTTTATTCTTAATTAACAAACAGAAATTCATCTAGGGATATAGACTTGTGGCAATATCTCATTGATCACATATATTTCTATCAATTTGTCAAGGAAAAGCAACATTAAGTCTCGTCACTGATCATCTGGGAATATCAGAAAAGTAAACATTCATTTTACATCATATGCCCATTGTACAAGTTTAAACCAGTTGTCCCCAAATGGTGCAGCGCACCTCAGGTACTGCGGAAAAGGATAGCAGGTGAGGCGGAAGATGATAGCAGGTGAGGTGGAATGATTGAAAGTCAAGGAATGATTTAGAAACAGTTTTTAAAAAATCCATATGCCAAAAATAAATATAATTTCAGAATTTAAAATATTTTTTGGATTACTTGTAGTTGCATGCATAAATCCCAGTAAAAATAATTAATGACCAATTTTATCATTGTGAGATGTTTGCATTATATAAAATATTAAGAATATATGCTCTGCAAATTGGAGGAGAGAGTTATCAATGATAATGTTCTTACTTCGAATATATAGTTATCTCTCTTTCAGCCTCTCTCTTTTTTTAAATTTTTAAATGTACTTTTTATCACATAAAATTGGGTGAGGTGCATTTCATTCCGAAAATGCGGCCCAGAGGAAAAAAAAAAGGTTTGGGGACCACTGGTTTAAACAGATATCTTTGTCGTTATATATATATATATATATATATATATATATATATATATATATATATATATATATATATAGAGAGAGAGAGAGAGAGAGAGAGATATTATAATTTTGGAAAGTAAAAGTTTGACTGTTTTTTTTCTTTTTTCTGAAATCAAAAAAATATAAACTTTAAGCAAAAGGTTAAAACAGCATCTATTTAAACTGATGCCAGGAGGATAACTGAGCAATATATATATATATATATATATATATATATATATATATATATATATATATATATATATCACCAGCTGTTTACAGATATTAACTTACACTTGTACAATGCCAGCATCGTATAAAATCGAACCTGTTATAAAAGAAATGTGAGACCAGCTTGTTCAATAGCGAGGCTCCGTCACAGGAAGGGTATGCGGATGGTGTAATGGATAGCGGCTCGGAATAAGATACCGGAGAACCGAGTTCGAATTTCATTCACGTTTTTTACATTCATTTACGTACGTTTAGGGAAAATATGAATCCATATGCTCTTCCTAGCTAAGGGTTAAATAGTAAAACTTGTGTTTTAAAAAAAAACGTTGTTATTCCCATAAAATTATTAATGCAATATTTACTAAAATATTAAAATAATTCTTATCTTGACAATACGTAAAAAACAAATCAATGAATCACTATACATTGGAAGGACATCAACATATATCGAAATGTTATAGATTAGAAAATATCTTCTGTTGTTGAAATACAAGAAATGTACGCTGTGTTAACGAGAGAACGTATAAAACATTGTATATAGTTTTATTGTAACGCTGAAATCTACAGAGATGTTCATTAAAATGAAATCAATATACCATTTAAAAGAATATCAAAAGCAACAACTGGGTGGAAAGGCGATCAGAGGAAAACAATAAAACAGCCATTTTATTTACCTGATTACGAACGTGTGCGATTGGAAGTTAGCATTGCAGATAGGATGTGACTGAAAGACTAACGGCGCGTTTGCGTGAATCAGGGGCATTAAGTGCGAACGTTTTTCAGGTGGTGTATATAATTTTATATGGAGTGGAAGAGGGGTGAGAAAGGGATATATTACCAACAAGGTTATACCCTGTTGAATAATAAGATTGAGGCGGACGAGAAGTAGCCCAATCAAAGAACATTTTATTCAGAAACGGACGCCAACGGAGTTTTAAATATAAATTTCACCGTTGTTTTGAGATGTATTTGTCTTTCGGGTGAAATATTAAAATCAATATAACATAAAATATGAATGGACCATATAATAATAATAATAATAATAATAATAATAATAATAATAATAACCAGGATATTTAAGAAGATTTGATGAAAGAAGAGAAAGCTAGATGGAAAAATGCTCTCTTTCTCTCTTCTACACATACATTTTTCGAATGTATTTCATCGTTCTACTATACCGATATTCTATAAGAAACATACGTGGACCAACATGCAGATAGAGAGAAATAGAGAGAGGGAGAGAAAGAGAGAGGGAGAGAAGAGAGAGAGAGAAGAGAGAGGGAGAGAAGAGAGAGAGAGAAGAGAGAGGGAGAGAAGAGAGAGAGAGGGAGAGAAGAGAGAGAGAGGGAGAGAAGAGAGAGAAGAGAGAGAGGAGAGAGAGAAGAGAGAGAGAGGGAGAGAAGAGAGAGAGAGAGAAGAGAGAGAGAGAGAGAGAAGAGAGAGAGAGAGGGAGAGAGAGAGGGAGAGAAGAGAGAGAGAGGGAGCAAAGAGAGAGAGAGGGAGCAAAGAGAGAGAGAGGGAGCAAAGAGAGAGAGAGGGAGCAAAGAGAGAGAGGGAGCAAAGAGAGAGAGGGAGCAAAGAGAGAGAGGGAGCAAAGAGAGAGAGAGGGAGCAAAGAGAGAGAGAGGGAGCAAAGAGAGAGAGTATTCGGAAAATTTAATTACAAAATAGAAAAATTCTATTGTGAGGCGTTTCGCCCTTTCCGACTTCATCAGAGTAAAGTGACTATACAGGTTATGTGTTTTTTGAGATAACGAATAACTTCTGTACAACAAATGAGATTTTGGAGTGACACTTGGATTTAATTGGCAATAAGAAATTGCAAGTGTTAATTTATTCTATACACTGTCTACATGTTCGTGTTATTTTTGGTCCCTCCTCATAGTCTGTGATGCTTTGTTAAATGACAAGTGGATTGCGTACAAGATTTGTTGCCCCTCTTGGCTTATACGCCCCATCAAACTCCCATGTAAGGACAGGTCACTTCAATGGCTATTGAGATGCTGCAAGTGAGTTGAAAATGCAATAAACGGGGCCGTAATTTAGCAATTATTTTTTTTATGAACACCTATTTCTACACCTAACCAAACATGAAATCTTCCGTAAAAATTAATGTACATATATTGTTAAAACTTACAATTGTTTGGGCAGAATGCGATCTCCTATTTTGTAAAGATCTATAAAATTAGAATAAGGTTTTTAATACTATCTTCCTATAATAAAGTGTATTAATAATAAATTGCAGTTTCAGTGATATAATTTCGTCTGTTTATTTTATACATATATATGCATTAATTGTAAATAGTTCATTTACATTTTTACTTCAAAATAAGCACCAAATTATATCAGAAATATCGACAGAACTAGGGTTTTTTGAACGTGTTAAACCTGCTAATAATATGATTATTTTTTAATACTATCCATATTTTTTTTTAATAATAGTTCTTTTATAAACAAAGCGCCATAGCCAAGTGATTAAGCCAAAAACTGCTGTACAAATCATAAGTTTCACGAAATCCGAATTTCTGAATTCACTCCTTCGAGAAATATTTACAAGTCATTAATATATTAAATGCCAAGGGGCTTCACAGAAATAAATAAATTTTGAAAGTTCAACAGTATTGTAATATTTTGCAATAACAAGTTTTAAATGGATTATGAACAAATTACGCTATACAAGCTTGTTATCACAATATGGTATTCGCGCGCGCACACACACAGATATATATATATATATATATATATAGGATATATATATATATATATATATATATATATATATATATATATGATAAATGAGATGAAATTTTCTGCACATAATGCGTGTGTATGTATGCATGACAAATGAATGACATTTTCAGTACATAAATTACCAGTGTATATATATATATATATATATATATATATATATATATATATATATATGTTATGCCATTTTCCTCACAGGTAGCAATGCAATATTCAGGTGCAGAATTTTAAACGGAAGAATGCATTTTGCAGGAAACTCATACTTGTACTACCGGTAATTAAAAATATGTCTATTTATTTATAATATATAGCTCTGCTATATTACATCGAGCACTATTTTATTAAAACCCGCACTCAGTGTGCGATATATATATATATATATAATTATTTCCTTAAAATTTCATTACATTTTTTAGATTAGATTTCTGAAACTCATGATAGTCAGTACGCTATAATTAACGGAGAGTGCTCGTTTAAGTCAATTCCGAAAACGACTTACAAAATTTATTTACAGAAAAATTCAATTATCCTTAATTTTTCAGCATCCAAATCGAAATTCAATTTGCTTATTTTTATTGCTTTACTTGGTTATCGATCAATAAAGTCTGACAAATAGATTCGACATATTGCTCCTGTTAATTCAAATATTACACCTCAGCATAATGTTGCAAAATTGTCCACACAACCAAGATTTTAAATCCAACTAAAAAATAACTGATGTTTGGTCATTTGTTCAGGTTTTTGAAATCAGGAATACCAAGAACATTTGATTAATCTAGGATACTGAAAAGTGTGTGCGTGTTCACCCGTGTTTGTGTGTGCATATGTGAGTGATAATATGGAAGGTATTTATTTGAAAAAGTATAGCAAAATGTACGACTTAATTATGACAAGCAAAATGTAAAAAATAACTAAAGAAACTTAGTTACCATTTTTTTTTATTCAATTAAATGCCTAGCAGCTGGTATCGATCCTAGATTTTTCTCTTTCCACGATAAATGTTTCTTCTTTTAACTACAAGTTTACTTAGATTTCTCATGTTGACTCAGTCGAAGATTGTCAAATTGAATCAATGTTCTCTCGAAACTAAGTGATATTATTTCAGAACTGATGGTATAAATCACAAGGGATATTTAATAATATAATATAGAGGCTGAATATGATTAATGTTGCTATTTGGTGCCTCTTAACTGAGAGGAATAGCAGCTTTCGTGATGAAGAATTTCTTACTTCGCAGTACTGTTTAGGCAAACATTTACGTCATATATAGTTTGAAATTTCCTGTATATTTTCTTGGGAGATGTTTGATAAAAGTATATTACTCTCGATAAAAAGGAAGCATATTTAAAGAACACATTACTGGCAAAACAAAAAATAATGAATTAAAAAATAATTAAAAATTGACCTGCGCATAATTTTGTACATATCTCCAGTGCCCCGGATTTTATATAAGATGTTCTGTTATTTAAAAGTCCTTGAAACTGTTTTTATTAAGTCAAGGCAAACTTTCTTATGTAAACAGAAAGGCTGTTTGCTAGGAATGATTTGCTTTTAGAAAAATACCAGTCTTTATATTTACACTATTTATATCCTTTGGATTGTTGTCCTTGTCTTTATGGCCATATTCATGAAATTTCGTCCGTTGTATGCTCCGGCCTTCTCCAACAGCCGAAACGTCGTGAATATTGCAATAAAGATGAGAAGTGTCCGAACGATGAGCGTAAATAGTTAAAATACCTCATCTCAAAAATATAGACATATAGTCTAAATATATTATTGAATCGCTTTCGTTTTTATGTTTCCATTTTAGTCGACTGTGCATAAACAAATTATTTTCCTCAGTCGAGTTCAAATGATTAAGGAGCGATAACCGGTTAGGTCATTCTTTTATTATGATTTGTTCTTTGCTTTTTTTGTTAAAATACCGTAGATGCTTTCATTTTTATCCTCTTGTGAGTTCTTTTTGATATAATTAAACTGTGTACAACTAACAAACTTTTCAAAATAATTCCTAAAAACTAATTTCTATCAGAATTTCTAGGAGTTATTATTTATCTTATTTACATGCTGACGATTGTCCTCATCTTTGTTGTTGTTATCACAATATTTCCCCTGTTTTGCTCTCCGGACTTCGTCAGGTCTATGTCGATCCGGGTAACCTACAGAGAACTGAACGTGACAATAGCCTAGTGGGTTAAAGCGGAGATTCGTGAATTGGGTAACAGTAATTGTGAGTTCAATTCCGAGCAAAATGCACTTGAACTCAGTGAAAACAGGACAAACAATAACTGAGCAGCACTAAAAATAAGAACTAGAGGAGATATTCATAGTTATGTGATATGTCCCGGAAAGGGATATATTTGTTCGAAGTAGCAAAGTGGTTGTTGTCTACTGTAACCAGGGTAGGACAATCTAGCAGGTAACCGTAACGAACTGGTCCTCGTCGTAGAGGTAGGCAATAGGCGTAGGCAATAGGTGAAGACAGTAGGCGTAGTTCATATACCTCAACATCAGTCTGTATTTATGGCTGACACCAGCCAATCATAACACTGTGAGGGGGATCCCAGTGTATGCATATTCGTTACATCAATATGGATAGTGAAACGGGAACAGTTTACCACCGTAGATTAAATAAAGGGTTCAGCTCGGAATTACCTGTAGGTTACCAGGATAAACATACACGGGGTGAAGGTTGGAAGGAACATTGGTCGTTACTTGGGGATAAGAAGTTGGGGACGATACTCCGCGTGTAAATAGTGTAAATTATAGGAAAAAATAATAGAAAAATAGGGAGAAAATAGTGACAATTATTTTCTACGTTAAATATGATAATCCTTTTTTTTTCATTTTTTTTATATTTTATTTTTATGCATTACGTAAAGATAAAATGCTACCAAATATGAAATGAAAATAAAGAACTCATTGCCTAATTCTCTCTTCTGACAGAATATTCGACTGGAAGCGAAGCAAATGATAGTGTTTTTTGTTTGTTTGTTTGTTTGTTTGTTTATGTTTGTTTTTTGTTTTTTTTTGGGGGGTTGTTGTTTTGTTGTTTTGTTTTTTTGTTGTTTTGTTTTTGTTTTTTTTTTAAATGTGAAGATACGATGAACATCTAAAATCTTGTGTCCGGGTTCAAACACAACATGATTATATTTGCCTTTTGTCATAATCTAGAAAGGGCTACTGAATGAGGAATAACCAAAACGGAGGTTGGAAAGGAAATGATAATCTTTATAACAGCGGCGTGAAGTAGGTAAACCACTACTAGCGGTGGACTACTTAAACAGCACCACCCCACTTACAACAGTCCAACGTATTTATCAGGATTGGGACATACCCACTAGTGTTCATATGTACGGTATATAACACTTCTCTTCTTTTGTTTTTTTGCGCTATACCTATATTTTATCGATTAACTCATTCAAGGCAATAATGCTACTAAGACGCAAGGGGCTGCAAAGAGGGGGAAGAAAATGAGAAAACATTAGAAAGAACCGGATACCCAATCCTAAACAGCAAACAAAGGATAAACCTCTACTCCTGTTCACAAGAGCGGGGAGGTGTGTGAACAGGACGATATGCGAACCTATCTACTCCTATTTCTGCCATGAGATATAGCTTTGTGATTATACAAGAGTGGATCATAATGTCTGTAGTTTAACACAAAATTATCAGTTAAAAATTGGTCTCAAATTCTCACAGTATAATTTTCGATCGATATGTTTCACACCAGAAATTTGAGAAGGAAGAAGTTTATGTTGGAAAAAAGAAATGTGTCAAACATTATCATCCAACCGGCGTATTGGCATACCTATATATGCGTACTATTCAGAGGGAATGCAAATTTTGAGATATTATTTTAATAACCTGTTCATTGTGACATCAATGGCTACATCAAAAACTTTCCACATGTTCTTCATAGAAATAAACTAACGTATTAACGATAAATGATTGATAAGAAATACACGAACAATATATGTAATATGAAATAGGTGAAAACTGCTTGTATGTTTTTTGTTTGTTTTTTTTTTCTTGTTACGTTTCGCTCTAAACGTGACTTCTTGAAACAAATGAAATAAATTCTCAGGAAAATTCGTTACCATGGTAAGTCCGCTACATAAAAAATCATGGTTAAGTTGAAAAGAATAGCGTTAATAGAATTTAACAATAAATACAGGGATTCCTCGACTTACGACAGAGTTCGGTTCCTACAATACGTCTTTATGCGATTTTCCGCGTAAATCTGAATGTACTCGCGATTTTTCCGCGTAAGTCGGAACGTACCCGCGATTTTTCCGTCGATATGCACATACGTCACTGACCTTTGCCGACAAAAATAATAATCTAGGATATAGCAATACATTGCTATGACATATATTAACATAATTAAGAGTAAAAAAGCACATAGATTAAATAAATATAATTCATACATATATAATGAAACGAAACTGTTTTAAGCTGCTTGTATATTTATTCCCAGTGATGTCACTGGCTTTCGGTAGATGAGAATGACGGTGCGTAAGTTCTCGTTTCTCTTGCACTATTCGGAAGCAGAAGCTAATCTTGGGAAGAAAAAAAAATTCCGCTGCGCCTTTTTTCGTCGTATGTACGAAGCAAATAGCATAAGTCGAAACATGATTAATGGATATTGCGTCGTACCCAGGAATCGTCGTAGTTCCCGAATGTCGTGACCCGGGGCCTTACTGTATCCGTGAACAGATCAATGAGATTTATATCTAAGAAATGTGTTTTTTAAAAAAAAAACAAAAAAACAAAAAAAAAAAACAAGAAATGTGGTTAAAATAATACATAAAATAAATAAGTTGCGCTAATGATAAAATAAATAAAATATTTATGCTAAAAACAAAGCGCGTATATCTAAAGAAAACCGGACATTTATAATTAAAAATATAACTTATATAACTAATCGTTAGGGAAAGTGCAGAATTTAATGAAAATTTAATGAAAATGTTTAGCTTGTATCTATTTTAATATGATTTTCTTTAAGTATTATCTTAACTCAAAATGGTAATATAAACTAATAATAAAAAAAATATAACTGCTTTAATATTTCCAATCAGGGCTGGTACAAGGGTTTCGTGGATACCCATTGAATCTATAATACGGGGGCACACTAGTACATCTTCATAAGGGTTTATCAATATGAAATACAAAATTTATTGTAACCTAAGTATGTACAATAATATATCATATGCAATATCGAAAACAATTCAACTAGATAAATTGAAAATAAATACAATGTATCTAAATAAATTAGCAATGTTTTGCGGGATTTTTAAGCATCAATTTGAGATTTTTCTTGTTAAATAATTGAATAATTTTAACACGTCCAATATTATGGATAAAAATTATTGAATTTTATATAGTGTGTTTTTGAGACATAGCAGGATCAATACAAATTCACGGATTTGAACGAGAATAAAAGATATATGAATGACGTCAAAACCCAAAAAAAATCTTTCATGTCAATAGTGTTTAGTTTAATTTGTAACGCCTATAAATGTAGGTAGAAAAACGTAAATGCTGATAAGATAGGGAGGGCCAAAAAGAAAAAAAAACCTGATTGAGGCCCCCAGTTAGCAAACGATTGGGATCTTCGGAGGTATTACGCAACATGCCTATTTTCAGTCGTAAACATCAGTTATATTTTGGGGCACCAAGGCGGTGT
Source organism: Acanthosepion lycidas (assembly GCA_963932145.1). NCBI lineage: Eukaryota > Metazoa > Mollusca > Cephalopoda > Sepiida > Sepiidae > Acanthosepion > Acanthosepion lycidas. The sequence continues at coordinate 120,904,993 of OZ010579.1, forward strand.
ATTGGTTAACAAGCTTGTTTCGATAGAACAGTTACAACTGAATAGTGAGTTCGATCCTCACTGGGCGCCCCCTACTTTCGGCCTTGTGCCACATCTAAGCTACGCTTGGAAAATCTCAGTTGTGTATAGGTTAAAATGACTCACATACGTACATGTAAATTTATAGCAAATTCTACCCTGCATATAAGCCTTTAGAAACATAAATGTTTATATAGTTGTCTAAGTCGAACAAGATTGGACATATGTAAATACACGTGTTCATACTTACATACGTACTTACATACCTAAGTCGGTAAGAAAAATAAAATAGGCCGATATCATTGTGATTCTGCTAAGACTCGTTTTTAAAATGCGCCTTTCATTCGACCACTTAATTCCGACAAGTAGATATTTCTGATCCCACTTTGTGGATTTTACAAGCACACGAAACCGCATATTCATCGTGGGTGTACACAGTCCGTGTTTGTAGACAGGGTCGCGGGCGGGAGAGAAAGGATGCTGGATTCCTGGTCTCTCTTCGGATTTGTAAAAAGACCAGCCACTAACACGCCTTCTCGTGAAAAGGCGTAAACGTCTTTAGCAGAAAGTGATGTTCGTGCGTACATTAAGTAAACAGTGAAACGGAGAAGGAGGAAGATAGATAGACAGACAAACACACACACACACACAATGGCGGCTTGTAACCTGTCGTTCGTACACTCATCGTTCTTGCTTTAAATAACATGCACACGAATATGGATACTCACGCGAGCGAGTTTTGTTGCGTTTTTAAATGATGCGAATCTTGCCACCTTTGCTGCGAAAGGTGATCAACTTGCTTGGTCACAGGCAAGCAGACATGCATAGATATTATGTAAATAAGCACAGGGAGAAAGAAATATATTTCACAGGGAGACTGATAGCGTACTGCTAGACGAATAAGAACAAAACAATGTTTTCCAAGTATCTAATAACAATGTCTCGCTTTACTAGACTCCCTCCCACATATATATATATATATATATGGACGACATACACGAAGGAGATGCTTTTTAGGGATTTTCTGTCTCAACAGATACATATGTGTGTGTGTTTGTGTGTGTAAGATAATGGTGCGCATGATCGGGAAAATAACGTTTGTACATATAAGATGATGATCACATAATGCGTGAAACAGCTAGTCAACATATCACATTAATATCTATGCACAATTTCCCGCATTTTATCTAACACACACACATATATATGTATATATATATTTATTCTATGTGTGTTTGTGTTTTGGATTAATTCGTCCCTCTACCCCTACAATCACGCGTCATTTATAATCAGATAATATAATTGGTTTCTTAATGTACATTATTTATACCAGTTTCTTAGATATACACATTAAACATTGACACACACACACACACAATGTCTTCCTGCATGGGAAGTGACATAGTTCTGTATTTCATAAATGTATGATATTGGAAACACAGTTATAGAACAACAATAAATAATAATAATAATAATAAACGAACTAGGGAAATAATATAGTTTCCAAAGTGGATGCACAAGAAAAAAACAGGTTCACCTAAATGGGGAAATGAATTGAGCCCAACCATCTTTCCATTAGGTGCAATATGTTAGGTTACAGGAAGAAGCTATACTAATATCCAACATATAGAAGCAATATGAGCATTATATGAATAGATTTATGCCTATATATATATATATATATATATATATATATATATATATATATATATATATATATATATATATATATATATATATATATAATGCGACCTATTCTCCAGAACTTGAACAAATATACAATTTTCTTATAATATTTTGGGACAGTTATAAAGCTTTCGGGAACTGCACCATTCCCTCTCTCCTTCTCTCACACACCCATGTTTCTATGTATGTATGTATGTCTATAAGTGTATTTCTTAATGTCAGAAAAAATATATTCAGTGTGTGTGTGTGCGTGTGTATATATATATATATATATATATATATATGAGCGGGTAGAGAATATGAAATTTAAATTTTTATATATCAGAACAATATTAGGTAAATTAATGACAAATTAAAAAAAGAATTGTATGACGCGTATCATCCTTGAGGATTTCATCGGAGTCACTAAAGTAATGTGTCTCTTGATGGAATTATATATCTGTAAGAAGGAGAATGTTCGTATAAAAATGCAAGCGTTGCTTATTATGCACAGAGGAAAAACCGAAAATATTGGAACTCTGAAAAATTTTGAACTTCTAAATTTTATTTCTTTTTTTAAAAGTTCTCTAGGTATTTAGTCTGACCAATTCCATGGTTTCTTTATGCTCTTCTTTTTATCATATATCGTGTTAAATATCTCACATTGTGATAATAGAATATCTACAAAGAAAAATATGTGTGTCTGTGTGTCTGTGTCGCTTCTTAGTATATAGATATATGCTTATTATGCGTTTGTTCCATTCTAAAATACTTACAGACTTACTGAGAAAAAGATATTCTTGCAATTATCAACAGTCCCTTTCATCTGCTTCTCACTTTTTATTGTCCTCTCTCTCTCTCCCCTTTATTTTTCTTTCGCCACGCATCCATCCGTCTGTCTTCCACATTTTTTTCATCACCTCGGACTCTTAAATCAACCTGCCTTATATTTTATCGATCTAACCGCTCGATTTCTTCGTCCCTTTTATCAATGCGTCTCCGCAGCCCATTGTACCTATATAACGGTCTTTCCCTCTATCGATTTTGAGCACATAGAAGAAAAAAAATTCTGTTCAGACAAACCGGAAGTCTCTGTGACTATTGCGAAGAGAAGCGAAACAAATATTTAGCTCCGTAACATAACCCACCTGGAAGAAAAGCAAGTTTGTTTGTTTGTTTTTTTTAACATTTCCTGAAAACAAGTTGACTACTACTTTTGAATAACCAATAAACACTTTTTAAAAAAGTCTATTCTATTAGGTTGGTGCAAAAAATAATGTCGTTTTCTCACATAGTTACTATGTGAGAAAACGACATTATTTTTTGCACCAACCTAATATTAAAAACAAAATAGATTATCCCCATTTTTGTGATGAGTATTTTAAGGTAGATTGGCAAGAAAAAATAAAAACGGTGAATCGATTTAAAATCCAAGCCCAGTATGTTACGTACACTTTCGTACAAATTCCCTTAAGAAAAGGCATGAATCCGTTTCTTCTTGACTCATTCTCCCACCATAGTAATGGTAAACAATTTCGCTAGCCTTAGCGGGCAGAAAAAAGGACCGAATTTAAAATAGTTGAGAAGACAACCACTGCATTAACTATACCAAGAAATTATGCCAATTCAAGATATCAAAAAGGAAGCTGTGGAGATCCACAATTGTGTACATTCTATAGGGACGTGACATTAAGAAAAACAGAGAATATTTTAATTCTTTTGCTTTTAGCTTGAGCATGATTCTTTCTAAATTTATTTCATCTTTTTCATGTCAGAGAATAAAAAATAATGATTAATCGCATAATACTAGAGAGCAAATAAGAAAACAGACATGTTTTTTTTTTCTCCAGAAAAAAGGTTCTTAAAAAAACTGATTAAATTTATACAATATCTATGATAAATAAAGATTTGTTTATTTATCAAGTAACCCTTTTGGAATATCGACAAGATGTTTTTATGTCGAGTGACAATGTCTTTCCTCTCCACAAGATTTTTTTAAACTAGTTTCCATGAAAAAAGATATATGGTTCGTATTTTTTTCTTACATTTTTGAGGATATAAGACCTTGGAATAAAAAAAAATTGACAATTCTTTCAGTCAAAAAAAAAAAAAAAAAAAAAAAAAAAAATGTGTTATTTAAACCTAAAAAAATCTCTTTAATCTAAAGAAAAATAAATAGGATCAAAAAAGAAGGAAAAAAATGATAACATGGATTATAGACTATCTGCGTTTAATTCAGTATTGATAAGACATGTAGCTTTTCACTGATACAGATATCAGTAATATTTTTTTCTAAAAAAATAATCCATTTACCTACATAGAGATTTCGCTGGCTTTTGGACGATTTAAAACGCTTATTCTCTCATTGCACAGTTTCCTGTCTTTGCATGTATAGGGAAATCAGAACACTATCTAAATAAACACTTGTAAATGCCCCGCCACCATCTTGAAAAATAACAGCTGCGTCCAAAAAAAAAAAAAAAAAACCGTTCCAGGAAAGAAAGTATTACACAAATGAACTACGTCATATTCTCTCATCACAAACAGTATATAAAACTGGAATAGTGTGATTTGATTTTTATATTTTGTTCTTTTCTTAACTTAAAGTTAAATATTTGGGATTGACACTAGATTAGAATTCAGAAAAGTTAATTTAAGTCCGAAGTTTCTTCATAATCCACTTTTAGCCACTATCAGGATTTTGTTTTTAATCCCAAATTAACTAATGTTAAAATAGTTAAATCACCTGGCGGTGAGTAAAAATTAAAATAAAATAAAAATATGCAGGAATGTTTGAAATTGCATCTGAAAATCTAACAAAATGTTCAGTTCATATCTTCTGAAGCTAATGTAAATAAGGTTCGATGCTTAACGAACATGTGTTACTTTGAATAGAGAAAATGTTTAAGTAATGCTTACAATTAACATTAGAATAACTGATCTTGGGATGCACGTATGGTATTTATGTCTGAATATGTAGGTATCAGAGTCTGTTTATATCGAGACAGATTTACAGAGAGAGAGGCAGACAGACGAGGAGAGTCAGGAGGATAGTAAGGCAGAGGGGAGGATAGAGAAGCAGACGAGGAGGATAGAGAGGCAGACAAGGAGACAGAGAAGCAGACAAGGAGACAGAGAAGCAGACAAGGAGACAGAGAGACAGAATGATAGAAAAACAGACAGGGAGATAGAGAGACAGGGTGACAGAGAGACAAACACGGTAATAGTGATCTTAAAGATTCCATAATTTAATCTCTTAGAATAAACTTGATTTTTAAATATGCTATGATGATCATTAGTAATCCACATGTCTTTCGAGATTTACGAGTTAATCCTCTGACAACAGGGAGGATTTCTGTCTCTCTGTATCTGTATATTTATCATCCGTATGCAGTCGTTATCAAGAAGAGTTAACAAGTTTTTGGGTTATTGTCGCTACATATAGCCATCAAGAAAGCAACGTGTTTCTTTAAAAATCCATATTTTTTTAGAATTTAACAGTAGCTAAAAATGCTATATTTTGACAAATTCGGAGGGTTGATTCCAATGAAAAGAAAATTGACTGAACTAATTGTTCCATGTAAATGATAAGCTGGCAAGTCAGGGTGTGAATAAAAGACGAATATTTCGAAATAAAATATTTTTAAGATTAAGAAATAAAATGAAATCATATATACCAGATTATTACTTATTGAATAAAGTACAGAAAATAATTATTTAAAAGTTGCGTATGAATTCGATCCCTGTAACATGGCATCTGTTACTCCCACTCTGTCTCTCTCTCTCTCTCTATATATATATATATATATATATATGAAATATCTACAATATGATATTCTGTCGAGTGACGATTCCTTTTTTTAAAAATAGATTCCATGAAAAATAAAATATGAGGATATGAGATCTTGGCATAAAAATGATAATTCATTTACACAAGAAAATGTCTTATATATATATATATATATATATATATATATATATATATATATATATATTATGGAAATAAACAGGAACAAAATTATAGTGTTATACAAAAAAATAATAACTGAATGTCTTATTGGATAATACTGATTTGAACTGAGGACCATAAGCTGATTAAGAACGAGTCAGAGTATTTAATAAATGTAGCTTAATTTGGAATATGGTCCTAACCATGAAGCTCATATGAGATTGAAACGTATGATATCCCTAACAATAGAGCCTTTGAAAATTTTTCTCTCTATCTCTCTCTATATATATGTGTGTGTGTGTATGTATGTATGTATGTGTGTAATAAACCAAAATATTGGGACCAATCTATGGATTCAGAAAAATCACATAAAATTGAAAGTTACTTGCTTTATTAAAATAAAATATTAAATCATTTCGGACAAGAGGGAGTGGATTTTAAATTTAAATTGGACGCCATGCACTAATTAGTTAAATACTTAGGAGGTAATTAAACCAAACAAATTACGAAACTCATTAATTTTTAAATGTAAAGGGGACCCTAAATATTTGATATATATATATAAAGATAAAGAACAGTCAGATTAAAAATCCACTGTTCTTAGAATTTAATTCTTTTAAGAATGTGCTCAATACAGCGTAGACTAAAATATTATAATAATTTTTATCATAATATTTTACAAAATTTCTAAGTTTCGGAACTAAAAATTGTTCCTCATCAGATCATAGGTTACCTACCATCACCTGATGAGGAACAATTTTAAGTTCCGAAAATTATAAATTTTATGTAGCGATGTAAAATATAATGATAAAAATATAATAATAGAAATAATAATAATAATAATATTATATGTATGTATGTGTGTGCATATATATATATATATATATATATATATATATATATATATATATATATAGAGAGAGAGAGAGAGAGAGAGAGAGAGAGTGTGTGTGTGTGTGTCCACGAGAATAGTTGCTATTTGACTAACATTTTTGTTCCAAATATATTCTTTATAAACACATGATATTTCTATATAAAAGTAATAATGGAATTTTGATGTATTAATGCTATAAACGTCTTTGATTATTTAAAGCCTGGGGAACAATCCTTTAAAGTAGCTATACTTTTGAAAAAAGCATTAAAAAATAGGTAAAGTGTCAATTTGTCTTGTGTGAAATATATTTGAATAAATACAAAAAATTAAGAAAACCTATTTCAGTTTTTAAATATAATATTAAAATCCCTATTATGCAGATCATTTCACGCGTTAATCTCTTCTGAAA
>OZ010579.1:120914407-120916907 GCA_963932145.1 Acanthosepion lycidas
AAAACTACAATTGTTTTATCCATTGATATTTTTATTTAAAGCCCCTCCTTTTGACAACTTTCGGAATTTTAAAAAAATTCTCTAAAGAATAAAAGTTCAGAATGCAATAATGTCTCCGTTGCAAATGTCATAGGGTCATAAAAATGGGAACCAATTGTCGAAACATATCACTTTGTTGGAAGCCCCTCTTATCCTCATCATATATATATATATATATATATATATATATATATATATATATATATATATATATATATATATGCGTACACACACACACATATATATATACACGAACACATACATATATATATACGTACACATACACATACATATATATGCGTACACATACACATATATATATATGTGTGTGTGTGTGTGTGTGTATTTAATGCCCTATCAACCGTTTGCAGGTTATTTAAAGCTAGAGAATATTTTTCAGATTGTAAGAATATTTCGCGAGATAATGATTTACTAATACAAGGTCTACTGATTAACCCATAGCTGGAGGGAACATTTCCCAAGGGTATTTATGCGTAAGTGAATATAACGAGACCAACTTGAACTGGAATTCGACTCCAATTATGCATTATCTATTACACCACCCGCACATCAAAGCTTACATAATAGCTTCCGGTAATCCCAAGCAGCCATCCAACTATGTGTTGATCAAGTTCGATGTTGCTTAACTTTAGTAATCGATCAAGAAGCGGTGTTTCTATGTGATATGGCCTTAAGCCTTATAATTAACTGTACGTAAGAGTTGCTACAAAAGTTTGGGATTCCCCTTTACTTTTAATAATTAGTAAGTTTCGTAACTTGTTCTGTTTAATTACCTCCTAAGTTATGTTGCTGAAACTATTTAGCCAATTAGCGCATGCCGTCCAATTTAAATTTAAAATTCACAAGCCCTACGATTATAATTAGACAGCAAAGTAGATTAGGCAAAATTAGAATTTGAAAGAAACGTTATATAGTAATGGGGGTTTCATTTCGTTATTGTTATTGAATATATGATAAAAATCTCCACGAAGAGAAACTCCCTGTTATCCGAACTGAGCTAATTAATTAGTTTTGATAAAAGCATGGTCTATCAGGTATCTTTCAATTTTTCTCAAGTAGAGCGAATCCCGCCATCTGTTGAAAGAAGATGAATTCATGTATTTCATCAAGGGCATTAGTAGGAAATGGAAGAAACGGAATTGAGCAAGAATTGAACACAGCACGCCAAATTAAATGCTCGCACCTCCAAAAGAAAAAGAGACTTACTAAATAAATCAAAAGATGATTGTAATATAAGAAACAATAAAGAAAAACCTGATAGAAAAGGCTTATTTTAATTCCCTTTTAATTAGTCGAATCTAAGAATGCCAATAAATATTTATTCACATATTCATTACTTCAGAGAAAACGCTTTATCCTATCAGAAATAATATGTTTTGATTTACTGTTATAAGTAAGAATATGTTGCTTTTACTTTTTGGCAAAGATATAAATGTGCAAATTAATTTGAAAAAATAAAAAAAATAAACTAATAATTAAAAGAAAAACAACACGTGACATTGAATTTTGAGTATACGTTTAAAATCTAATATTTCTGAACATTATGGTGATTATTAATTTTTTTTCTTTTTTTTTGGGGGTGGGGGTATTTCCTAATATCCCGATCGTGAATTTCCAATCATCTTCGGTTGCCATTATGTATACTGGCTGATATTTAAAAGGTTTTAACGAAATTTTTACGGAATTCTTTCATCTTTATTAAAATTTATATAAAATCGGAAATAAGGGAGGCAATAAAATGCAGAAGACTAATGCGTATTTAAAAAAAAAAAAATTCAGTATTAAAACGAAAGGATTTTACAAAACAAGACAAATATAGACAGGAACAAAATTATAATGAATGTCTTATTGGATAATACTGATTTGTACTGAGGACCATAAGCTGATTAAAAGAACGAGTCACAGCATTTAACTTAATTTGGAATATAGTCCTAACCATGAACTCATGATATCCCTAAAAATAGCATCTTGGGAAATGTCTCTTGATTCTAATTACGGGCAAGATACGATTAAATAAACAAATAATATTTTAATGAAATTTTTAACTATTGAACAACATTATGTGCTATTATATTTTAGGATCTATCATTGTCTGTATCTTTCTACCTATTTCTCTCGTTCCACCTATCTCTCTCGCTCATATATATATATATATATATATATATATATATATATATATGTTTTGAATAATAAAATATATTAAAAAATTAAAATCTTCAGACACACTGGGTTGTATATTAATATTCTTTCGTTTTTATTATTATTTCAGTTAGATTCCTCGACTAGTTTCGGCCAACATGGCCATCATCAGGAGAGAAAAAAATTTCTGCTTGCTAGTAGCAGTGAACTACAGAAATGAATAAAAAAATGAATATATATATATATATATATATATATGATCCTATCTATACACCCCATCGTCTATATCGTTCTATTTATC
>OZ010579.1:120943525-120953525 GCA_963932145.1 Acanthosepion lycidas
ACATGTATCCGTGAATTCTATGCTATTTATTTTCTTTTACTTCTCGCTTATGGAACTGCAATTTTTCCCCTCCAACTTTAATCTGCAAAAGTTTAAATGGAATGTCAGTCTTTATTTACTGTCCTCCTAATTAATCTTTCCTGTTCCCGCACATTAATAATGTTTCTGTTCCTAATTATTCCACACCCTGTAACCCCTTGAGTCTTATTAATATTAAAGCCTTGCTTGTGATGATTTTTTTTTAAGTAAATGCTAAGAACTGTGGCTTCTTAATCTGTCTGTTCTTTCCCATTATTTGTATATATATATATATATGTATATATATACGGGCGGTGTGAAAATATCCCAATAATACAATTTGTAAATAAAAAATATATTTGAACAAACCGATATCAGGGAAAACATAAGTATTAAAAAAAAGAAAAGACTAAAGACATCGGTGTTGGTCGAAAATAGTCAATCAGCATCGCAATGAAGCGTCAAAAGAAAAAAAAACCGACAGAGTAAATTAAGTAAAAACGTAAATGGGCTCAAGACACTTAATAGAGAAAAATCTAAAATAACCTAGTCAGAACCTACCTACCAAGGTTTCACCTAACGGATATATAGGGTACTACTGGCTGAAGATCCGTTAGGTGAAAACTTGGTAGGGAGGTTTCTGCTCACCAGCTTATATATATATATATATATATATATATATATATATATATATATATATATATATATATGTGTGTGTGTGTTTTTATATATAAACATGCATATATATACAGATATACATTCATAAACATGGATATATATATATATATAAAAACATGCATATATATATATATATACATATATACATTCATAAACATGGATATATATATATATATATATATATATATATATATAAAAACATGCATATATATATATATATATACATATATACATTCATAAACATGGATATATATATATATATACATATATACATTCATAAACATGGATATATATATATATATACATATATACATTCATAAACATGGATATATATATATATATATATATATATATATATATATATATATATAAAAACATGCATATATATATATATATATACATATATACATTCATAAACATGGATATATATATATATATATATATATATATAAACATGCATATATATATATATATACATATATACATTCATAAACATGGATATATATATATATATATATATATATATATATATATATACATTCATATATATATATATATATATATATATATATATATATATATACACACGTCATTACACTCTGATCCGGTATACGACCACCTACTTTCCAGTGAATAATATCGATATTATTTACATCAACATCAATCTTTTTAATTCATGGAATTATTTTTTGAATTATGAACGATTTGGTAAGTCACTTAGAGACGCGGCTTGGAATAATATCTCAAATTTTGAGTCTGAAGGGGAAAATTCTTCGTTAGTAGAATCAGAATCCGTTGTCATCATTCCACAAACAGTAAGTAATAACTTGTTGCCTGTTTCTGAGTAGTTACGTCTGGCTAGCAAATCCTTCTGTCGGACATCTGCTCAGGCACATTTCTGTTTCATTAAGAAAGATAGACTATTCTACTATTTAGATGTTAATTCCCATTATTATCAGACCTTGCTAATATATGCATTCTCTAATCAAATGATGAGCGTTAAGCTGGTTTATCAGGAATATATATTATCTTTTTATCATTTAACTTGTGTAAATTCAAGATTTATATGAATATCAAGAACCAATTTGTCTTAGAAATTTAAACAGTATCTTGAGAAATATTTATTTTTCAGTTTTCAAATATCTAAAAAAAATATGCGCCAATTTCCATGTAATTGGTATTTTAAATTATAAGAGACTTAAATCCTAAAGGCTTACAATCTCGAAATGACCAAATTATAAAAAAAAGAGCTTATTTTTTTTCTTGTGCACTTATTGTACAGTTTGGTGTAAATGCATTCAAATTTGAATCTGTCATTAGCAAACAACGCAGCGTCGTTGTGTGTGGAATATGTGTTTAAAAAGGTAAAGGAAATCTCAAAACAAAAAGAAGTGATCTCATATTGAAAAAAAAAATAATAAGTTAATAAAGTTCCAGCGAGAGAAGAGGATAATTGATAATGAAAAAAGAAAAAAATTATGCTCGACAAAGTTGACATCTTAATTGTTTACGGTGGAGTGCGTGCAGGAGGACAGCCGTGTGGGGTGGGTGTAGAGCCTTCACAGATATTAATTCATGCACTGGAATTTAAATAAAAAAAATTAAAATGAATCACAGTCTCTTATTGTTTTTTATTTTTAAATATTTTTTCAAATATTCTAATTTCCTGTCTTAATGCGTATTAAATACATTTATATATGCAGATACCACACACACACACACACATTATATATATGTGTGTGTGTGTGTGTGTATATTGTTTTTTCTGACTTATGTTTGTGTATTTGTGTGTGCGTATATATGAGTGTGTATATATATATATATATATATATATATATATATATATATATAAATAAATAAGTATATATGAGTATATATATATATATAAATAAATAAGTATATATGAGTATATATATATATATATATATAAATAAGTATATATGAGTATATATATATATATATATATAAATAAATAAGTATATATGAGTATATATATATATATATATAAATAAATAAGTATATATGAGTATATATATATATATATAAATAAATAAGTATATATGAGTATATATATATATATAAATAAATAAATAAGTATATATATATATAAATAAATAAATAAGTGTATATATATATATATATATATATATATATATTATATTTATATGTTATATTATACATATATTTTATATTACATATATATGTATTATATATATATTATGAATTAGTTTTCGTGTATGTATATCTGTGTATGCGTGTATATATATCTGCGTCAATATATATATATATATATATATATATATATATTATATATGGATGCACACACACACACGTGTGTGTGTGTGCGCGCGAATATGAGAGGGAGATAAACACTGGGACATATATACATTCAGATAGAGAGAAAGTGAAGTATATATAAATGTGGAGTGGGTGTTGATTGATAAAGGGGATGAAGAGAGAAATGATTTTCCGTAATGAAAATAGTACGTTCATTCTCTCTCTTTCCAAATCAGATATTTAAATCCCATATTGTTTCTGCATATTGCGACAGAAGCCGACTGAAGGGATGAAGCTTGTAGTCCAGCATCCATCTTAAATATGTCTGGATAACGTAACCTTACGTTGCCTGAAAAAAAACTAACATTAACTAACAGGATGATCCTTTTCATACTTATAAAATCCATGATACTCACAAACTACAATGTATCAATAAAAAAATATGAATATCATTCAACATTTTACTGTAATTGTGAGAGATCATAATTAAGTACTTTTTGCCAATGCTGCAACCTTTTTACGTTGGTGAACTGGCTGTGATTATTTTTAATTTTTTTTATCTTCTTTTAAGCATTTTCTGCTAGAATGTGCAGATGTAATTTTAGATGGACGAATGAGAAAAGTGTACATTTGACTTATTCGATCAGAAATCAGCAATACACAGTTTGTATAGGACCACCTGATGGAGAGTCGCGATTTGTTTATCGAAACGTTCAAAATAAGATTTCTACGGAGATTAGTTTAAATTTATAAAAAATTAACAAACCACTAAAATAATCAGAAATCCATCATGGCCGTTTTAAATGATTTAACAACGGTTTTATACACACCAATTAATTAGTCATTAAGCGATAGGTAACCTATTATACATGATAATTTAATAACAACTTGACTGTTTTCACCTTTTTGCTGTTGTAAATACACAGAAAAAGAGAAAATGAAAACCATTTTCGTTCGTGTCTTACTACTGGGTCTTTTATGACCAAAGTAGACGATTGTCTGTCTTTTGTATGGGCGCACAACATTGAAAAATTTTAGTAAAGAAATTATTTTTAATATATATATATATATATATATATATATATATATATATATATATATACGGGGGGAGAGTGTGAGGGTCTTAAACAAGTTTTATTGAACAATGGCGACAATCCCTGTCTACCCATATTTTTTATTAATTTTTGAAAATTTCCAAATAAATTGTTTCATACAATCGATAACCTTTTTCAAAGTTCACTTTTTGACAATGAATGTAGCAACATTTGAAAGTACTTGAAGAAAAATCAAAACAAAAATAAAATGTGGAAAGTACCCCGATTGTATAAGACAACGAACACTGAAATTTGAAAAGCGAAATAAAAAAAAAGGAAGAAAAAGAAGTACAGCCCTTATTGATGTCGTTCCATAAAAGTTTCTCTCGGATTCCGATGCATATTTTATCTGCATTTGATCTTTAATATATATATATATATATATATATATATATATATATATATATATATATATGTATGAGCTATTACATTTTTATCCTCCTCGAGAATAATAGGAGGGGACATAAGGTCTCCTTACTATGGGATGTCGATGCACATTTACTATTATCCCTATTTTCAGACGTCGAAATTCCTGCCAAGGTCAAAAATCGTCCAGTACCCGCAATTAATGTCCATCTGGCGTCGACCTTTCCTTCTAATACAATTAAGAATTTATTTACAACGGGGACCGATACTTCGCTTTGATCCCTCTCGAAGATCATATGCAAAAAGCCGAAGAGCAAGAATTTTATTCTAGTCAGAGCACACGGAACGTGATATCTTAGGCAGAAGTACATATCTATATGCACTTAATCATTTTTGACAGGTATTATGCTAGTATAAAATAAATAAATATTACCGTTTTTGCAATAACTTTTTATTTTTCCTGAGAAGTTATCAATATCTAAACATATTCTTGCGAATACCCTTTTTTATCAACAAATTGTATACTCCGACGTTCTTTCAGTAAAACATTTTTAACGAGTAGAAAGAAATTCCTGTGAAATTGAATAATATTTTTTATACTCTGTGACACACAACACATTATTTTCTAACAAAAAAATCATTTTTTTTTTAAGTACCTGCCTTTGGAGAGATGGCTCGTTTATATCGAAGTATCTTTATAAACTTTTCTTTTGAAGGGGGATGTTCCCAGATAAACAATCTTATTCGCAAATAGTTTGCTGGAATGACATTCTATTTAATCTTCCCGATTTAATGTGAGTAAACATTCAATATGCATGAAAGAGTCAGTGTGCAATCTCTTTATCATTAAAGATTTTAAATTTATTTAGAATTATTAACTATATATATATATATATATATATATATATATATATATATATATATAGAGAGAGAGAGAGAGAGAAAGAGAGAGGTGTGTGTGTGTGTGTAAATATATAGAAAAATAGGAAAGAACCATTAGGCTAATAATCCAAAAGGTCTTTAGTATTTTTGTTTTTATTTTTTATAAACAGTGTTCAATACATAAGTAGAGCCTAAAAAATAATTATATATATATATATATATATATATATATATATATAAAATAACAAACATCTTTTTACCACATGTGTTAAAATGATCTTTTTCATTATTCATTCATATTGCTCTGTATGAATAAAATGTCGGGCTCTCTTTTGTTGATAAGTTTTGATGTTTTCATATTACTAGGATCCAATCGGGTTATATACCCAGGGAATTATTTTACCTTTGCTATATATATATATATATATATATATATATATATATATATTATTATTATTATTATTGCCTGAAATCGGGCTGATGTCACCACATCAATTACTAAAAAAGTTGAGGCGAAATAAGGTACTTTTCGGCCAAACGATTATTATTCTTTTTTTAAAACAGGAGCAATGCAATCAATCTAAGATGACTAAATGGGAAAAGAAATTTGAGGATCAAGTAAAAATGAAAAACATAACAATCAAAATTGGTAAATGAATTCAAATTGAAAACTTAAATACGAATAAGACTGATAAACAAAGCTCTTCCTTTTGGCGACAAAGTCTTAGATTCCTCAATTTAATAATGACTAACTCAATGATATTAAGTGCCGACGCCGTACGCTATGCGCAATCACACACACACACACACATAATATATATATATATATATATATGTATATGTATTTATGTATGTATGTATGTGCGTTGTTTACTTCTGTTTTATTGACATATTTATCCCTCTCAAGGTACGCTGTCTGTAATCATATATGAGAGTGCATCAGTAAGGCGGAAATGCTGAAGTTTGATCTGAATTTTTCACTGTATAATATTCGAGCCATGTGAATATATAATCACGTATGAATTAAGTGCTTTGAGAAAGAATGAAATTATTTTGAAAAATAAATATTTGTTTCTATAAAAAAATTAAATAATTTCTTTTTTTTCCATCATCAGTTATGAACTTATAAAATATTTTTATTTACTAGGTGTGGTTTTGATTTGTTACAGGGTCAAAATTATGAGGCTACCAGTGAGTATCGAACTCACTATTAACAATCTACAGGTCAAGCGTGTTGAACTTTACACTCTAAGACGACATTTTATTTCCCGCGTTTTTTGGGGTTTTTTTTTTACTTTTATTTATTTATTTTTGTAAACTGAAGATGGGGAAGTTTTTTTTACCCATTTATCAGACTTCGAAATTCCTGAAATCTTTTTTAAAGATCAATGACTGATCGATATTTGATTAAGAAATTAATTAAAAACAGGACCAACACGACTTTCCTTTTCTGATTTTGTTTATATAAATCACAACCATTCCAACAATCTTCATGGAAACAAAACTGAATTACTACTGTTTTGTTCAGTAAAAACTTTGCACGCTATTTAACAACACGCTTAGTTTTTTTGTTTCAGTAGTATTTATAATTTAACATAAAAATAGTGAAAAAAATATTGCCACTTTAAAACTCTTGCTTTAGTTCTTGGAAAATTAAACTTTACCAAAGTGGTGGATTTTAATCTGATTTTAAATTTAATAAGTGCTTCGAAATAAATCCGATGCTGAATTATGTATATCACACACACAAGATTTGTAAACTTAAAAAATGTTATAAGACATCTATTTAATACATCTCTTTATTATGCAACAATTCGATAATACTGAGAGTTACATGAAAATATGTAATTAAAAAATGCATGTTTCAAGATTATTGTACCATAAGTTCATGTCTTGAAAATATACATTATGAGTTTTATACCTTCAAAAAAAAAAAATAGATCAAGATTTTATTCTAAAAAGAAAATATAAAATAAAAAATCCAAAGTAATTAAATCTGATGATTGATTACGTGCCGAAAAAATTGAATAGGAATAATTTGGCAGAATTTTTTCTTTAGCCGTGTTTATATTTACAAAAGAAGAAATTTGAAATGCGTTAAATAGAATAATTTGTTCAGCAAAATTAAAATACTATTTTAAAACTAACACTATAGAATATCACAATAACAGTTTATGAGTTAAGAATATTTATTTCGTCCAGAAGAGAAAAAAATGTATTGATAACGGAAGTTAAACATAATTACGCTGCGAAATTATATACATGCACACACACACACACACACACATATATATATAGACACGAACAGACGTAAGTATTTAGATAGATAAGAACAGATTAAATAGATATATACATCAACAGACAGGTATATATTTGGTTCGATAGCTAGATAGATAGATATACATACATACACAAGAGGCTGGTGAAAATTTCTTTATACGACAAACATCTCAAAAACTATTCAAATGACTAAACATCTAGATTTATTTTAAAATCATTTTTTGATTGAGCCGATAACATTTCCTCAACCAATTATATACGACAAAATACATAGTTTTAAGATCTGCTATATTTATAGGAAAAAGTACTCAATATCAGTGATAGAGTGTGTAAATATAGCAGTGGACTATGATGTCAATACTGAGTAGCAACAGTCTGCTTCGTGCACGAACGCAATTTTTAAGCTTAAGGATTGCGTTCAAACATGAACCGTCGGTCGCCATTCGGTGTTGATCTCCACTCGCATGGATGTATATTTGTCTGGGAAATTTAATTTCGTATAACGTTTATTTAATAAGAGACTGGTTTTAAAAAATATAATAATCGAAATTGATGTGCAATAATTACTTAGTTTTTCTGTACATATATTTAAATAAGACATTAATATATTTCTATGCTGACGCTTATATATATATATATCAGACAGATAAAAAATAAAACATATTTTAATAGCATCTTTTAGAAATATTTATTATGCGAGCTTATAATATCAAACTACATTAATCGAAATATTTTCTTGTATCGGTTGTTCATATCGCTAAAGATTGGCCTCCATGCACTGATAAAACATCGAAATCCTGAATGTTGCCTAGGATCGATACTGATCCCATTTTGCAAAATACCTAACTACATCTTACGTCAAACGGTGTAACTGGACAACTCAGTGTTAATCTATTACAGTATTTGTCAATTATTATGAAAAACAAATGTCTACAGCCAATGACATTCACAAGGATAAGTTTCAGTCATTTTTCTACTAAAGTTGAATCTGCAATGTTATCGGTCCTGATCTAGCATCTCGGTTTCAGTTACTTTCCTAGCTCCGTAACGACGCTTCACTCTGCCCTTTCTATAAATATTTTCATTTTGAAATTATTCTGGTTATTTTTCTGATGGTACCGCGATTTTATTAATTTAAGCGTTGTACTAAATTAACAAATGACTCGCATCATTTTATAGTTAAAATTAAAAAATGTAACCGGAATTTTTATGCTAAGTGCTTCTTCTATCACACTTTTTTCGCATCTTGAATTTTCTTCAGGCCATATGCTTTCCGGTCAATTTTGACCTTAAAAATTAAAAATCAAACTGTTTTCTTAATTCTTTTTTTAAATATTATTATTTTTCGTTAATAATATTTTATTTTTCTCTTATACTTTTACTCAGTAACCACCCGGCGTCTTAGTGGCTTTATTGTCTTGCTTCCGGTGAAATTATTAACAAAGATTTAGTTTTCAAATTGGTATATTCATCCGAAACGTAAATATAATAATTATAAAGACACAGTGGGAAACCGAGCGAACAATAATTAAACAGTACTAAATAAGAACTAGACGTGATATCCCCAGACATGGTAAACAGAAATGAAAACAAACTAACCCAGAGGATTATGTAAAGGGTTAGGTTGAAAAATCTCTGAAGATTACACAGAACCGCCGAAACATCGTGATAATAACAAAAATGGGGATAACAGTCAACATGTACACAATGTATATAACTCATCCCAGTACTTCACAGAAATGATAACAATTATTGAATCGTTACAATAACATAATTTTATCATTAAAATTAGATATATAATAGTTATTATGTTATGAAAGACCCAAAAACACACACGTTTTATATATATATATATATATATATATATATATATAAGGTTGGTTTCTCACATAGTAACATATGTGAGAAAAACGACATAATTTTTGCACCAACTTAATATATATATATATATATATATATATATATATATATGTGTGCATATATATATAATGTGTGGGTGTGTGTGTTTGTATGTGCGCGCGCGTGTATGTATATATATGTATGCATGCATGCATGTACAAGAACTATGAAAGTCAAGGTTTAAATTTCTTTTAATATAGCCCTAGAAAAATGCGAAGCTGATTTCTAAGTTAAATTAGTTAAAAATCTACATTTTTTTATGTCTTTTTTTATCAACTTCAACTAGAGAATAACTCAGTTGTTTTTTTTTATTATTTTGTTTTAGATATTTAATGTACTCTGAGGCTACATAATAATAAAGAGATACTTACTACAACAGCTGACGGTTTATGACTTCTGTATAGTGAGAAATATCTGTTATTTAAACGTCAGAGAAATAGGTAACATGAATTTTGAAAAATATTCATTCTTTTTATTTCAATAATAATAATAATAATAATAATAAT
>OZ010579.1:120963525-120976025 GCA_963932145.1 Acanthosepion lycidas
CTTCTTCCTACGAAGGAAGACGCAGGTTCGAATCCCCCCGACGACAAATTTTCTTTATCATAAACTCTGTTTAGAAAATAAGATGTTCCATTCAAATACGGGTATCCACTAAAAGTAACGTTTGATGTAGTAAAAATCCATTAACTCTTTAGTTATATATATATATATATATATATATATATATATACACACACACACACACACATATATATATATACACACACACACACACACACACACACACATTAGCTTTTTAGGTAAGAAAGGACCCAGCGCATTTTGGCTGTAAACAAAAACTTCAATTAAATCAGTAATTTTCAACTTACCACTACTCAAAATACACAGCACAAAAAACAAACAAGGACATATTTAAATCCTTTTTTTACCGAGAGAATTGTCATCGCCTTGAAAATAGCTAAATATTAGTCGAAAGCACCCAAAACAATAAACAATTTCTTTCTCTATGCACTTAATTCCCATAAAACTTCTATAGACACAAGGAAAATAAAATTTAAATAAAGCTTGTAAGACATTCATTGTCCCTCATATTTAAAGGAATATGCATAAAAGAAGTACTGTTACCGATATATATTTAAAATCTGACCAAAAGAAAAAAAAAAAACCCAGTATCATTTAATTTTATTTTGAGAAAGAAGTCCTTCATAACCGAACTATGAGTTATACCGTCATGTAAATGTTTCTTTTGTTCAGATTACAGAAGGGAAACGAGAAAGAGAGGGAAAAAAATTATCATCTCTTCATCATTTCACTGTGTGTGAAGTTGAATTAATGTAAATGTTTGTAAAATCGAAAAATAAATAGGATCACTTTAGATATGTATGATTACGAAATACACAGCTCACCAATTGAAAATAGATAAAAAGCCTTTTTTTCTATTTAAAGTATGATGCGATTTTGAAACTCTCGAGAACGTTAGTACCGAAACAACACAAATTAAATCACATATATCTCGCATGTGCATATATATATATATATATATATATAAAATTTTTTCTGGGCTTACTTTATTAGAGAGTATGGGAGAACCACCAATGTTTTTACAGATATTCCCTGTGTGTTCTGCTTAACTTATAAATATATTAGGTTGGTGCAAAAATAATGACATAATAATGTCGTTTTTTGACGTTAAAAATACGTCAAAAAATAACATTATTACGTCATTATTTTTGCAACAACCTAATATATATATATACGCAGAACAGACATATATATACATATAAGCAGAACATATATATATATATATATATATATATATATATATATATATATATATATATATATATATATATATGTGTGTGTGTGTGTGTGTGTGTGTGTTCTTCACGTTGTAAAACTTAACTTTTTGTTTTTGTTGCCATAAAGTTTCTGCCATTTTATTCTACAGGCTTCCTCAGTTCTACAGTTTGTAAAAAATGTAGAAGCCATGTGAACTTTGTAAGTGCTAAAGACTGTAATATATTTTTAGTTGAAACGTCCATTATCACAAGTAAAACAAAAATTTTGAATAATAACAAATCCTTCGTGTTCTACAAACTCATATGATTATTACTTTAAAAGTTATTTTTAGTGGGTACACAAGCATATATATATATATATATATATATGTCAATATGTATGTATGTATATATATATGTATATATATATATATATATATACACATATATATATGTTAATATGTATGTATGTATGTATATATACATATATATATATGTGTGTGTGTGGTAAATGATTTATTTCGGGCCTTGCAAATTTGGGGTTTTGTGTATTATTGCGAAATACGAGAGAAAAAGTAAAGATTGCTAACATTCTTCCTCTTCTATTCGAAAGTAGGACTGTAAAAGCACAAAAGGCGAATGAATAAACTGAAGTTAGGAGCGGAGAGACACTTTTACGGCCACAAACACTTAAACCCATTTGAGAAGTTGCGAAAGGCTACAGAGATAAGGGAAAAAGAGAAGAGAGTGTAAAAGGTAAAAGGTGTTGGCTGAGGGATCTTATCACTATAAACCGCCATTATTTGTTCATATCATCCTCATCTTCTTCGAAATAGTGTTATTCCGACCCCGACATATGCGGGAGTGATTTCTATTCGTACAGAAAACAGAATATGTTAGGAGCTAGTTTTGAGAAAAATAAATAATGAAATGCTTGGAGATAATAAAAGATGTGCGTGAGTTGGTGAAATAAGAATTGAAGGGGGCAGACGATTTTTTGTGTATCGGAACAAATTGTTTGGAGCAGCGAATTTATCGCGTACTTAATGATAAAATGATTAGACGACCGTGCGAACTTACACGAATAGCTAGGTCAGTGATGTTTTTTTTTTTTTTATTTCTTAGTAAGCACATTATTTTTTTTTACCTTCTTTTCAATAAACTTTAACCATGCCAACATATGATAATTTAATTTTTTTAAAAAATGACACTAAATGTTACTTCTGATTTTTTGCAATTCCCTATCCCTAACAAGGATTTTCTCTAATATCTGTGTAGTGTAATGTTTATTTGAACATAAAACGAACTGAATACATATGCTTAGCTTATATATTTAAGGTTTATACATAATTGAAGGATTTGGGGTGCGCTTAACAAGTATATTTTGCTAAATTATTGAAAGAAATTTATACATATACGATCATTAAATGTTGTGAATAAAGTTAATGTTTTTTGTAAACCTGTCTATTTTTTCTCACACTTACAAGGTTGACTGCTTCTACTACTACAAGTAAAAAAAACAACTGTCCTGTTTGCATGAATGTAGATAGCTATATGTTTTGACTGGTGTACCTATCGTAGCAATAATAGTGCTAAAAATAATTATAATAATAACAGCATCATGTCTATTCAGCAACGCAACTCGAAACTGCAGCAATTGGTCGCCTTTTGTTGTGCAGGCATGTGTTAAAAATGACCACACAATTGATATTTCTTTTCTGTGTCTTTATTCACAGGGGCATGTATGCATTCATTTTGACAACCATTTATCTAAAAATAAATGACAACAAAAAACCGTATTCAATGATAGCTACCATATTAGGACAGGCGTAATTTGTGACAATTTATTTTTTAAAGCTAAATCAACAGTCGATTAACAACCGAACAAAACTAAGAACACAAACTCTTAAAAAAAAAACAAAAAAAAAAAAAACTAATATTTCGTGTGTTGTTTAAAAATGCATTTAATCACTGTTTTTATCTCGTTTTTTATTTCTTTCAAAAAAAAAAAAAAAAGCATTTAAATTTGGTTATCTCACGTGAATGCTTTCGTTTGTAATAGTCAAAATGTGTGTGTGTTTTTAAATATTTGTTGATATATGACCGCTGTTTACGTAAAAAAATGTCCACCATTTTTGTTGTAGATTGATAGAATCCGGTGTTGTGGAAGATGCAACAGCCCTCAAAATAGGTAAAATATGGTTTTATAAATATCTTAGAATAATGAATTATTATGCACAAATAGATAATTTAATATACTTGTATTATTTTTATGAGTTTAATGACTGGAAATGTTCTTATTAGACGACATGTTAGTATTATTATTTTATGAATGATGGATTTTAAAAAGAAACATGTCGGTTCTGTTGGAATTTAGATAATAGTATCAAATTCTATTTCTTATCATAGATAAAGAAAAAACTTAATAGAATTTAGACGATTGAAATATTTACTTCGTTTACTTAAACACTTTGTCAAATATCCAAAATTATTTTAAACAACAATGTAATTTTTAAATTAACATCAACTAAATGTTTGTGATAAAGCAACAGGAATAATAATAATAACGTAATTTCAAAACTTTAACAACAATAATAATAACCTAATTTAACATTTTTAAAATTCATATTTTACTTTCTATGCGATTTATTATATCTTCTACATCCACGAGGAATTTTCGAAGAAAATTGCAAAACTTTTTAACTTCTTCCCATAAAGGAAGAGTACATATTTTTCAAGTGGCTCGCGTGATAGAGAACAAGACAAAATAAAAAAAAATCAAATCAAATCATTATAACGGTATGGATCGGAATTTACATCTATTGAAAAACGCGTCTAAAATAGTTCATTTTTTTTCGTTAAAAAAAACTATAGTAATATTGTTTAACACCATCACTGAGAATAATAATAATAATGATAATAATAATAATAATAATAATAGAATACACCAGAAATAACAACAAACAGTTAAATGTTTTCGATGAGTGTGGGGTCATTAACGTATAGATCAGATACAAGTAATGAAAAAAAAAGATGACCTACTATTTTTATTGTATGTAAACAATGTTGAGATTTTGAATTTAAGTCCATGATAAATTCAATCTATCGGATTTCCTTGTACAGAATAGTCAGAAGAATTGACAACTAGAGGACGTGATAGCAACAAAGGACTTATATTTGTAAATAAATAGATACGGATATGTACACAGATAGTCACATACATGTTGATGTCGAAAAAAACATTAGTAGATATGTGAACAACAAGAACAGCAACAATATATATATATATATATATATATATATATATATATATATATGTGTGTGTGTGTAATCATATGTGTAAAAATGTGGAGGTATGATCTTTTTTTTAGAAATCAACAAAGAAAAACAAAGTCGACAACTTAGACATATATAAACAATAAACAAATACGGATAATTTTAAGTGAATAAAAATGTCTAATAAAACATTGATGCTTATATATAGAATCCAATACAAACCTGTATGCGTTCTCTTATGTATCTTTAAGTTTTCACTGCGTGCAAATACCTTTCCACAACCAGGGAAAGGACATGGAAAAGGCTTTTCTCCAGTATGCACTCGTATGTGATTAACTAACTTATATTTGGCCTTGAACGGCCTCCCATCCCTTGTACAGTTCTGCCAATAACAAGAATGGTTTGTCTGCTCGGGGCCCCCCACATGCTCGACGGTGATGTGTGCCACAATTTCGTGCATTGACGGAAAGGTTTTGTTGCACGATTTTTTAGGCTCAGGCTGGTCACCATCGACCCACAGGCATGTGTGTTCCTGTTTGATCGGATGGCGCATATAGCGAAAAAAAGCGCCCGGCGCGTGAGGTCCCATGTTCATATGATTCATTGCGTTCATCGGTCCCATGTTGAGGTGCTGTGACGCTGCAAAATGATCAGTCCGGGGACTGGTCATCTGGTTGAATTGGTCAGCGCGGGAGTACATATCTGGTCCGGTAATACTAAGTCTCATTTGACTATTGACATGGTGACCGGCACTCGGATGGTGATGAGCCGGTTCGTGCAAACCCGGGAACAGCACATGACTAGATGAAGTGTCCGGGTGGTGTGGCCCGTGAAGGCCCCCCGACGATGGTACAAACATCCCGTGGTGAGATGTAGCATTAGTATCATGAGTAGGCAGCCCCATGTGATCGCGTCGTAGGAGAAAGTCCCTGGCTGCGTACGATCCGACATGATGTGAATGCGAATGTGGAACTCCATATCCATTTGGCTGAGCGGCAAATTGGTGGTTTGGTTGGCCGTGCACTGAATTTGCTGTGTCGCTCATGGGGTGTGGTGGACTTAGTTTAAGGGCGCCCGGTGGGATGTGGGGGCCATGAGAAGTATCCATGAATGGATTCAACATTTTCCTTTGGCCGCTTGCGTAGTGCTTGTGTGTTGTAGGTGGTAGCGTTAAGCCATGGACACCGTTTAAGTGTTGAGGCACATGGGCGGACGAAACGTCGACTAACCTTAGCGCCGAACTGCCTTTGGTTAAAGAGTGGTCCATAATATTAACTGATGAAGTCTCTGTCATGGGCGCACCAGTTGGTCTAAATCTCAAACAAAAGTCGGAGGCAGCTAGAGGGAGCGAAAGTGTTCTATCACAGCGGCCAAACACTGCGCTTGTTAGAGTCGCAGCGGGAGGCGCAGCCAAGAGGCGGGGCTAACGAGCCCGCTCATTGGCTAAAACCGTTTGACATGGTAGCTAGTGCCTCCTCGGCCGCCGCCGTAATGACAGCCGGCGTGCAGCGCGCATGCGTCAGGGGGCGGTCTGTGTGCTTGAAGAGACGTCACTCTTCTCGTAAGAGGGCGCCCCCACTCAGTCTATTACCTCCCCCTACCTCTATATATTTTTGTTGCTTTTTCTTTTTTCCTTCTTTTTTCTGTTTTTATATTCCCGCCCTCCCGTCAAGAGTGAGAGTGAGAGAGAGAGAGAGAGAGCAAGAGAGAGAGAGAGAAAGAGAGAAAGTGAAAGAGAGAGCGGAAAAACAAAGCGAGTTAAAAGAAGATGACTTAACATAAAATCGTGTGAAGGAAAGGATAGTAGCGAACAAATAAAGTTAGAGAGAGAGGGAACTGTTTATATATTTTTAAAGAGTGAGTGACGAAAAGGGAGAAATAGTGTGAGATTTTTTTTATACATATATATAGATATATTATCACTTTAACGCATTTAGGAATGTATGAAAGAAAACTGAAATTTCGATGCAAGAGAAGAAATAGAAATTTCAGAGAGAGAGGTAGAGAAATCGCGAGAGAGAGAGAGAGAGAGAAAGTGAAAGAAAAGGAAATCAAATGAGTTGCATGTCAATGAAATATAAATACACATTCATTTGAGTCACACACACACTGAGTGAGGAACACATACGATCGAAGCAAGTCTGTAGTTAGTAGACATGGATAGGTACGTGGATTTATCAGATAGGTGAGACTAGGCACACGTTCCCTACTTTGCCGTTGTGTGATGGAACTAGAGAAGATCATAGTTGGTCAAACTTTATAAAAAAAAAAAATTCATAAAATATACTCGAATATCAACTTGTCACGAGCATTCCATTCCAACATCTTTTTCATTTATTGTTATTTTATTACGTGAGAATTCTGGATTTTACAAGTACTTTTTCAACGCTTGAACTGGGAAGATTTTTTTTTTTTTTTTTTTTAATCTTTTTTAACGTTTTTTTTTTTTTTTTTTTTTTTTTTTCTTAAAGATTTTTTTTCTAAGTTAGTGGTAACGAGTTTTACCTGATAAAGGACTATGGATGGATCTTTTGCGTTACTATCACCTAGAGACTTACCTGAAATTGTTTTGCTAGCTTATATGTATAGAAAAGTAAGTGCAACTTTTCTTTCTTTTTTTAACTTCTTATTTATATTTAAAGAATAGCTTATTTTATTCAAAAAGATTTTATTTCAAATGCCTTGCCGGTGAAGCTCGTTACCACAAATATGCATTTGCACCATAGAAATTTGCATGATAAACGGGATATTTTTTTTTTAAACACGTGCTATTTGTGTGTTCGGGGTGGGGCGAGAGTATGTCTTTTTAAATTTTACAGGTGTTTGGTATTTCATTTTATAATCTCATGGACATAAGTAAAGTTATCTCAGCTGCTTGTAGGACTGATGCTATTTTTTTTCATATATACATTTTAGAAAGGAATTTTACTTACGCTACACATGAAAACAGATTTAAAAACACCTCGCTTTTAAAAAGATTGCCATATTTAATTATATTCTTACAATGGTAGCGCCTATAAAAGGAAGAGAACATATAATTATCTGGTAAAACACACACACATGCATATATATATATACACACGCACACACACACATATATATATATTTATTCAAAATTGTAACATATGCATGTAATAACATCACTACAAAAACTGCAATTTTGTTTCAACAATTCTGGTGTCTTATCAAGTGATGCTGTTGATTGAAAATAAAGGAAAAGCCATTTATTTTGCAATCAAAACAATCATTTGATAAGATAACAGAAGTGCTGAAACAAAATTGCAATTTTGTAGAGAGATTGTACACATGCATATGTTATACTTTTGAATATATATAATTTTCTCTACTTGGTAGTGGGCATTCTTTTAAGAATAGCATTTTAGGTTATGAGAGTTTTATCCCCTCTGTCCCAACCCTGTATACATACATACATACATACATACATACATACATATATATATATATATATATATATATATATATATATATATATATATATATATATGTGTGTGTGTGTGTGTGTGTGTGTGTGTATAGTTAGATTGATAGACGAATGAGAAGAACAAGATGAATATTAGAGATAAAATGTATGACAAAATGGAAAAAAAATTGTAACACGTTTCAACCTTTAGCACTTCATCAGACAAAATTGGCGTTTATGTTGATGCAACTACACATGTGCACAAACCAAAGCATGGACGCTGTTGAATTTATGTTTTTAAAACTTTTTTCCACAAATATATATATATATAGAGAGAGAGAGAAAGAAAGAAAGAAACAAAGTTAGGTGTGAAGCTGTACATAAGGAATTGTTTTCGTTTTTTTTATTGTATTTATCTTGTTTATGAACAGGAAAATGGGTGTGGATTAAGTGGCTTTGTAAATTTTGGGGACTAATTTTTTCATCGGTAAATCTGTCGGATATCAAGATCATATAATAACACTAGATGTTAATTGTCGTCAAACTTTTAAAACTCGGTCTGGGTTCGATAAAAGCCAGTGGATTTATCTAAAATGATAGATCTCAAACGTCTGACAATATGCATTTTGAATCTAAATTTGTATTCCTCATACGTAAAGAATATTTAATAAAAAAATATCAAAAACTAATTTACTATCAGTAATCATAGTTGTACTATTACATGTATGAATATGTATGTATATGTATATCTATCTACTATATATCTATCTCTCTCTCTCTCTCTCTCTATATATATATATATATATATATATATATATATATATATATATATATATATATGCACATAAAGACACACACACACATATATATAGATATATTCAGTTGTATGGATTTGAGTTTGTGACGCTGGGTTTCATGTTTTTGCGATCATCAGACAAACACAGCATAAGTATAAGTAGTAAAATAATAATAATAATAATAATAACAACAACAACAACACACACACACACACATATGCGACAGGCATGTATGAAAAATATTTTCGCTTTGATAAGTCTCTGGATAGTCCTCCGATTTCTTCGTTGTTACCGGTAAATGTTTCAGGCGTTATATTAAAAAAAAATATTAGAAATACTTTATTTTTCGCTGAAATTTTTAAAGATTCTTCATAAAACTGCATATTTACAATATGAAGTCAGCTAAAAATAAGTAATCTCTTCCAGACACTTGCAAACAATAATATACATTAGAACGTATGACAATTTATGCGACTGATAATGAGAAATGAAAAAAAAATAAGGAAAATTTAATATATTTCATAGATAAGTTTATATATTGAGATAGACTTCCGTGTCAGACGTCCTCGTATTTTGTAGTAAAATTAATTTGCTAGGCAATCATTAACATTTGATATACATATATACATATATATATATATATATATATATATATATATATATATATATATATATATATATATATATATATATATATTCTTCTGAATTGTCATTTAAACTTGCAAAAGATAAAACAGAAATCGACAAAAGCGAAAGAAAAATAAATAAACGGAAAAATAATTAAAAAAAAAAAAACGCATTTTTCCAATATTCTTTCTAAAATGATTTCTTTCCTAAACATTTATTACATTTCTATTTCTTCCTCGAATGAAGTATATTTATTTTGCTTGGAATATGCCTTGAAAAATTGATTTTATGCATTGATTTGACCGCTTGAAGTTATAATTTCTAATTCGTAAACGAAATAGCGCAAGAAAAAAAAAATTTAATAAGTGGACATGTGAAATTTTAGGAAAAATGAATGTCATTCTAGTATTTTTAATATTAAACTTAATCAGGCAGAATTGTTTTGCCGTATATACATAAATATATATTATATATATATATAAAATGATAACAATATGAATGAGATAGTACATGAACTATGTATATATTATTTCCTTTCAACTGTATAATCAGGAAGTTATATATTAGGTTGGTGCAATAATGTCGTTTTCTCACATAGTAACATATGTGAGAAAACGACATTATTTTTGCACCAAACTAATATATATATATATATATATATATATATATATATATATGTATGTGTGTATGTATGTATGTATGTAGGTATGTATGTATGCATGTACAAGTATATGTATATATGTGAATGTATGTACCAACACACAAAAAAGGCTCTAATGTATGTATATACCTAGATGATTGTGTATGTATGTACACGTATATACAAGTGTATACATAAAAATACTCGTTCGTTTCGGCAATCTGATTTAAAATCTAACAAAACCAAACGGTTCTAATATATATATATATATAATATATATCTAATATATATATATTATTTCATGAATATATATATATATATATATATATATATATATATATATATATATATATATTCATGAAATTAATTATAAGTAAAATGGATTTTTATGGATTGTCTTTGCTTATTATATATATATATATATATATATATATATATATATATATATATATATATATAAATATATATGTTTGTTTGTTTGTGTGTGTCAGTGTGTGTCTTGTAATTTTTTAAAGAAATTGTACTTAGCTTTTTTCGAGTATATATCTTTCCTGTTCTTTCACTTCTGCTGATATGCTTCGCGTCTTTTAAGCGACTTTGAATTCATACGTACATACACGCGCAAGCATATAACAGACACATGCATATGCGCACACATCCCCTCCCCCAACATTTAAATGTTTCTTTAGTGAGTATAACAAAGAAATGGCATACCACAAATGAAACGTTTTCTTTAATATTTCAGCATTTTCAAGAAAGGTGTGACTAATTAAATAGAATGTTTACCATTATTTTTATTATTGTTGTTGTTGCTGTTATTATTATTATTATTATTATTATTATTATTATTATTATTATTATTATTATTATTATTATTATTATTATCATCCTTGCTCCTTATTTCTTTAGTTACGTATATAGCACGTACTTTACGCTCCGTCAGTACCTCGTATAATGGACTATCCCGTTTTGATCGCGAATAAAGTTGGACAAATATATCAGAGAAAGCTATTAGGTTTCTGTGTTTTACGTCCTCTTTAGTGAAGTGAAAAAACCTGTCATTTTCGAATATTTTTATTTGTACCCTCTTACTTCTTTACCTATATATTCATACTTATGATTGTCATCGAAATATTTTGTTAAAGTTACTAAAATCAAACATTTAACGATGCAACAGGGAAATTCAACGGTTATTTTATAGGTGTGATCCAGCAGAAAATTCAAATCGCAAAACCGGGAAATTTTCACGTGTATTTGCCGTTGTTGTTTTCTTGTTTTTAATATTATTGTTATTATTATTAATAGTAGTAATAGCAGTAGTGCTGGTATTATCATTATTATTATTATTATTATTATTATTATTATTGTTGTTATCGTTGTTGTTACAATGGATTTAAATTCTTAGAAAGAGGAAATAAAGGAAGGTCTTTTTGTTAAATTTCGTAACCCCCTCTACTACAGTTGACGACAAGACATCTTCTACACTATTTTCTTGCAATTTTAATTAATCAACGAATCTGTTCAATACGCGTTAAAATGTCGAGCGAAAAATTCGACGAAATGTAAGTGATGCTGATGAGATTAGATCTGTCATCAATATTGTTGAATAAAAAGGGGAAAGGACAGAGAAGTAACACGGTCGTGATTAGAATTAGGATTTGGGGATGGGAGCCGCCATTTAAATATGTGTCTAGTTTTTGCTTTCTTATCAACGGAAACCTTGTCCTTCCGAAAAACACCAAGTATAAAAGACAACAACTAAACTAGTGATGTTTATATATATATATATATATATATATATATATATATATATATATATATATATATATATATATAAATTGAATATTGTGTTTTTCAATGGTAATATTAATTTGTACAATTACATTGAACATTTCTTGAAATATCTAAGTAGATGAAATAATATTTTATGAAAGAGATACCTTCAGATTTTATACTATGTAGGGTTAAGTGATTTTTATTAGGGCCCTCTACACCGGAAAAAAGGATAAGAACAATTATGGCTTCATCGCTTCATATATATATATATATATATATATATATATATATATATATATATATATATATATATATATATATATATATGTGTGTGTGTGTGAGTGTGTGTGTAGAATTAATATGAAAAATGTTTTTTCACTTAACTCATGTTTACTTCGGAGTTTCATCGTTATATGCGTATAAGCACTCTTTGGAACAAAGTTAATTAAGCAGATTAACTATGTGCCGCTCTATATAGACACGAAATCACGAAGTAAATATGAGTTAAGGTAAAAAAAAAAAAATCACCCTTTTACTAATAATTCTATTAACGCTCTATCACTGACTCCGATATTGAGTACTCTACAACAAAACCTGCTTACTTCAAAATATATGCCACGCTATCAGCAAACCAGTGAAAAAACAGCAATTTTGTCTTTAAAGACATTATTTCAAATTAGCATTATATATATATATATATATATATATATATATATATAGAGAGAGAT
>OZ010579.1:120998525-121016025 GCA_963932145.1 Acanthosepion lycidas
TCTCTCTCTTTGTCCCACTTTCTCTCTCTCTCTCTCACTGTCTCTCTTTCTCTTTAAATATATATAGAATATTTAGAAAAATGTACCTTCCCGCAGGGTACGGATCTACGTCATACTTATAGGGAAAACCACTATTTGATTCGGTGTTCTTGAGACCTTTCTGTCACTGGCAGTTTCAGAGCAAATATACACGGTGGATCATACGTTGCCCCCACCCCGAAAAGGACACATTTTATTTTATTTTATTAAGATTCTCGAAAACATAAATCGGTAGATGTGATTCCCACTATTTAAAAATAATAATCAGCGTCTACTCAAACACGCGCATCCTCCAAATAAAATAGGAAATATTTTCGGATTAAAAATTATCGGAAATATAATCGGATTAAAAATAAAATCCAATTAATTCTTAGGAATATAGGCAAAAAGTTGTGAACCATCCTCTTGATTTAAATAATTAGCAAATTTTATACCTTGTATGGTTTACTAAAATCCTACTAAGCTAATAGGCTAAAACTATTTAACCCTTAGTGAATGGAGTTCTATTTATAAGGGAAGGGGTTACCTGAAATTAAAACACTACCAGGCCAAAGCTAGATTAGACAAAAAGAAATTACCATGCAGTAATGGGTAATAAATTTTGCCATTCTTCTTCTTCTTCTTCTTCTTCTTCTTCTTCTTCTTCTTATTATTATTATTATTATTATTATTATTATTATTATTATTATTATTATTATTATAAGGTTGGTGCAAAAATAATATCGTTTTCTCACATATGTTACTATGTGAGAAAACAACATTATTTTTGCACCAACCTAATATTATTATTATTATTATTATTATTATTATTATTATTATTATTATTATTATTATTATTGAATATATGATAAAACCCTTCAGGAAAAGAAAGTTCCTCTCGTCTAGTAGAGCTGGGAAAAAATAGTTTATCTTACATTTTTAGTTGTATCTTCGAAAACTGCAGGGTGACCACACACCATCGCCATACACACACACACACACACACACACACACACACACATATATATATATATATATATATATATATATATATATATATATATATATGTATTAATACAAACGTTATTACAGCGGATACTAGTATTTGAAATAGACACCCCAATTTTATTTTTATCTTAAACAGTGCGTATAACGCTAGCAAATTCTAGAAATCTTAATAAAGAAAAAAAAAAGGAACATCTATTTCAAGTTTAAATAATATATATATATATATATAGAGAGAGAGAGAGAGAGAGAGAGAAAGAGAGAGAGAGAGCGAGAGAGCGAGGCTATCTTTAAATAGAAAATGGGTTAGTTTCATATATATATATATATATATATATATATATATATATATGTGTGTGTGTGTGTATATATATATGACAGTGCTTGATCCTACCTAATCAGTAATATAGTAAGTACCATCCAAGTTAAATAGAGAAGTTCTTTTTTATGGCTGGTGCCATCACCTGAAGACCTAGAATAAATATTGCTGGACATTTAATAATAATAATAATAATAATAATAATAGTCGTAGTAGTAGTAGTATTAGTAGCAATAAAAATAGGAATAATAATGTTCAAATTTTATTGGACTTCTGAATCATTTCATGATTTCGGGTGACTATCAAAAGATGTCTGTGAAAACAGCATGAATGCTACTGAAACCACAGTTCAACCCAAGCGTACTTTCTATAAATAACGACGGATTAAGGAATATTCTTAGCGTAGCATTCGCGCCATTATTGCCTCGATAATTGTAGACATTGTTGGCCAATCCGAAAAAAAGCTTAAATTTTGGACAGTGATCCTCGCTGTGCAGCCATTAGAAAGAATTTCTTTAAAAATTGTCTTAGAAAGGATTCTGACGGCTAATGGCTAACTTAGAAGCCATAAAGAATACTTGTAGTTCATTTAAAAAATAAATAAATGCGATTGAAAATCTTATGAATACTGACTGCAAAAACAATAAAACTTTTTTATTTATATTATTTACATTTGGATTAATATCCTCATCTTTGTTGTTATTATCACAATGTTTCGATCGTTGTGCCCTACGGCATTTTTAAGCCTTCGAATTTACCTGAGAGTTAATTGGATCAATAGAAAGCCGGAGATCACAACAACAGAAACGTTGTGGTAATAACAGCAAAGATAAGGATATTAGTCCGAATGAAATTAATGACTCCTCATTCAAAAAGTTCAGACAGAAAAAAGATGCAAAAAGAAAAAATAAAATACAAAAAATAAACGAAAACACTTCTAATAAGCATCCCACGTTAAACAGTCGTGTTTCTCTTACTATAGATAATTCTGCTCACCACTAAGTACTTAATAAAAATGAGCTTGTATCAAAATTTGGTTTAACTTAAAGTTTCACATTGACCTACCGATAAAAGTCTAAAATGAACAACGGTAAGAAAAGTTTTATATTTAGTACCGCTAACTCAACAGATTTTTTCTTTTTCAACTAGAATTTCTCTAGAAAAAAAAAGTACGATGTTGTATCAGTAAGTCCGTAGCTTGATGCTGTTATTGATTCTATTTAGATATGAAATTTTTACTATCTTAAGTACGTTGACAAGAAAAAGATAGTTTGAAAATAAAAAGATAGTTTGAAAATAAATATCTATTGCATAAAATAAATACATTATTTCCGCATTATCAATACTTTCATTAGGATCTTGTTGGTAAATATACTAAGAATTGATCTGTTATGCGAGGAACAAATGCATCCCTTCCTGATCCTTGACAATTCATCTTTCTTTTTTCATACGCACAGCACATATTGAATGATGAAACTTACACAAATATTAAAGGAAAAATGACAAGAGTTACTTCTTAATCATTACATTATTTGTTGCTGTTTTAAAAATTTAGTTTTTCTTCAATTTCATCAAAAAATATAGCGAATAAGTCAGGGGACAGATATCAAGATCCCAAAAGAGGATATCTTGCCTATGGAAACGAGAGTCAGATGTAGTCTGGATAAAATGCAACCAAGTCTACTGCAATCGTCGAAGTTAATCAAAGTTTTCTTATGTTTGTTAAATGATATCTTCTTGCGATATAGCATAAGTAACTAGTATTTAAATAATTTGCAATGTAATTTCTTTATAAAAGTATTTTTAATATATTGTCATGGTAAATTATTTGAAATATATTTTTATGGTAAACTTTGTTAATCAATATATTTTCAGAATGAGATCATTTGCAGATCACATACATAGTAAATCATTTCCATGACATTTTCATAGTAAATCATTTTAAACATTCTCATAGTAATTAGTTTCAAATACATTTTCAAAGTCAAATCATTTTCAAATAATTTTAGTAGAAAATAGTTTCCGATTTTCATAGTAAGATCGCATTACAATAATTTTTCAAAGTAAATCATGGACAATACATTTTCATAGTAAAATTAGTTGTAATGAATTTTGTGGTAAAATCATTTGCAATGATTACCATATATCTTTTTGTATATTCTACTTATTTCCGTACACCCAATATATATATATATATATATATATATATATATATATATATATATATATATATATATATATACACACGAAGAAATATAGTCTTAAGGTGTGCTATATTTATGGGATAAAGTACTCAATATCAGAGATAGAGCGTATGTAAATATAAATATAAAAGTGAACATTGAAGTCAACACTCAGTGGTGACAGGCTGTTTCATGCTGGACGCAATCGTCAGGCCGACGATTGCGTTCAGCATGAAACAGCCTATTGCCTCTGAGTGCTGACTTCAATGTTCACTTTCATATATATATATATATATATATATATATATATATATATATATATATATATGTGTGTGTGTGTGTGTGTTTGTGTGCGCGCGCGCGTGATTTTTGTGATATTATGATTTTATATTAGAGAACACCTACAATTTATAACAATACCTATTAGCGAGGTTTTGCTCAGCACAGCTTATGGTAAACTTTGCACATGTAAAATATTTTTTTTTGTCAACTCTCTTTCTCTCTCACACTCTCTCTCTCTCTCTCTCTCTATATATATATATATATATATATATATCAACAGATAGTGTGTATGTGCAAGTGCGTGTGTCTATGTATAAGTATGTATATATGTATACTACAGTTCAACAGTTTGAAGCCATATCCAGAATTTGCATGTCATGGACTTGACAGAAGAGTAAAAAAAAAAAAATTTTAAAATAGATCACAGAATCATTGAAAAAATAATGGAATCAATTATCAAACTTATTTTTTGAGATACTTTAACAACGAATGCCAAAAATTTGTTCTGCAGTAATCAAGGTTAAAGGAGAATCTTTTGACGAGAGCAAAATTTAGTCATATAAAGCTTTTTTTTTCTTTTTGTCATAATAAAACATCTAATAAAAAATTATTTCTCTTTTTTTAATCATCCATAATAATGTTCTGTTATTTAAAGTACAGAACAACTAATTTTGGGGCCAATTAAAAATTATTATCAAACATTTGATAGTGTATATTTATGAAAATAATAATTATGATCCCCAATTGGCACATCAGACATGGTTTTCGTGGTTGTCGATCTAAACTGATTGATGGTATTCACATGTTCATAATTTTATCGGTGAATTTAGATATGCTGCAATAAATAACCCGTTCAGTACCAGAGATTTGTTTGTGATTTGTCAGACCCTAATCAGCTGGGCATGTCCCCTAGGTCCTGATGAATTTTAAATATCTGTTCATGAACGGGAGTAAGTGGGAGCATCATGAGAGAGCATCAAAATCAGAGATGGTGCAAGGATTTCAAATCTATGCTACGCCCCCCCACTCCAACCACTCTATTACATCTCCATTTTCTTAAGGTTGGATTCATATAAAAAACAACTTTTATTGTAACATAATTATGTAGAATATTGGACCATATCATATCATAATGGATCACAGGTGAACAATTCAACTAGAAAAATTGAAAATAAATGCGAATTAGAGATAAATCATTTCATCTTAAATAAATAAACAATGTTTGGAGGCAAATTTTAACATCAATTTGAGAATTTTCTTGTTAAAAGTTGAATAATTTAACACATTAACATTATGGATAAAACATAGCGAATTTTATCTAATGTATTTTTACAGCACAGACTTAAATGAAAATAATAAAAAGACTCCAGAATGACGTCAAATTCAGTGAAAATTGTTTATCCTTTAATAGTCAGTTGTGTTCAGTTCAGTTTGTAACGTATATAAATGTAAGCAGAAAAAAGCAAATGTTGATAAGATAGCGATGGTCCTTCTAAACACTACCCGGGGGCCCCAATAAGGCCTGCTGAATCCCCAGGTCGGGGGTTCGGGGAGTAGTACTCGATAGGTTTGTTTTATGTTAAGTTTGCAAGATGGGGCAATCTAGGCGTCTTCGGAGTGACATTTAGATTTTTGGGGACATCCTCAATCGGAGACAGTCTGAGCGGATTATGTTACCCATCCTGAGTGCATTTATAATTGGGTTCAACCTGCAGTTTTATGCTAAATGTTAAAATATCCCGCACATTTGGCTGTGATGAATGTGCCCGGAATATATTTATCACTGTCATGAATGGTATATTGGTCTTCGTATATTTGTACCCCAGGCTCGCTATTCTATGTTTGAATCAGACATTTAAGTGCTATACGCTTGGGCGATCGCGTCTCGTTCGATTCATGACTGACTAGGCAGAAGGTTTTCCCGCAGTAGACTGCAGTTTGTTTCAGCAGTAGACTGTTTCCCGGCCAAGACTATAGGACTCAGTCTATCCTGCTATTCAATCCATAGCTAGAAGGTGAAGAGATGGTTTCATATATTTCACAAGGGTATTTCGTAAGTGAATGTATCGAACCCAATATCAATAGAGAAAATAATAATGTCTTATTTTTATACAACTATGGGTGAGTTATGATGGCCATATTGAGATTATTTTATTTGGAACCCAGCATCACTCTCTTACTTATTTGGCAACAATCACAACAACAGTAATCACAAAAATATCCACAGCAACAACTACTACTACTACTACAACAACCACAACAACCACAACAACCACAACAATAACGACAGCAACAACAACAACAACAATAATAATAATAATAATAATAATAATAATAATGATGATGATGATGATGATGATGATGATGATTCATGATAGCCCATGCCTTGAAGAAATAGAAAAAATTATACTCACAAGTACAGCTCACGCATTGTGCAGAGCCTTGTCTACGTAAAATGTGTGTGATCTTAGGGATTTTTTTTGTTTTTGCTTTTTTTACGAAAAATGATCAGTGGAAAATGTCATGAATCTATTTCTGGCCTTAGGTCCCTGTTGCGGCCCTAAAGGAAATGTGTATACAACAGAATCCCAGAGAAATAATAATAATAATAATAATAATAATAATAATAATAATAATAATAATAATAAGAAGAAGAAGAAGAAGAAGAAGAAGAAGAAGAAGAAGTAGAGCCATGGCGTGGAGTAATGGTTAACGAGTCTAGTCTGCTTGACCATTGCTAGTGAATAGTAAATTCGATCTTCAAAGAGCGCACCATAGAAAGTTCAACATTAAAGACAATAATAAGAGTTGATATATTGTAATAAAAATAATGTATATATATATATATATATATATATATATATATATATATATATATATATATATGTATGTATGTATGTATGTGTGTGTCTGCATGCGAGCGTGTGTGTGTGTGTGCGTGTTTGTGATTGAGTTTGTTAGTGAGTGAGTGAGTGAAAGAGAAATCAAGCGTTTCTGTTGTTCTGTGAGTATCGGTCATTTTACAAACGAACCGGCTGTTAAGCGTGGCGGGAGGTCGGGTATTTGATTTCGCCATCATTTCCTGAAGTAAAGTTTCTATTAATTTCTACTAATAAATTCAGCGAGAAAATGAATCCGGAACCTTTCTGTCGCAAACGCATTAGCGAGCGTTGGACTCTTTACGCAGGTGTAAACACAAGCAGGCAAGCAACAACACTAGAAGATAGATAGATAGATAGATAGATAGATAGATAGATAGATAGACAGGCAGACAGACAGACAGATAAGGAGCAGTCTAAGACATACCTAAAACTAAATAGACAAATATGAACGATATAAACAAAAAGATATATATATATATATATATATATATATATATATATATATATATATATATATATATATATATATATCTTTTATCTGAGGAATCAAAATGAAATAATAATAAAAAACGAAAGAATATAAATCTACAACCCAGTGTGTCTGAAGATTTTAAATTTTAATATTTTTTTATTGTTCAAATATATATATATATATATATATATATATATATATATATAATTATTTATTTTTAAAGAAAAAAAAAATTATAACATAAATATGTTATAAAATCACTACAAAAATAACCATTTTGTTTCAACACCTTCGGTGTCTTATCAAGTGATGACGTTGAATGTAAAAAAAAAAAAAAATTTTTTTTTTTTTGTTTTTTTTGTTTTTTTTTGTTTTTTTACATTCAACGTCATCACTTGATAAGACACCGAAGGTGTTGAAACAAAATGGCTATTTTTGTAGTGATTTTATAACATATTTATGTTATAAATTTTTTTTTTCTTTAAAAATAAATAATTATATCTGCTCTACTTTGTATTGAGCACTCTTTTAAGAATAGTAATTGTTGGTTATTGGAATTCATTCTATATACACCAATCATATACTTGGGTATATATATATATATATATATATATATATATATATATATATATATATATATATATATATATAGTCTGACATCGATATAGATATAAATTAGATCTCGTACAGGCATATAGCTGCGACAGGTTTCTGTAAAGTAAATAAATACAGAATTATGTAGAATGTCTAGTTAAAACATGGGCACGTACCGTTTTATGCGCGGAATTTGTAGATAATTATACGGCTCTGTGTATACACCTGCATTACTAGACATCTATATGAAAATATGTATATTCGATATGGACAGATGTTTGAAAACATATACACGTGAAATATATTGTTGGCCTGGTGAGTGCAGCGTAAGTGTTAATATTTAAATGTTGAAAAGGCTTTATTTTTAAAAGATACGGCAATGATGTTAAATGGGCATCTACAAAGGGTACTTGGCCCGAGCAAGACGCTTTTTTTTTTTTTGGAAGTGGGTCGGGCTAAGAATTTTTTCAGCGTAACCCCGTGTTCAAAATATTAGTAAAAATTTGGTATTTTTATGAAGATAGCGTGTTCAATGCCAGACGTATGTATATGTGCACGCGCACACACACACACACAAATATATTAGGTTGGTGCAAAAATAATGACGTAATAATGTCGTTTTTTGACATATTTTAACGTCCAAAAACGACATTATTACGTCATTATTTTTGCACCAACCTAATATATATATATATATATATATATATATATATATATATATATATATATATATTATATATATATATATAGATATAATATTATATATATATATATATATATATATATATATATATATATATAATTTTTACAAAGAATTAAATAGCAATGTATGTTAAGGTGATTAATGTCAAAATCCCTTCGCTAACAGAACTAAATGAAACACTAACTTACTATCAATTCCTTCAAAAATAAGATCCTTATATTCGAGTTGTTGTCAGATGGAAGACATTTGCCAAGTACTTTCGACAATTTCAAATTGTCATCTTCAGGGCACAATTTTTTCCCATACATAGTCTTGAATATAAGGATCTTGTTATTCAATGAATTGATAGTAAGCTAATGTCTCATTAAGTCTTGTTAGCGAAGTGACTTCGTCATTAATCAGATTAACATTGCTATTTAATTCTTTGTATAAATTGTTTATTTATGATATAAAATATAAGCAAAACACTCTAATATATATATATATATATATGTTTTCTCCGTGTATTGTTTATTATATTGTAATGTAATTGCTATCTTTGATAATGGCTTATGTAAGCCAAAAACTTAGATAGGATTTAAAAACATGTATCAATATGGTGATTTTCTTTCGTCTGTTAATAATAATGTTATTAAGCTTATCAGACGATATCAACTAGACAAAACTTGTCTATATTATTTTATTAATTTATTATTTTTATTAATTTTCATTTTATAATTTTCATTATATATATATATATATATATATATATATATATATATATGAAGGTAGAGTGTTGAGTTCAAGTAATATAGTATGGTCTGATGACCTTTATTTCTCAACACACCTACGTAGTGTATATATATATATATATATATATATATATATATATATATATAAACAAAATTAATAAAATGCATATACCTACGCTTGTAGTGTAACTTAAAGTTTCATGGTTTCCCAAGTCGTCAGATACGAAAAACCATGAAACTTGCACTACAAACGTAGGCATATATATATATATATATATATATATATATATATATATATATATATATATATACTCTTCTTAGCTCTGACTACATTGAGCACTGTTTTGATTATACCTTATATTAAATTAAGTAAGTTTTCGCTTATCTTTTTATGCATGCTAACGCATGCATACACAGTTGCTAATATCTAATTATTTAGTTTACATCCGCACATATCTATCTGTCTATCTATTAGCCACTATCAATGACGTTTTTTTTATTTTATATTATTATTTTTTGATTTTAACTGAATATGTTAATTTGCTTCTAATATTTTTAGTCTTTTCTTTACATCTGGATGAGGCTATGAATGTCATATTTTCTATGAGTAACTTGCGGCTGGAATTTGATATGTTGCCATTCATGGTATGTCATAGAAACGTCACGTGAGTCTTCTTGATAGGCATGTAGTAGTATGACCAATAATATTTATATATATATATATATATATATATATATATATATATATACAAACACACACGCATATATATATATATATATATATATATATATATATATATATATATACATACATATATATATATTTATATATATATATATATATATATATATATATATATATACAAAAACACACGCATATATATATATATATATATATATATATATATATATATATATATATATATATATATATTCCTGTATTGCTTGTGGCATTTATCACTAGAGTATAATTTACTCGTCATTGTTTTAGTGTATTATTTTGTTATGTATTAATTAAGACTTTCATTGTTTAGTAGTAGTTTTAAAAAATTTTATCTTGCGGTTAGATAAATTCTTTTCAATTTTAATTCTAATAGACATGTGATAATACATATATACATACACACACAATCATACACACACAAACATACACACACATATAATCATGCAGGTAATATATTATTACTTAAATGTAGGTATATATATATATATATATATATATATATATATATATATATATATATATATATATATATATATATGTATATTTTGGCTGCAAACTTTCTTTCAATCCTGGTTCTTTGAATATGACAGACAAGGAAAATTTAATGGATTTTGTTTTAGTTTTCCTAATATTATTACATTTTTCTGTTTGTGTGGTAGGTAAAAGCGTGCGAAATATCACTTCTTGACTATTGTTCACTTTTATACATACCTATATATATATATATATATATATATATATATATATATATATATATATATATATATATATATATATATATATATATATTATTATAATTACATTATAATACAAGTATGTTATTACTTATTAATTATGTTTTAAGCAGACGTCTTGTTCTTTTAAAGCAATTTCAAATACATCTCCCAGTGTGTACCTTCGAGTGTCTTGATAATGAAAATGATTCCTCTGGGAGTGTTTGTACCTGCACCCTACTTTGTAGGAGAAATTCTAGGTCGATAGTATTATGAAGTCACCCTCTTGACAAAATGACTATGGTGAGTGTCGATCAAGGATCTCATGTTAGGGAAATGAACATTCATTCTAATCACCAGACCAAGTGCTCTCTCTTCCTCTCTCTTCTTCTCGCTCTCTCTCTCTCTCTCTCTCTCTCTCACACACACACACACACACACACACACGCTCGCGCGCATGCTTACTCACTATTATAACTATACCGTATATACTCGTGAAAAAGCCTACTTCATGTGTAGTCACCACAACTTCTGAATAGTACTAGTAGGCCTATCGTAGTCAAATATTGCCATGATGGTTATCATCCGGGACGTATTTTATAGCAAATAAATGGTCTTCATTCATTTTTTATACCAATCGGAGAATTGAACAAAACATTGGTAATTCTTCATTTGTATAAGGTATATATAGAAATGGACAGACTAAGGTCGATCGATCGATCGATAGATAGATAGATAGATAGATAGATAGATAAATAGATAGATAGATATGAACAGACTGAGATCGATCGATCGATCAAAAGATAGACAGATAGATAGAAATGAACAGCGATAGATAGATAGATAGATAGATAGATAGATAGAAATGAACAAACTGAGATGGATCGATCGATAGATAGATAGATAGATAGATAGATAGATATAGAAATGAACAAACTGAGATCGATCGATCGATAGGTAGATAGATAGTAGATAGAAATGAACAGACTGAGATAGCTAGATAGATGCATAGATAGATAGATAGTTACACAGATAGATAGATTGAAATGAACAGACTGAGATAGATAGATAGATAGATAGATAGATAGATAGATAGATAGATATTAGGTTGGTGCAAAAATAATGACGTAATAATGTCGTTTTTTGATGTATTTTTAACGTCAAAAA
Organism: Acanthosepion lycidas; assembly: GCA_963932145.1. NCBI lineage: Eukaryota > Metazoa > Mollusca > Cephalopoda > Sepiida > Sepiidae > Acanthosepion > Acanthosepion lycidas. Next base: position 121,010,319 of record OZ010579.1, read on the forward strand.
ATGACATTATTACGTCATTATTTTTGCACCAACCTAATAGATAGATAGATAGATAGATAGTGTTGTGGTAGGATCCACCTAATTTGCATAGTGGAGTACCGACCATATAAATATGGTTGGTACCGGGAAGAGAGGGAAGGAATCAAGAGATCCAACCAGAGACTCTGCCCGACTGCGACTCAGTCAGCACACATTCCAGGAACGGTCTTCCCAGGAATATACAAAAGACTATATGTAAATATTGTGTACACTTTCTTGTTTCAATACATTTTGTTCTAAGTACATTTTGTGTTGCATTATTATTCCATGCATTAGTCAAGTTTCAACAGATAGATAGAGAAAACACAAAAGTATACTCGTCAGTATTATTCATTCATACGTTCAGTTTAAATTGGTAAAGTAATGTCGTCATTTCCTTTATTTTCCTCTCTTCCTAAAGACATAGAATAGCTGTGCATAAATAAATGAATATTTAAAAGTGTATCAAGATTAAAAAGTTCTATTGAAATAATATTATTAACCCTAAAATCTGAGTCAGTTTAGGCAACCATCTTTCGATACATGACTGACGAGTAGCTTACTATTTCTTTCTGCGGTAGATCAGTTGCCATCCAAGGACCCGGTCTGTTTTGCTATTTACCCATAGATGGGGCAGAAGAAGAGGATTCATACCCTTTTCAAATATAATGGGTTCGACTGGAATTCGAACTCGGCTCAAAGATTCCTTAATCCGAGCCACTATTTATTACTCCACTGTATCTACACCATTAATATATTAATACATATATTCTCTGTAACATTCTCCATATTTATGTAAATGACAAATTAGATTACTATTTTAAACAAACGTTTCAAAATATTATTCAGTGAAGATCCATTTTCTATATAAATATAATTGCATCCTAAAACAATAAAGGGGACCAGATAAAAGGAACAAATGAATAATACTCAAAATTTTCCTACCTTAGTTGCAGTTCGGCGATCAAAGAAGTTCTTAGAACATTCAACATTCATCTTTTTTAAGAGAAATATATCAATTTAAAAAAAAAATTTATTTCCGATAAAATATTTTCTGTAAAATTCGATTTAAAATTTTTACATCTGTGATTTTAAGTTACATAGACGCAACGAAAGACTACACACATGAACGTTTGCGTGCGCATCCACAAATAAAAATTACCCCCCCCCCCAAAAAAAAAGAATAAAACCTATTCTCTGTGTATTCGGATCTTGGGTAGCTGATTTAACTTTCTGCAAATCTTTTGACAAAATCTCCCACCCATACCAGAGTGAATAAAAATTAATCGTCCTTATAATTAAATCGATTAAGTGCTTGTATTTACTTTCATCTTCTAACTAAACTTAAAGGATATTTATTGTATGCGTTTTTGTATAAAGTGCGTGACGTCTCACCATGGGAGTATAACGAGCTAGCTTAACAGATATTTACGACTCTATACGAGGTGGTGCTGAAAATTTATCGGCGCAACCATTTTTTCCAAATCTAGACAAATATCTGATTTTCTTGGAAACACTCTTTTTTTGATCAGCCGTTTTAAGCACCTACTTTCAAGAGAGTTCGATGTAAATCGTGGACTAACACTTCCGGCTTTATGCCCGATTAGGTTTAGAGAATAGTCATAAGAATAAGTGAAAGAACATATCAAAAGTTAAGTACTGAAAAGTGATTGTTCTGTCTAAGATGTTAAAAATACAAAACAATAAAAGACCTCTGATGTTTGGTTAAATTTCCCGATGAGTGTCGAACGGAGAAAATTCGGCAGCGCCTTGTACTAAAAATAAGAGTGATGAGATTATTAAAATCTAATATCCTTCTTATTTTACCTGTAGATTCAATTATACTTAATCACGTATACCGACTTACCTACAATCACCACAAGAGTATCTAATATACAGTTACGTTTTTTAGTTAGACGATTTCTCAGCTTTGAGTCCAATCCCTGCTACGCGGTCATGGTTGAAATTTTGTGCCAGAATAAACGAAATGGGCATCGTCCTACCATTGAATTCCAAATAAACGGGTTTGAACGATTATTTTTTGGGAGAAAAAAATCTACCCGGAAAGGTTACCCCTTTGATTACATATTAAGGTAATTTCCTTAGACACCATAATTTCGGCTACGAGCGTTTTAAATCTCATGTTAATATTTAATAAAAAGGGTGGTTGGACAAAGAATGTCCAAAGATAAATTTATGTTCAAAAAGAAAATGCATGTTTCATTAAATAATATAGACAATTTTTGATTATTTATTTTAGTTAAACCATTGGTTTATACCAACGGCTTCCCATACTTAATATTTCTCGTTTTCACTCTCGCGTGGTCATCTGTGACGTCACGAGCTGCGATGCGATTTTCGCTTCTGCGTCTCGTATACACGAGTTTGTCGTTGCTTTGAAATTTTTCATTCAACAAAAACAGACTATCATTTTTGTTTTTTCCGTGTATTGTTCGACATATTGAAATGTAACTGTCATCTTTGATAATGGCATGTGTAAGCCGAAAGCTTAAGATTAAAACATGTATCAATATGGTGATATTCTCTCGTCTTTCAATGATAATGTTATTAAGCTTATCAGATAATATGAAAAGAACTTACTTAAAATAGACAAAACTTGTCTATATTATTTAATGAAACATGCATCAATATAAAATTGCTGCCTAAATACCCAGAGCATATATATATATATATATATATATATATATATATATATATATATATATACACTGCGTGCCAAATTATTATCGAGTTAACTTTTTTTTCTAATATTTCAAAAACCGTCCAATCAATTCACACAGAATTTTCACACAATGTTGGCAACATTGACCTGCACAATCACTGAAGTTTTCGTAATGATCTGTTTAATGTAAACAAACTGGCGCCATATTTTTTTATCAGCACGGTGATTTGACCGTGCCAAATTATTAGAAAAGTGTATATAATTTAGTGAAAAGATGGACCTTAAAAGCAGTTAAATGATGCTAAAAAGAAAACTATCACCTCAGAACTCTCAAATGGTAAATCTACCCTAGAAATTTCTAAAATGATATGGAGGTGTCATCAAACAGTGAAAAAGTTCACCGCCGACCCTACACAAGAACGTAAAAGGGCAGATAAAGGCAAGCCGAGGGTTATTTCACGTCGTCTCATGTCACGACTTAAACGAGAGGCCACAAAGAACCCTGGACTTACCAGTCAAGAGCTTTTCAGTCGCATTGGTGATCCTACTGTGTCTAAAAGTACTCAGTGTCGGTATCTGAGGGAAATAGCAACAACAGTCAAACCTGTATCGAAGCCTCCGTTGACAAGAAATCACATTCAAAATCGATTGAAATGTGCCGAGGACAATATGAAGATTGACTTCTCTAAAGTTTTGTTCACAGACGAAATTCGAGCAACAGGTGATGTTCCAGATAGATGGTGCAAAGGCTGGGTAATAAACGGACAGAATCGCCATCAGCGTTTGAGACGCCAATAAGGCGGTGTAGGCATAATGATCTGGGGTGGTATTATTGGAAAAACATTAGTGGGCCCATGGAGAGTACCAGAATGACTGAAGATGCATACATAGCATTTATGAAGGAGCATCTTGAACCGTGGATGAAAAGGCAAAGAGTTTCCTTCAGAAGGGCCATTGTTTTTATGCAAGATAATGCTCCCTCACAAGCTTCTCAAAAGACTACTTAATATTTGAAACAGTTAGGCTTCAATGGACCTCGAAAAATGAGGTGTCCAGCAAATTCTCCGGATTTGAACCCGATCGAACCCGTTGAAGCATCATGAAGCGAACACTGTACGCCAATGGATGACAATTCAGGAGCAACGCTGAGTTGTGGGAAGCAATTCTTAACATATCTCACGGCATTACAGCAGTTGACATTCTACAATTAACAAATTCTATGGATCGTTGACTTCTTCAAGTTATTTCAAAACAGGGAAAGCACATTCCCTATTAATTTGTTTCAAACTGCACCTTTGTTTGTATTTGTTATTATTTGTTTGATTATCGTATTTATTAGCTTCTTTTGATCATAAACTTTCACATGCAACATTAATAAAAGTTATTTTTGCTCAATTTTTAGAATTTTATTAAATCTTTCTAATAATTTGGCACGGTCAAATCACCGTGCTGATAACAAATATGGCGACAGTTTGTTTACATTATGCAGATCAGTACGAAAATTTCAGTGATTGTGCAGGTCACTGTTGCCAACATTGTGTGAAAATTCTGTGTGAATTGATTGGACGGTTTTTGAAATATTAGAAAAAAGTTATCTCGATAATAATTTTGCACGCAGTATATTGGATAGATTCACCTATCGTCCGGTTAACACCTCTCCCCTTTCTTTTGAACTGGAGTATAGGTTTATCCCCTTTTTCCTGTTTTCTGTTCCTTCGGAAGTCTACTTCTAACATCTCCGCCCAATCTCTAAAATTTAATTAATTATTTTTTCTCAATACGATTAGATTGTTTTATTGCGGGCTGGTGTATGCTTTGAGAGATAAATACGTTTGTCTCCAGAAATGCCCACAACCAACATGGCAGACTCAGGATGTGAGTCCATGTATAGAAATGTAAAGGAACAAGAACCAATATCTATGTACAAACAAATGCTAATATATTAACAATAAAAGGTTACAAGTGACAAAACAAAGATATGTGTGCCAAATTAATTTGAAAACCTAATGGACCCAAGAATGTGTAGTTCGTGAATGTGTGTCCGTACGTGTGTATGTATTGTTCATGCGTTTCCCAAAGGGAAGCGCGTTCTCCGCGAGAAACCTACATGTTCATGAATAAGCGGATAACTTGAGAAGAGGGTGAGGAGAGAGTGAGAAAATTAATAAGTATTTATAGACCGAAAACATCCCCTAGAAACGGTTTCGAAAATTAGGAGGAGGCAACCCGATAGGTTCATCTATCGTCCAGTTTCAAGACTTCTTTGATTTTTTTAACAGGAGCAGATTTTTATCGATTGTTTAGGTTTCTACTACTTCTAAAGCATTTTCATTGTCATTCACTCTGAGGAGCTTCTTGCGTCTTAGTGTCATTACCGCCTTGGTTAGGGTAAGTTGATTAATATACAGCTTGTAACTAAAATCTAGGTAAAAATGCATATTTACAAAAAATGAAATATTCAACAGCATTTTATTGAATTACAATATTAATAAATAACATCTTCATTAGGATTTCTATAATGTGTAATGTAAAAGTTGATGTGCTTTGCAAGATTCACGTGAACTCGGTGTAATAACTATACATTGCCATCAGTTTTAGAACATTCACTTTTTTATGCGTTCAATCAAGCTGGTTGCATCTGTGATTTTCATTGAGTAAACCTTCTCCTTTAGCAGAACCGAGAAAAAGTTGTTATATCTTTCTTCTTTCAAAAAAAAGAAAAACTTATTTAACCTTTTGAGGTAAAAAATATAGTTAATGAGATTCCCTATGTGTCCAAATGTGACACCCTGTATATATATATATATATATATATATATATATATATATATATATATATATATGTGTGTGTGTGTGTGTTACACTTCAAAATTTTAAGGGAACACCTAGTATTTTTTAAAATTGGCCCCAAAATTAGTTGTTTTGTACTTTAAATAAGAGAAATTATTATATATGTTTTAAAAACTGATGTATGAAGTTCATTAGAAATCTTATTATGACAAAAAT
>OZ010579.1:121026025-121036025 GCA_963932145.1 Acanthosepion lycidas
TATATAATATTAAAAACTAGGAGACACTTAAACACTCTACCAAGGTTTCAATCATTAAGGTCTCGTCAGGTGGCAGATGCCAGTTAATTCCCTAAAGATTTATTGGTTTATTTTATGTGCACACGACCGGAAGTCTGACAGAAGGGGAGGGGTTCAGGATTGAATGGGGAAATAGTGTAGGATAGGGATTAAAAGGAAAAAATGCGTAGTTTATATATATATATATATATATATATATATATATATATATACGAACAATGAATCAACACCAGAAACACCGTTTGATGAATTACGACATACCAAATGAAACCACAGCGTATATTGGGAGTTAGGGCGCCCATCAATATACATGGACCCACTATAATAACCTTTCAAGTAATATATGCATACACACAGACGTTTAAAAACGCACTATCCAGACGGGCTTAATCACAAATTTAACAATATAGATAGTATTAATATATAACCCCACAAATCAGGACCTACCCACATTTTTCAGATCATTACACACAACATACTCACTCAATCCCTAATGAGCCAAATGATAACACACATCCATAGCAATATACACGCTTACACACATCATACTCACTCACTACCTAAGAACCAAATAACACACACACACACACCCACTTAACAGTGACACATCCCCTTTCCAGGAACCAATAAAACTGTCAAAATGACAAAGGGAATTCAGAGCAGCATGAATCGATTCAGTTCTTATCTTAAATAATAACTTAAAAGAGACTATTTGGCCAACACAAGGACTGACCAAAATTCATGTTAAAAAATCAAAAAAATCAAAAAACAAATGAAAACTACAGACAAAAGTTCATTTTCTCCATCAAGACATTCATTTCTTTAGTTCACTGCTACTAGCAAGCAGAATTTTTTTCTCTCCTGATGATGGCCATGTTGGCCGAAACTAGTCGAGGAATCTAAATGAAATAATAATAAAAAACGAAAGAAAGTTAATATACAACCCAGAGTGTCTGAAGATGTTAATATTGTTAATTTTTATTGTTCTATACATACATATATATATATATATATATATATATATATATATATATATATATATATATATATATATGTGTGTGTGTGTGTGTGTGTGTCTGTATGTATATTAAAATAATAAGAACAGTAAGATTTATAATCCAGTGTTCATAGCAATTATTTTATTTAAAATTAAGCAGTGCTCGATACAAACAGATGAGCATAATATTATAATCAAATTTGATTTCTTTTTAAAAACATGATACCATCTGGACACAGTAATTTCTGTTTCAAAACCGAACATAAAATTGTAAATTTAATTATGAAATGGAGCTTAAAATCCAGTTTTAAAATCATTCTTTTAAAAAGATAATAATCATTATATATATATATATATATATATATATATATATATATATATGTATATATATATATATATGTGTGTGTGTGTGTGTGTTTATTGATATGTACTTATTCAACTGAATGGCGTTGATAATAGAAATAGAGAGATAGGTCTAATCATGAAATCGGAAATATATGAAGACAAACGTGCTTAATATAAGTTTGTTATATAACGGCATTGAGTAAAAAAAAAACATTGGTTAGTCATGGGTAATAGGTCTAATCTACATATAAAGCAGCCCCCAATAATATATTTCTATCGTTATTGTTGCTCGCCACTCGAAATTCAAAGATATATGAAAACAATTTTTAGTGATAATTGTATAAATCATGCCACGCAAGATTTCGTTGCAGGCAAGAAATGCAGTAATTATTTTATACAGTTTTCATATAAACAACTTAAATTTGGAAAGTTCTACCATCTTGTATTTCCAGGCATTGAAATAAGCTATGAAAATTCCGCGCTTTACATTAGAGGCCGAAGTTAAAGTGTCTTTGCATAACAGAACCTTTCTCTGTGACCAGAACGATCATTTGAGAAAATGACTTCTTTTGATACGAGTGTCATTAATTAATTTGGTATAAAACTTGTTTTATAAGATTAGATAACATATTTTAAGACATTTTAATGTTTATACATTCTTTTTTATAGATAGAAATATTTAAGTAAATGCTCTGTTTATAATAAACAGTATTAACGACATTTATATACCTGAATATCCGAGAAATTGTCATAGAAATGATGCGTCCTCCGACAGGAATCGAACCTGTATCCTATGCGGAACCGTCATATAGCCTGAAGTATTTTTACCGATTTCGCGACAGAGAAGAGTTTTGGTTAGCAAGGTCGATTTTACTGTTTTTAAAGTACAATTTTCCAAGATTTTCTCACGTACATTCATATTTGCTCGATGCGTATATAAATGTAAACAAATGATGTCCAACATTATGAAATGGACAAAGTCCGACAATGACTTTAAGACATTTTTATATTTATACATTCTTTTTTTATAGACACAAATATTTAAGTAAATGTTCTGTTTATAATAAAAATGTCTTAAAATAATTGTCGGACTTTGTCCATTTCATAATGTATAACGTATTTTCTTTCATTTTTTCACAACAAACAAGAATATTAAAAAATTATGTATGAAGGTGTTACTGAGTGTGAGAGTAGATAAAAGAAGAAGACAATATTAGGGATAGAAAACAATAAAAGGGACAGGAATTAAGAAGACAAGATAACGATTGACATTGCATTTAAATTTTTGAAGATCGAAGTTGACTTGAAAGCAAGAAGCTGGAAGAAATTTCTACAAGCGAGAAGTGCGTGAGAAGAAAGTTGGTTCTCTGTGTTGCGCCAGAAATTTTTTCTCGTCCGAGTTCATCATTCAAATCTATAAATCAACCATAAATAGCTTCATCTACAAAGAAAGTTGGTCATCTGAGTCCATCCTTCAAATCAACCATTGGCCCTTGCATGGAATACTGCTGCCATATATGGTCTAGTCCCCCGCTGTTCGTCTTAAGGTCTTCGACAAAATCCAGAGACGAATATGCAATGTGATTGGCCCTGATCTGGCATCTCGTTTACAGTCGCTCTCTCACAGACGTACCGTCCGTTCCCTCTGTCTTTTCTATAAATACTTTCACAGTAAATGATCCGATGAGCTCTATTCGCTGGTACCCAAACTGCATGAATTTAAACCTGCTACTAAGTTGACATCTCAGTCCCACTCTTTCATTGCTGAAACGGTTAAATGTAGCCATCACTTCTACTCCAAAAGCTTCATGACATCACTTCTCGACAGTGGAACTCCTTTCTTCTTACTTGCTTCCCTGATAGCTATAATCTTCGACTATTCAGATTCAATGTTAATCGACATCTCCAGGTGCCTTGATCTATTCCCGTCTTTCTCTTCCTCCTTTCTTCTATCACGCCTCTTTACTCTTGCTCCCACTCTCTGTAACCTTTTGCGAGCTAGTGACTCTCCCGCTTTGCTTGGAGTGAATTGCTTAAAAAAAGAAAAGAAACTATTAGCATATAATTTCATACATCCAGCCATTTCAACTATAAAATTATGAGAACTTGTCGACAATCTAGTAGTGAACTTAAATTCATCAAGTCTACTTACTAAAGAAGAAAGCAGTATTTATTTTGTTTTAATACACAAATGTGACGCAAGGCCAAATGTGCGTGATAGGCTGAGGCTTGTCTTAAACTTAGCTAGCCACGATTAATGACCAAAGTAGTCCTTACACCAAAGAAACACATTCTTAATTATAATACTACAACTGCCATAATATCCCAAAGTCTTCATGTAGTCCTAACTAGTTCCCATATATACCAACGCGGAAAACATCCTCAGAAAAATTACGATGAAAATATTTAGAGAAAATCACAAGAAAGCTACATTACGGCGTAGAGAAAAAATGAAAGCTGAAATTCAATGGACTAATAACATTGCAGATTCTTCTTTGTATTTTTTCAAGAATCTCTAAATATATAGCAGAAGCACCAGACCAGATGTGGCAATAATATTAAATGCACTGAGAAATGGTAAACTTATAAGTTTATAAGTGTCAGATTCTGTCGAAAATAATTGTTTAGCACGACGCAGTGAACAAACCACCTTAGCAGAAATTCTAGTAAATATAATCTTTCCACGATGGTAAAAGAAAACATTCGACCGAGAAAGGCGCAATGTTATTTTCCTGGAAGATAGCATCTACTCGGATTATGGAATACAAAAAAATAAAAGGTTCTTTCAAACGATTAAAAGATAGTAATTTCATTTTGAAGACGTTATAATTAACAATCCATTTTTATATTTATTAATATATATATTATATTTATCAACCAAACTCATATATACTGTTATTATTATTATTATTATTATTATTATTATTATTATTATTATTATTATTATTATTTTATTTCCTTTGATTTCTGGCGTGTACACATTTCTTTCCGGGTCCTGCCCAGAGACCTAAGGTTAGAAATTGCATCAGGACACATTCCAGTGACAAAAAAAAAAAAAAAAATAACATAGATAAAGCCCTTCGTAAAGTGTGGACTGTACTTGTGAGAACAATTTTTTGTATCTCTTTGAGGCATGGACTTCCAGGAATCCCTTCAATTAGTCTACTGGAATCTTTTCCAACCAGTTCGAGGGCTCCAACTACAACAGAGATTGTTGATGTTCCCATGTGCCACATTTTTGAGATTTCTATTTCACAGTCCTTGTATTTTGACAGCTTTTTGAATATCTTCAAAGATACATTGCAGTCAGCAGGGACTGCCATATCAATAAGGAGGCACCGTTTTTGTTTGTGGTCTTTAATAACAATATCTGGGCGGTTGGCCTTGATTGTTCTGTCAGTGTGTATTGTGTAATCCCATAGAATTGTAACAGGTCCTATCTCCGTAACCGGGTCTGGGTAGTGTTCATACCAGTTTCTTTCAGTTTCCTTCACGTAGAAGTTGCAAATTTTCTAGTTCAGATATTGGCCTACTCTCTCATGCCGGGTTTTATATTCAATGGGTGCCAATACCGTTGCAACCTGATAAAAGATGATCAATTGTTTCAGGATATTTATCACAGAATCTGCATTTTGAACTAACAAAATATTTTAGTATATGTGCTTGATAATTTATTATTATTACTATTATTATTATCATTACTATTGTTACTCTCATTATTATTATTATTATTATTATTATTATTATTGTTGTTGTTGTTGTTGTTTTATTTCTTTTCATTTCTGGTGTGTTTCTCCTTACTCAGAGACTTAGGCTCAGAAATGGCATCATGAGAATTTTCCACTGAACAATTAAAAAACAAAAACAAACAAAAAAACATACAGAGATAATTTACGTCGATAAAGCCGTTCGTAAGATGTGGGGTGTATTCGTGCGAACAATTTTTTTGTATTTCTTTAAGGCATGGGTTTCCAGGAATCTCTTCAATGAGTCTACTGGAATGTTTCCCAACCAATCCTGGGGGTTCCAACTACAACAGGGATTGTTGATGCTCCCATGTGCCACATTTCTGAGATTTCGATTTCAAGGTCCTTGTATTTTGATGGCTTTTTGAAGATCTTTAAAGATACATTGCAGTCTGCAGGGACTGCCATATAAATAAAGAGACATTTTTTTGTTTGCTAATAACAATGTCTGTGCAATTAGCTTTGATTGTTCTATCTGTGTGTATTGTGTAGTCCCATAAAATTGTAACAGGTCCTATCTCCGTAACTGGGTCTAGAAGGTGTTCATACCAATTTCTTTCAGTTTCCTTCCTGTAGAAGTTACATATTTTCCAGTGAAGATATTGGCTCATTCTGTCATGCCGTGGTTTTATTCAGTGGGTGCCAATACCTTGCAACCGGATGCAAGATTATTATTATTATTATTATTATTATTTCCTTTGATTTTTGTTGTATACACATTTCCTTCCGGGTCCCAACCATAGACTTAAGGTCAGAAATGGCTTCATGACATTTTCCACTGATCATTTTTGTAAACAAAATACAAACTAATATCACAGATATTTTACATACGTTATGTAATAATGTAAGGATCACAAATATTTTACATAGGTTACGAAATGCGTAAGATATATTTGTAAATATAACTTCTGTATTTCTTTAAGGCATGAGCTACAAAGAATCACTTCATTGAATATATTGGAACTTTTTCCAGTCAATCTGGGGGCTTCAACTACAGCTGTATTTATTAATGTCTCCATGTTTCACATTTTTGAGATTTCCGTTTCAAGATCCTTGTATTTTGTAAGTTTTTTGAAGATTTTCAAAGATTCATTTCAATCTGCAGGAGTTTTCAAATCAGTAAGAAAGCACATTATTATTATTTTTTTTTTTATTTGACTCCGATGTGATTGTTAACTTTGTTCTCTCTGTGTGTTTTGTAAAGTCCCATAAAATTGTTACAGATCTTATCTCTGAAACTGTGTCTAAGTGATGTTCATACCAGATTCTCGCAGTTTCCTTCTCGTAAAAGATGCATATTTTCCAGTGCATAGATTGACACACTCTATCATGTCGAGTTTCATATTCAGTTGGTGCTAACACTGTGCAACTTGATACTAGTTTGTCAATTGTTTCTTTATATTTATCACGGAATCTGGATTTGAGGTCAACACAATTTTTCAGTATGTGTCCTTGGTAATTTCTAGTTAGCAAGCACTGGTTCAGCAATAATAAAACCTTTGGTTTCAGCTTTTATTATTATTATTATTATTATTATTATTATTATTATTATTAATAATAATAATAATAATAATAATAATAATAATAATAATAATAATAATAATGACAAACAGTACAATTACGACGCTCTGAAGAAATCGTGATGCTTCTCTTTGGATTTGTGATAAAATTAACTTGATTTATGTTATTGCACAATGCACAGGGTTTTCCTCTCCTATGAATGTTTTCTGAAAACACCAATGTTGTTTTGAGTATGAACACTTACATTTCTTAGAATTTTTCTGATGTTTTATTTCTTTTCTTTTTTATTTCTTTTTCTATGGGCGAGTTGGAAAAAAATCTCTTTAAAACGCAGATATTTTTGCCCAATGTGTTCAGAGCTGTCATGCTATGCTAAATATAATTATTTGTAGATTTATATATTTCTATACTTGAAAAAATTGTTTAAATATAACAAATATTCTGTTCAAAATATTGTTTAATATTGTCAAAGACTGGGTTTTTTTTGTTTTTTTTTTTAAATCGCAATCCTCTCTTAACTGTTGAAAAATATTGGAAGAGTTATGTCAATCATTTTGTTTTTAATAAAAATAATAATAATAATAATAATAATAATACCGGAAACCAATCTTTACGCTTTTTTGTTGTTGCTACGTAAGCAAATTATTAACTTCCCGTCCCGGGAGAATGAACAGAATGACAGTAGAGTTCCATAAGATGTATACTAAGCGATTTGACTAATTCCTCTTAGTAACTAATCAATTATCGGAAAATTTCAAGATGAACAAGATCTCCATGCCTGTTAAGCATGTTTCAGTTGCATGCCTTCAAAAAGGCGGCTTTTCATTGGTTTTGACGCGTTCATTACCAGACAGCCGTTTTTCATTACAAGACAAGTAACGTTTGTATAAAGACTTATAATAATTTTTTGTAGATTTATATATTTTTATACTTGAAAAAATTGTTTAAATATAACTTGAAGAAGACAGACATTTTGTTGGACTGTTGTTTGACATTGTCAAACACTATTTTTTCTTTTCTTTATCTTTTCTTAAATCGCTATTAAGTGTTGAAAAATATTGGATGAATTACGTCAATCATATTGCTTTTAATAATAATAACAATTGTATATATTGATACTTTACGTCCTTTCAGTCGCGGCCCAGTGTGCTTGAGGTATTTTGGTGTATGTATGTATGAACGAATTGTAACGGATAGATTCTTATGCTGATCGAGTAAATTGTAACGAATGAATTGATCGTTAATCTAATTAGCTAGGTATAAATTCAACCAGCCTTGACCCATCTCCCGACGTTTTTCGACCTTGTGCTACAATTACTGTATTCAATTAGTAATAAATCAGAGACTAACAAATTTTTGGTAGATTTATGGTTTTTTATACTTGAATTTTTTTTTAAATATAACTTGAAGAAGACAGACATTCTTTTGGAATAGTGTTTAAACAAATATTTTTTTTAAAAGTGTATTTTTCTTTTCTTTTTCCTTTCTTAAATCGCACCCTCCACTTAAGTGTTAAAAAATATTGGATGTGTTACGGCTAACATCTTATAAAAAGTAATAACAAAATGTAAAGTTAAGATGAATGTTATCGAGAAAAAAATGAAAGAAAAGCCTAAAAAATTTCTTCTCTGGCATAAAATATGACTATTATTGAAAGTTTTTTTTTTTTTTTTTTAGATGCGTTGGGGTCGATGAAGGATCATCAAGGTTTCCGTGAAGGGATTGATGGTTTAAATAAGTTTGGTAACGCCTTGTCTAAATAGGCAAAAACACGATCAATCGGTTTTAAATGAAACAAACTTGAGACAAAGCATGCGTTGAAAGAGAAGTCAAACTTCTGAGTAAGCTCAAATTTTGTGCGCCTGCGTGCGAATTCGGATCGAGTTTCATATCGTAAAAGTTTACCTAAACATCTGACTGTATCTGTGTGTCTGTTAAGTCGTGTTTCTATTAAAATGTGCGTGTGTGAATGCCGTTCTATTTTCAGGAACAAATCGACCGAGAGCTGCCAGTAATGGCTGAAAACAGTCGCTCAAGATGAACAGACATCGCTATGAAAAATATTCTTTGTCTTTTATCTAATAAATCGAATATCTTCGACAATCAGAAAAATTGTAGAATTATGGTTATCTAATAGTTGCATTTCATAATTTAAAAGGTTGTCTTTTAAATTAAAATATTTTCGAAAATCTTGCACACACACACACATGTACCTCTATATATTCGAAATAAATGGTTAGCGTTTATTATTATTATTATTATTATTGCGTGTGTCTATTATTATTACTAGTGTCGATTATATTTATGTAGATTATTATTATTATTATTATTATTATTATTATTATTTGCTATTGATAATTATATCATAATAAAAAGGGAAATTATGTAAAAATAATTAAAAGGTAAATATAAAAAAATTGGTGTATTATACATGTTAAGAGAGGATTTAAAAATAATTATAAAAAAAAGATCACTAACACGATTTCTTTTCAAAGAAAATATCTCTAAAATGAAGCGAGACGGTTTTTGGAAAATGTTTGAATAAAGATTTATGTGTAATATTTGTATGTATTTGGCCCAATTCAATTCAGCCGATTTTAATCTTATGAATTAGAATATGGTTGGTCTAAGGGGCAGAAATGTTTGGGACTTCACAGGTGAAATTCATTAGCAGTGTCTTGGAGGCGAACAAATTTGAAAGATAAGAAAGAATGCTTTTCACAGTCAAAGAACGCAGGCTGTTTCTAAAAGGTGATAGAAGAAGAAGAAGAAGAAGAAGAAGAAGAAGAAGAAGAAGAAGAAGAAGAAGAAGAAGAAGAAGAAGAATATTATTATTATTTATTATTATTTTTATTATTATTTATTATTATTTATTATTATTATTATTTATTATTATTATTTATAGAGATATGCGAATGTTTGTCTATATTTCTGCAAATTTGTGAAGATTGTCAAAAAATTTTCGATATTCGCCCTGAATTTGAAATTATTCCGAAACTATAAGATTTATCTCATTTTAGAACCACAGTTTGTAAAATTGAATTAATGTCATGAAAGCAAACAGACTACAAAAATCTTCCTTTTCAACTCTTTTTGACAGTCGAATATATTGAAGTAAATGAAAAAAAATATAGATAATAATGGTTGTTTATTATGGGTTAAATATAATTCTAAGTGTTAGGTGCGCAAAGGATAATTTTTGCACAAAGTTCTTTTGTAAATTTCATATCTTGTATTATTATATTTGTCATTTAATAAAAACAAATTTCTTTCAAATTTCAAACCAGCGTAAGTGTCCTGTGTTTTTTTCGTTAGCGCCATTAAATATTTGTGAAAAAAAGAAAGAAATGTG
>OZ010579.1:121041025-121101025 GCA_963932145.1 Acanthosepion lycidas
ATTAATTATTGTATAAAGAAAATTAGTCAAATTCGATAACTCTCAAACAGTTTGGGGGATTACCCCTCCTTCATTGCTCGGCCGCCCTTTAGGTGTCGTTGTATTCATGACGATAATAGGAAGATAAATCCCATACAATTTTTATTTTTATTTTTTATTGTTTTGTTCCGACTTGTAACAGCGGCAATAATGCGTCTTCCCAGGCATCCGACTACGTAATTTCAGCACAACCACGTGAGGCGCGCACACACATACACATATATAATGTTTTTTTTCTTTTCCTTTTTAAGCTATCTTAATACACGTAAATATATATATATATATAAAAGTGAACAGTGAAGTCAAGGCTGTTTCATACTGGATATCTGTATACACGTAAATATTTCTTTGTAAGCAGTTGTTCTTTATATATATATATATATATATATATATATATATATATATATATGTAAAAGTGAACATTGAAGTCAACATTCATGAGGCGACAGGCTCGTTCATGCTCGGCGTAATCGTCAGGCATGAAACAGCCTGTCGCCTTTGAGTGTTGGCTTCAATGTTCATTTTCATATTTATGTTTACATACGCTCTATCTCTGATATTGAGCACTTTATCCCCTAAATATAGCACACCTTGAAACTATATTTCTCATATATATATATATATATATATATATGTTCACGTGTTGAATTATTAGGTTGGTGCAAAAATAATGACGTAATAATGTCGTTTTTTGACGTATTTTTAACGTCAAAAAACGACATTATTACGTCATTATTTTTGCACCAACCTAATAATTTCTCTTGAAAGTTTTGAATTTATTTATTTCGAAATTTCGCGACCACTCTCTATTACAACTCTTAAATAACCGTCTGTATTAAATGCTGTCATCGTCCGGTGCGCATTCTACAGCGGTGAAATCCTGAATATGTTCGTTTCTAATGAATCCCTCACCACTGGTTGAGGAACAATTTCTCTATGTTGGCTACAATGAGGGAATGACTTTTAAAAACACCTCAGCCCTAAATGTATGGACAAATCTTACAAATAGATGATGCGACTTCTTTCTAACTAATAAGCAAATGGACGATTCTTGGTCTTACCTCCACATTTTTTGTTGTTCCTTCTTATCTTGAAGTCAGAAGTCATTTAACTGTACCCCATTAACATGTGAACACTTTCTTTTTATTATTTTATAATTGTTTTTTTTTTACTTTGCTATTGTATAATAATTGCCTTGCTATCGTTCATTTCGTGTATTATTTGGCTCCATTCTTTTTATTTTTATTATAATTGTTATTAGGAATTTTGGCAATTCCATTTAAAAATGCTCGCTTATTCAACACTCTGAATAATATAAATATAATAATATATTATATTATAATTATTATTAAATATTATGGTATATTATTAGGTTGGTGCAAAAACAATGTCGTTTTTTCACATATGTTACTATGTGAGAAAACGGCATTATTTTTGCACCAACCTAATATATTATATAATTGTCATATTTAATTGTCATATTGAATATTATGATATATTATATTATATTATATTAACATAAATTATTTTGGTATTATTTGGCTGTATTCTTTTTATTTTTATTATAATTGTCATTGGGAATTTTGTCAATTCCATTAAAAAATTCCCGCTTATTCAACATTCTAAAAATATAGTGAAATTAGAAATATATCTTCCTAAATTAAGAATAACGCAGTATTTTTTTATCCCTTGACTCGTTGGGTCGTAGTGGCATCATGTGTACTGCAACCATGCAAGTGGTTTTTCTTGGGCAAGATAGCCTGACGGAGCCTTGCTCTCTCCAGGCCGGTTTTGAATTCAGATTTTTTCTTTCTCTTAGACCGGTTCTCTTATAAAACCCAGTCTGCACTGCCGTTTACCCATAAGATGAGAAGAAGAAAAGGTTTCATATCTTTCGCAAGGGTATTAGCACGTAAATGAATGTAATGGATTCGACTAGTATTCGAACTCAGCTCTCCGATTTCTCAATCCGAGCCGCTATCTATTATTTCACTGTGCCTCTAAACATTAATATGGAAAATATTGGATTGAAATTCATTTATCTATATTTTCCGAAACACCTGAATAAAGTTGGCAAAATATTAGATTTCTGTGGAACGCAGATTGGGAATCACTGGGCTTGATTGTTAAACGTAAATAAGCATCATGAACACGTGTACGCAACAAAAGCTGATCAGCTTTGTTTATATTTGGTAGTTTCCTTCTTGAGATATTCACTGCGAATCCGCTTCTCCCCACCCACCTACTTTCTTTTCCTTATACCACAAAATGCTTATAGCTAAAGATCTCACATTAACTAATGAAGCTAATATTTTCGGAAAAGAAGTATTTCTGAGATTTATTTTATTCTTTTCAAATATGAAACAATGAGCTTTATATAAAATAGGCAGTCCAGGGAAGAGTACCGCTCTGGGTATGACGATAAACTACATCCGCGTCCAGGGTAAGACGATAAACTACGTCCAACAGCAAGCTTCATATCAGGAAGTTTTGAGGAGCGTGGAACCACCTCTTAATTGCTGGTGTTCCCAGGTGCACCCTGACCCGGGGTGGTAGCACCTGTTATAGTCCCAGGTATGGGCAAATAATTAACTGCTAAAACTATGAAAATGTAAAAATAGGTTTTCATACCAGAAATAATTTGTAAAAAAAAAAAATATTGCCAACAATACATTTTTGAAAACAAAAGATATGACCAGCTTTACATTTTTGGAAAAAAAATACTACCAGCAATATATTTTTGAATTTACCAGCAATAAAAATTTTGTCGGCATTAAATAGCACATTGGGTTTTATATGCCGTAAAACAAACAAAAAATAGTATAGTGATTTTCCAAGCATAGTTTAGATGTGGCACAAGGCCGAAATTAATGGTGGGCAACCATTGAGATACGAGCTCACTACTCAGTCGTAATTGTTCTAGCGAGACAATCTTCCTAACAATTACACCACCTCGAGGTGCCCAAACCAGGGAAGAGTATAAATGGTTTGTTGAGTAATTCAATTGTCGAAACTCTATTTGTTCGCCACACTTTTGTAAACAGAGTCGAGGTAGATGTTGTTTCTGACGAAAATAGTTCTATATTAAAGTTTTAAGCCAAGTAGTTAAAGATAAACCAAAGATATCCCAAGCCTTACCACTTGTAGAATTGGCCCATTATTAATTTCATAGCCCTTTCCTTCAGATGGACCTTGGCACGGGACAATAGTTACCAAGGACGGTGTAGTTTCCCATTAGAAATGTTCGATCCTCACTAGGTGCCTAAACAAAAATCCACATCAGAAGAACATGACATAAAATTAAACCAACAACCAGTTCTTTATTTGATCATGGGTTATCCTTAGCTTAGTTTGATATTGAGAAGACATCAAATCAATAATAATTACAGCCTTTCCGGTTTCATTACTATTGTCCTCATCTTTGTCGCCATATTTATTACAACGTTTCGGCCGTTGTATGCCCCGGCCTTCTTCAGGTGTTTGGAATGTCGAACTGAACTGTTTATTTCGCTCAATGGGGTAGACTGTTCTAGTTCCACGTGCCATGTTTAATGGATGTCAGTTAGTTATCTCCTGTTAATTTTCCCTCTGAATGTTCTCCAATGCCTTAACTGGGTATAGAACTCACACTCTTTGGGTCCTGTCACTGGATCTAACCAACGCCTTTATAAAGGGTTCAGTTCGACATTCCAACCACCTGAAGAAGGCCGGAGCGTACAACGGCCGAAACGTTGTAATAAATATGGCGACAAAGATGAGGTCAATAGTCCGAATAATGTAAATAATGTACATAATACATATCCGTTTTCATATACTAGAGTTTTGCAACACGCTGACGTGTGTTGAAATCCTCACAGAATTTAATATTGTTGAATTTATCGCTAAAATCTTTTGTCAAAATTGGTTTGCGAAATTAAACGAAAGATTTTGTTAAAATCTTTCGTTTAATTTCACAAACCAATCGATAAAATTTGATTAAAATCTGATTTGTTTGGAAAACTATTTTGAAAAAAAAACCTACTTCACGGTTTACTAATTTCTTTTACTTAATTTAATTTAATTTTATAGCATTTCATTCTAAACAACATTTTTTTAAGAAAATTTCTTTCTTTTTTTTTTTTTTTTACATTTTCCTCTAAAACATAAATGAAAACTTATTGTACAAAGCTAAGCACCAAAGTAAAACCAGCGGTTTTTTGTATCTTCTGGTTGCAATTCTCCTCAAAATTTGATTTCGATCGGTCAATCTATGGCTATTAAGAGGGTGAACGGATGGACGGGTAACGGAAATCACAGAATTTTATATGTAAATATTTCCTTACTTTTGTTTTATATACGCCTGATTAATAATTTAATCAATTGTTAATTATTTCGTTTTATTCAAAAGGATTGTTATGTATTACAAGCTGTTGTGGTAAACCATTCTATGCAACACCGCTTTTGTGTTGACAGATTTCAAGTAATATTTGTAGCATCAAGACTGGTTTTCATTTCTTTCTTTTACCAATAAAAACATCATTTGAGATATGAGACGTTTTAATAATTCTGGCTTTTCTTTTTAAAGAATAACTATCAACGATTAGTAGTCATCCATTATTGGATATTATTTCACGGGTGAAATGGCCACCCTAAAACCCTTAAACAAGTTTTGGTCAGCACGCTCAGATATAGCTTCATTTTTTTCAAATTCCCAATTTCTGAAAGTAGCTTCAGCGGTTTTGAGATCCAGGTTAAAATATTTCTTCAGCACTGTAAGATATTTAATATATATATATCTGCTATTATAACATTTGACAGAAAAGTAGGGAATAATAATAATAATAATAATAATAATAATAATAATAATAATAATAATAATTTTCATCATCATCAAAGCTAATTGCCAGAAGACAGAAGAATCAAACCAGGCATAGCAAAAAAAAAAGGGCCTCCTTATTGATATGGCAGTCCCTACAGACAGCAATTTATCTTTGAAGATCTTCAAAATGCTATCAAAATATAAGGACCTTGAAATCGAAATCTCAAAATTGTGGCACATGGGAACATCAACAATCCGTGTTGTAGTTGGAGCCCTCGGATTCCTGGTACCCCACGACTTAAAGCAATACGAAAAATTGTTCTCACGAGTACAGCCCACACCTTGAGAAGGGCTTTATCTATGTAAAATATGGACTTTTTTAAAATTGCGGTGACAAATATCATGATGCCATTTCTGACATTAGGTCTCTAGTCAGGGCCTGGAAAGAATTGAGTACACAGCAGAAATCAAAGGAAATGTAATAATAATAATGATAATAATAATAATACAACAATCCCTGCTGTGGTTGGAGACCTCGGATTGGTTGGAAAAATTCCAATAGACTCATTGAAGAGACTTCTGGTAAACCATGCTCTTAAAAAAAATTTTTACTCACATTACAGCTCACATATAAGATTACACGTAAAAGATCCAACTCAATCCATAAGACGTTTGGCCCGTGAGAAAGGAGTTCCACCTATGGTAGTCCAAAGAGCAGTGATAAATTTTATCGATTCTATCACGATTTTTCCGCTAATTTCTTAGAGTAATTATACATTCTTATTGCTCAACGTAGAGGTCAGTAAAAACCTCGGAAAATTAAAGTAAGATAGAACGGCTCAATTTTAATTTAACAATTGGATAATTTTGTTGTTACACGATTTGGACAATTTTGCTGTTACACGCGATATAAATATATGTGTGTGTGTGTATGTATATATATATATATATATATATATATATATATATATATATATATATATATATAAACACACACAGACGCACAAACACACACACACACACATATATATATATATATATATATATATATATATATATATATATATATATATATATATATATATCGATCCTTCAGATCTACAAATCAACAATTCAATTCGCCCTTCCATGGAGTATTGCTGCCATATATGGTCTGGAGCCCCTTCTGTTTGCCTCGCGGTTCTTGATAAGCTCCAGAGGCGGATATGCTATATAATTCGCCCTGTTCTGGCATCTCGTCTACAGTCGCTCTCGCACAGACGCGCCGTCGCCTCTCTCTGTCTTTTTTACAAATACTTTCATGGTAATTGCTCTGAGAAGCTGCATTCGCTGGTTCCCAGACTTCATGAATTCAAGCGCCCTACGAGTCTGGCATCCCGCTCTTACCCTTTCACTGTCGAAACTGTTAAATGTAGCCCTCTCTTCTACTCTAATAGCTTCATGTCTCGCACCCCTCGTCTGTGATACTCCCTTCCCTATTCCAGTTTCCCTGAAAGCTATACTCTCCAACTATTCAAATGTAATGTCAATCGACATCTCCAGTTGTCTTGATCTATCCATTATCCTTCTCCTCATCCTTTCCTTTATCCCTCCTATGATCTTGCTCCAAATCTTCTGTAACCCCTTGCGTCCTAGTGGCTTCCCGCCTTGCTTGAGGTGAAAAGCTTAAATATATGTAATTAATTAATTCTTATTCTAACAGAAATTAATGCATTATTTTAAATTCTAACTGGTGAAAAATGTTTTCGTACAAATCAATTATTAGAATAAAATGATGAATTAATTATGAAAAAAGAATATTCTAGAATGTTCCAGTAATGTTTTCAGTAATTATAATCAACGCTATTAGCCATTGTCAGAGCATTCTGCAATCTCTTGTCTTACGAGAAGGTTCTAATTATGACTAAAGGTAAATTGATTATTTCACAAAAAGAACACATTTTTTCTCTTTGGAAAGATGGGAACATTTGCAGAACGATTTCTAACAACCTGAATATTCCTTTTACTACACTTCCTTCGTTCATTGGATGGTTTCAAACTCGTAACAGCGTCGAAAACCAAAGACGAACAGGTGCTCCGAGGAAGATTTCTCTAAGATCAGCAGGGATATTAGGACGGCAGATCCAACAAAATCCACAGATTACTCGAGAAGAGCTGCAGGATCATCTGCGTGCATTAGGGATTAAAGTAACCAAGCATACAATAAGTAATGAACCACACAAAAACAGTCTGAAATCACGCATCCCAAGGAACACTCCACTCCTCTTGAAACGACAGAGATGCTAGGCTAAAATTTGTTAGAGAGCATAAGGATAAAGAATATTAGTTTTGGGAAAAAGTACTATGGACAGATGAAACTAAAATAGAGTTCTTTGGTCATAATTTTCGAAATCATGTATGGAGGAAGGACGGTGAAGCCTACTTACCAAAAACACGTTGCCAACTGTAAAGTTTGGTGGTGGCAGTATCATGACCTGTGGCTGTTTTTCTCCAAAACATGCTGGCAGAATATCAATGATAGATGGCAAGATGAATGCCGAAAGATACCAGAAAATCCTGCAAGACAATTTAATGCATTCTATTGAGAGACTTTGTCTACCTCCTGATTGAGTTTTCCAACTGGATAATGATCATAAACATGCCGCTAGATCTAAAAGGAAATGGTTAGCTGAAAGTAACGTTGATGTCTTGCAATGGCCAAGTCAGTCCCCAGACTTGAACTCAATCGAGAATTTATGGTGATATTTGAAAATTCAAATTAGGAAAAGAGCACCAACAAATATCAAGAATTTGAAGACAATATGCCAAGAAGAATGGGACAAAATATCACTCAATGTGTGCAAACCATCAGTTGAGACGTACAGAAAAAGACTGGTAGCTGTTGAACTCAATAAAGGATATTCCACAAAGTATTAAATTAAGTTAATATGCTTTTTATGTTTTGTACGAATACTTTTTTCATCAGTTAAAATGAAAAAAAAAATGCATTAATTTCTGTTAGAATAAGAATTAATTAAGTTTATTACTAGTTTTTAATAAAAAGTATCTTTACAAATAAAATGTATCAAAATTTGTTTTAGTTAAGGCCTTTACATTTATAAAAATACAATTTTTCATGTGTACGAATATTTATTTCCCCATATATATATATATATATATATATATATGATTCACCCTCATAATATTATTGACGTGTTTTTGTTTCGTCTTGTTCTTATTGTCCTTTTTCACAACTCTCAGGCTGACGTACTACGAACGTATATTAAGTTTAGATTATGCTTCCTTTATGTAACATGTCTCTTCCGAAGGTAGTAGGTCATGGCCATGGCAATTCCTTATCCTTTGTAGCTCTTATCAATGTTTGTTTCCTTGCAATATCTCATATTCAATGGTCTGTCATCCATTTGCGCAATCTCGTTATGTGACGTCCCCCCGGTGTCGCTGCGCCAAATGTGACGTCTGCCTAGCCGCATCCGTCGTGCTATCCTGTCCTGTGACGACCAACTGGCTTGGTATTGGCCGCGGCAATAAACGTGACGTTCTAACCTTTTGGTGATTCGGATGGGAATCTGGTTAGATTCGGTATCAGCCTTGTCGTTCCCAGCTCGCCTCCAACGTCTGGTTACCGAAGTAACTGTTTTGATTTCTAGTCTAACCTACCCACGTTGTGAATTAATCTTAGGCAGAAGAAATCAATCAGTCGCCGGGCCGTAATGCAAGCCGAGTTCAAATCAAGGGTAACACCGCACATGCATATGTAAAAGAAAAGAAAATAATAACACGGAAAGTTCAAATGTGTTAAAAAAAGTATAACAATATTTTATATCTGGTTGCTGAATACAGGACTGCGTCTTTTTCCCAACCCGCTATATGGATTCGTGACACTTTGTGTTTGTTAGGCGAGTCTTAACATCTTAAGTTGTTTGTTCTTTAAGAAACTGGTTCTTGGTGTATCTTAAGGAGATATTCGTAAAACTTGTTTTGGTGGTGTGAGTCTAAGTCGGTCTTTAAAAATAATTGTTCTTGGTTAGAAATTGAGTCGTGATCTTTCAAGTCAGCTATCTGCGAGGCAGGTGCAACTCCAACTGCGAACTTCACTCGAACTCGAACTGAACTGGTTTTCACTCGCTGCGACTCTGCTTATATGGACGCCGACCAAAACCGGGGTGGGCTTGTCGGGGTTTGAGGTTCCTTGATAATTCTAAACACACAATCCACTTCTTTGTTTTCGGTCAGGAAAATTTTATTATTTTTCATTTTTGGAAGTCTTTCGTCTTCCCACCTTCTTCTGTTCTCATATTGGTATCTCACAATGCCCTCAGAGGGTATCAACGGGTTCCCCCTCTCTCTCACAGTGGCATCTCAATCCTATCCCTTCAGGGGGGCGCAACAGGCCTCCCCTCCTTCTTCACATGATTACCTCCGCCTAACGCTCATGCCACCATTCAGCCAATGGGCGCTCAGCAGCGTGGGTGTGGCCAGACTAGCCTCGGTTTAAAAAAATCTTGCTCAAAGAAAAAAAAAATTATCTTCCCTTTTTTTTTTTTTTCTTTTCTTTCTTTTCTTCGAGGAGACCTCACACCCTAGACTCTTATCTTAACCGAATCACCTGGAATTCGTCAATCAGATTTTCGCCAGCATCAAGTGAGTGGCCATTTGGACGTATTTGCATTCTTGGTGCCAATTACTGATCCGATAAAATAGTTTCGCTATCATAGCCAGCCCTGACGATAAACAGATGCTCCTCTCAATGATATTCTGCATATAGACAAAGACTTAACCTTTCCTTCATGGCAGTCAGCGGACACTTTTGTTTTTCTCGGACAGTGCGTGCTTAATTAATTTTTATTTTTATCTCTTTAGAATTCTGCGGGAGGTAACTTGTCTAACTTGAAAATTCCTTTTACCATTGCCATGGGTAGATTGGACATATCTTACTCTCCGCCCCGTAACATAAATCAGATTAAATTCTGTGTTTTACTTTCTCGACAATGGAAATAAAAATCTTACCACTTTTCCTTGTCAGAAAATTAACACCGGTCAGTGTCCTTTTCGTGATGGCTTCTTATCACCTAAATTTAATTCTCGCCTTTCTTTTTTTTTCTTCTTTCTTTCTAGCGACGTAAATAGTGTCATAGTTAGATAGGTTGCTCGATGATATACTTTGCCCCGCTTGGCTTCGGAATGTCTTCTGAATATCATATTTTCCAAGCCCTCTTTCCTCATTATGATAAGTGTCATTTTTATCATAAACATAAGTGTTCTTTTCGTTTCTATGGTCCTTAAAACTTTCTCATTGCTCAGGTTCTCCATCCATAGTATATCGAGCGTCTTTCGATATGACCCCATCTCTGTTGCCTCGTCTTCTCATCTGTGAAGAAATTATCCTACGTATAAAAGATCGGTATTATATAGGAGTACAGCATTTTTTCTCTATTTCTAAAGAAAGTTTCCTGCTTCTTAATACTTTTTTTTTTGTTGGAGCACTAATATATTTCAATATGTCTTCGGATGTTTCTGTTCCATATTCCGTCTTCTGTTATAAATTTTCCAGATAGTTAAATTTCTGCACTTGTCTGATTTTGATTTCTCCAATTCGTGAACCGAATCACGGATGGTACCTTTTGCTAACGACCAAGTATTCAGTCTTTCAAGAAAGACTAGTACAAATTAAATAACAAATGATTGTTCTCTCTCTAAGAAATCCTAATTACATCAATTACATCATTTTCCGTCATGGAAGACGTACCCTAATAATGGAAAGAAATTTCAAAGAAAATAAAAAACATTCATTTTCTTAAAACATATTCACTATGCTTCCATCACATACTGGCGCCACGTATTGAATACGTTAATCAGTCGTCCAAATTTATTTGTATGGCAATGACATACTAGTCAAGAGCAGAAAGTCTCCTACCGCTGCTAGTAAACAGAACATGTTCAAGATTGTGGCTCGGCTCCAGGAAGGCTTATAGTCTTGGAAATACTTGTAACAGTTAAGTACTGTGATTAAATCATATAAAAGACTGAATTAGATAGCTAACATTATAGTATAATGACTCAACATACAAATCCACGCCTCTATCAGTCAAGCCAATTAGGTGACCGTCCGATATTACTTGAGTCTAGGCGTTGCAATACATTCGTCTTGGAAGACGCACACGTATTTATCAAGTTATTTTTTCGCGAAAAAAGTGCGACTTGTAAACCAGAAAATACGGTATTATTAATGTACAAAGATGTGAACAACCAAAATTTCAGAAATGTTACTTAGTGTAAAATTATTGCTATCTAGCCACATCTGAATGATTCTACTGTTTTAATTTCGTAGTATGATGGGGAAGTCACTGATACGAAGGCTCGCACTGCTTACAAAAGGAATTATAGAATAGCGATTTGGAGGTCACCAGGGAGATTAAATGAAAGAAAGAAAAATAAAAATTCATAATACTTAATTTCAGAAAAGATAGTATCCAAAGAAGAATCAGCAATATTATTGATCCTGATCTGGCGGCTCGGCTTCAATCACTTTCCCACCGCCATAAGGTTGCCTCTCCCTGCCTTTTTTTTTTAAAATAAATACTTCCATGGTAATTGTTCGTGTAAGTTCTTCGCTATGTTATCTAGACTTTATTAATTTAAGCGCATTACTAGACTGGCATCAAGATCTCATCTATTTACCGTCGAGATATTTAGATGTAATCGTAAATTTTATGCTAACAGTTTATTCTCTCGCACTTCTCGATTGTGAAACACCCTTACGGCTCCATGTTTTCCAGCCAACTGCAAATATAAATGCAATACCAATCGCTATCTTCTGTCCTCCTGATTACTCTTTCTTCTTCCCGCTCATTATTAATGTTTCTGTTGCTAATTCTTCCACAGCCTGTAACCCCTTGTACCTTAGTGGCTGTACTGCTTTGCATGGGGGTGATACTGATAAAAAGAATTCCCTTCAGTTCGATGTATTTTGTTTTGATGATGCTAATTATTATAATTAGCATCATCAAGAGAGGAGAGAAAGAGAGAGTGCATCACACTAGCAAAATGACGTTGAGATATAAATATACGAAGACCCATATACTCATCACAACATCCAATTTGATAAGGGCATACAATATGCATGAATCATAGCCAAATGTGCGTCCTGGGTATGATGATAAACTACATCCGGCAGCAAGGCCTCCGATCGGGAGGTTTTGAGAAGCGTAGAAGCACTTTTTAAATGCTGTTGTTCCCAGGTTCACACTGACACGGGGTGGTAGCATCTGCTAGGGTCCCAGCTATAGGCAAATAGTTAACCCCCAAACTGAAAGCATACGAAAGCATAAAAATAGATTTTTATAATAAAAATGCCAGAAATACATTTTTTGAAAAACAATTATCACCAGCAATATATTTGACTCTTGCCAAAAACCCTCTTTACCAAAAACACATCAATGAAACCTGATCTACAAACGAATTTCTTACAAAGAATACACATTCTATCCATACGAACCTATCCTAAAAATCTTGTCGGCATTAAATAACCTATTAAGTTTGATAATTCTTAAAAGAAAATAAACCCAATGAAAATAGGAAAATGTACGTGATATTGTGTTAGGTATAGCACTGCAGGTGGACCAAGTCTAAAATATCTTCAGTTTGGGTGACCCACTCTTACCAGACACTTCCCGATTGAGGGCATTCCAAAGGTCCTAGACGTGACTCGCCATTAAAAAAATGCAATTCTTCCCCACCGGTCACTATGATCAAACATTACTATTATTCATGAAAAGTGATGCACCCTGTGTCTACCCCTAAGGGACACGCCTAAATGGTTATGGTCAGACAGCTTATTGTTCATGTTGTTATTATTATTATTATTATTATTATTATTATTATTATTATTATGCGTTTTATAAAAGACAAGGTTTAATAAAGAAACATAAAAACATTCAATCAGTATACTTTGATTCATCTGATACAATGAGAGATAAATTATCTTTTTCCTGGCATCTCCTTATGAGTGAATTTTGATCTGAATTTTTCATTGTATAATGCTGGATCTCTGTAATTAACATTTTCTACTGTCTTAATATTAAAGAAAATATATTAAGTTGAAACATAAAATGATTTCCTCCATAACATTAACGTTATCAATAAATTATTTTCTAAAATTCCTAGCAAAAAGCAAATCATATCCAATCATTTAACATTTCCTCATTTATGGAATATTCACTCAAAGTTACTTATGGGGCTCAATTTCGATTAAACTCCTCATCGTATCAATTATATTTAAAATCACTTTCCTTTCCGGGAGGATCTTGAAATATTATATCGACCCGAGATTTGAAATTAGGGTGACGCTAGATGTTGTCACAAATTGTCATTTTGAAAAGACTTAACAGTGGTGTCTTTAGATTGTGGCAAGAACGGCTCCTGGAATGGACAACATTTGAGTGTGGCGGTTAACGCTAAGACGCTACTGAACACTGCATAATTAATATGCAGTGCAATATTCATTATTTATTCATCAAGTTCGATATAGTCTAGTAACATTCGACACTACTAGTCTCTTTGAATCAAATGCTGCCAGCGACAGTTGTTTTTTTATTGTTTTTTTGTTTGCTGATCTGATGCTGAGCAGTCGTCATTGGCAAATTCGTATCAGTGAAAGCAAAGGAAGGATAGTTTTTGGTCTAACTGATACCGCCTTTCCTTCCTTGCTTCCACTTGTCTTCTCACAGTAACTGGTTCAAAAACTGATTAAATATATATTTTTTTGTGGGGATATTATACTAATATAATTGCTCCATTAAAAATTTTAAATATGGTTAAGATATGGTGTATTTTATCAATATTGAAACACTAAAATATATTATTTATAGTGCTCTAGAATGTAAAAAGATTGTAGACATGTGGATCAATTTTTTTCAAGTAAAAATGAGTTTCTGTACAGTCTGGGGTCCTTTACTTTAAATGATTTTTTTTACTATAATTTCGTTGCCGTAATTTCGTAAGATAATAATTTAATGCTGAAGGGCGCATATTGAGGAAATAAGGCTTAGCAGCAGGACAAGTTGCAGACAAGAGAGAAAGAGGAAAGCAACGAATAACCTGCGTATCAAGATTTTATAAAGCAGACCTCTATTAAAATTAAATTCCCTTCAAATCAAATATAGCAAATAAAAGATAACCTTCTTGTTCCGTAACTATAATTTAGGTAACGTTTTTGAAGAGGTTAAAAATCGTGCATTTTCGGTGACAGCTTGCACTATACCCAGGTAACTCTTTCGGTGACCTCAACCTACCTGCTAGTTCTCTAATCTCATGGTACCTTTTTTTCCAACGTTAACGGTACAGGTAAGCTTCTTTAGCGTTATGTACTTGTAGAATATTATGTAACGGTAATCACGACAGGAGACACGGAGGAGTAATGTATAGCGACTCGGATTGAGGAATCGGAGAGCCGTGTTCGAATTCCAGTCGAATCATTCACTTACGTACTATGTATGACTCCTCTTCTTCTCCCCAAGGCTATGGGTAAGAAGAAGAACAGACCGGGTTCTATAGCCTTGGATGTCAACAGGTCTACCGCAAAAAAAAAAAAAAAATGGCAGCCTCCTGCTGGAAAAATCAGCCTCGTCAGTCATGTAACGAAAGATACATGATCGCCTAAGCGTGTATAACGTATGGCCCATAACTGAGTGAATCCCGACAAAATGGTTGTCATTGGAAAGGCAATGCCTCAGCGATCTAAAAATTTGCGAAACGAAGATGAATAAAAATTTGAGATAGGAAAAATGTATTAATTCTACATTTATATAATATATTTGTTTATTTTAAGTGGCTCAAGAGATTTTTGTGGCCTCGCATATGTGCTGATTCCTTTAAGTTTTCGTATTTTCCAGTAATGCTTTCTGTCTATTCTTTCAACCTCATCCAACATGGGGCAATGGTCTCCCTTTTCTCTCAATTATGCGGATGAGGTTTTGATCTGCATGTAACTTAGGCCATGTATGAATCATGCCCTGGTTAAAAGAGCTACTGTAGTCAGACATTAACGAAAAACAAAAGTATGGTATCTAAATCTTTGGATTAGATATTTTACGGTGAGCGTTTTTTCTCAGAATTTTTGTGTAGCTTTGTACAAGAAGGAATGAAGGCCATTTATATGTTATAAAATATATCCAGAACGATGTCAATTACTGTAATATAAGACTACGATAGACCTACTAGTATTGCGCAGAAGCTGGGGTGCATTATACGCTAGCTATATTATAAAATCAGATTTTCACAAAAGAGATTCAGGGGTTGCACTATACATGAAGTAGGCTTGTATGCGAATATGTATGGTCTATATACAGGTTAACTGAAAAGTAACTCCCTATTTTATGTATAATAGACTCTTCCTTCTAAGTATCATTTTTATATGCAGGAAGATTCCATCTTGCACAAAATAAGGAGTTACTTTTCAATCAACCTGTATAATAACGGTTTTGACTAGTATTTATAACCATTAGGTCGACTATGAAGTTTGGTATAGTATCAAATGTTTAGATACGTGAGTGATATTAGTACCTTGCCACGGGTGCCACTTTTCATAAGAAGACACCGAGACTCAACCACTATTAACTATGACTAAGAGTTATGTAAAACACCAGTAATCGTAAAACTAATATTATCAGTCTGTTGCACTTTAAAGTGTTTTTTACTTGCTTAAAGATCCGGACACTCTGCTTATATATTTGATTGGGGCTGTAAACGCCGATATTGTAAAAACCATCTTTCCGTTAAATCAAATGCAAAAACAGGAGACGAGTGTGTAGACAGCTGTGGTACGTGCAATCAGTAGCGATTCTCAACGACAGAGAATAACATTTTCATGCACTTTGTATTTATTTATACAGTCAATATCTAGCCGGCTTGCCTTCGACGTTTTTAAACGTAAGTTTTGCTTTACGCGTTTGTAATTGATGTTATATCCGGATATACCTACGTCTGTTTGAAGTGATGTGAATGTATTGAAAGATATGTAGGGAAAGGAGATACAGATTTCAATGCACTGAAAACGGGAACCGGGTTCGAATCCACTTAATATACCCTAATATAAAATTTCCTTTAATAACATTTGAAAGAATATAATCTCATGTTTGTTCATGCTGACATGTTGGTGGTGCAATGGATAACGTTTCCGAAAGAGATATTGGCGAGCCGAGTTCGAATTTCAATCGAGATTCTTTACATTCACTTTAGTGCAAGTATCGTTAGAAAAGGTGTAAATCTACATATTCACCCTTCAAATATGGGTTAAAGAGTAGGGTCGACTAGACCCTCCGCTTTTAGATCCTCTAATCAAATTTACAATCAGAGTATCTGTACCTTTAAGCTTACTTGCTTTACTTACATAACATTTTGACATAGTTAATAGAGTTTAAGTCTGGGGATCTTCTCTATGAAAATTGGAGCTTATGGCAAGGTACTAATACTACGCCCGTATCTAAACATCTGATACCCTACCAAACTTCAAAGTAGACCTAATGGTTTTAAAATACTAGTTAAAACCATTTCGTCAGACTGAATCATTGAAATGGATAAATTCTGTATTTTTTTCGACTGTTTTTTTTTTTTTTTTTTTTTTAACTTTCACTGTTAAATTTCCATTTCTGGTTCAAACTCAGTCCACATGGGGGTTGATAAGACAGACGACCAATATTTTCGTCAACCGAAATAGGCTATTCTCCATATGAGGGGATTTTGGATTTTATTCTTTATTAATTATTTGCTCTGTAATAATAAATACATTGAGCTCTTTTGGTGGATCAGTTTTAATATTTTATATTACTAACTCCACTTGGATTTATTTATTTTTTTATTTTATTTCTTCATGAAAGGGATTTGTGCATATAAAAACTGCCGTAACATTTGTTTTTTGGCGACTTCATATATATTAATTAAAGTTAAAACATCCGTTGGTATATACCATGTTTTAATTAATATATGTGAAGTCGTCAAAAAACAAATGTTACGGCAGTTTTTATATGCACAAATCCCTTTCATGAAGAAATAAAATAAAAAAAATAAATAAAATCTCCATAGACACGTAAACCAGACTAGGCGAAAACATCTTCCGTTTTAAATTTCGACACCACCACCTTACCCTGACTTGACATCTATGAAAGTAACTCTAAACTGATACAAATTATTAACACTCAACACCCCTAAGTATTTTAAACAATTCGCCCTGGCTTTTACCATGGAAATTTTGATTTCAATTGTGAATATACTATTAAAACACGTAAATTTCAGAAATAAGTTATTCCAAAAAAAATTTCGCTTGAAGATCGAACAGAGCTTACTTTAACTCAATTTAATTCAAATAATTATATTGAAGTTTTCGGCTCTTGTTTTGAAACATGAGACCTCTTATGTAGCGTGTTGGAATCATATTTTTAAATAAATAATTATATTTATGCTCTACTTTTGTATCGAGCACTATTTTTTAAAAATAATAACAAAAATACTAAAGAACTTTGGATTATTTACCTAACAAGTTCTTTCCTATTTTCTATATATTTTCACACACACACACACACACACACACACACACACACACACACACACACACATATATATATATATATATATATATATATATAAAAGATAATCCTAAGGCGCCAGTTTAGGTGAAATCTAGGTAGGTTTACCTGGCTCCTTAGGATTATCTTAGGGTATTGAGCACGTTACGTAGTTGTCTTTTTACTAGTTTGTTTTTTTTTCTTTGAACTTGGAGCTTAAACAATGGACGATTGTTTTCGTCTTGGTTTAATTTTCTTGGTTCTTCTTTTTTTTATTCCCCATTTTTCCATAGGTACCGATTTGTTCTACTGGAAGTCGAGCTATCCGAGTTTTTTTTCAAAACGAGTACCAACATATATATATATATATATATATATATATATATATATATATATATATATATATATACTCGTATATAAGCCTTTTGAAATTTTTTTGTGAAAAGTCTGATTTTTTTTATAGCTCGTGTTTAATGCAACTCCTACTTCTAAGCAATACCAATAAGCCTACCTGCAAGTTGGGGACCAGGAGATTTAAAATTTTTAATTTAAAACTGTATTTAGCCCTGGCATAACACATACTATTCAGCTAACGAAAGGATCGTAGTGTTTACAATGATACTAATATCTTGACTGAGATTTGATGCGAGGAACCCATTAGCACGACAGAAGAAAGTACAAAAATAAACCCCAAGAAATTAATTCTAGAATGAGTTATGGGAGAACACATTTTCTATAAAATTAGGGAGTACACAAATAAAATAATACTAATATGAAAAACTATTCTATCTGTCTTTTTGACAGCGAAAGGAACAGCCCAACACACAAATTACAAATTGGAGATACGAAAATCAAACAAATACAACAATTGAAATATTCAGGAAGTGTTTTAACAGAGGACAGAAAGTATAACATCGAAATACGAAGGTGCATTGGGATAGCGAAAGACGCCTTCAAAAAGCTAAGCAAAGTATTAATGAAACAGGAGAATATCATTAGAAAAATGTGTAGTGAAATGTTACGTAATATCAGTACTTCTATTTGGCAACGAATGCTAGACAATCTCCTCACAGACGAATAAAATACATGGAGAAGCAGAAATGTGGTTCTTAGAAAGGGTGCTCTGAATACCGTGGACTGAACAACTGAGAACGACGAAGTTTTAAAGAAAATAGAAAGAAAAAGGACACTTAATAGTAGCATACTTAACATAGAATGAGTTGCAATTTCTATGGCACATAATGAAGAAAGAGGCAGTGGAAAATTTGACACTCACAGAACATTGAAGTCGTACATAGGAAAACATTGCATAACTTACCTAACGAACTTGTATAAATGGTGTTTAGAAGAGATGTAAAAAAAAAAACAAAAAAAAACTAAGAGCTACAAAAAACAGGGAATTATGGGGAGACATGATCGCCAACGTCCTGAAAGGAAATAATACATAAAAGAAGAAATTCCGATTAAGTTGCTTTATGTTAGTATTAACATTCCAAAGTTAATTTAGAGTATGCAACAGATGCAATAAATGATACTGGAAAATAAATGAACTTTGTAAACTTAATCCCGACATAAACAACTTAGAAGTTATAAAAACTAAATAAAAGTTGTACAGACAAACCTTATCGGTGTTATTTAATAAAACTAGCCAAAAAATAATCTTTGCTGCCCAAATACACGTTATTTTTTTTTACGTCAGACATTATTTTTAGTGGATACTTTTTTTTGTTTTTTTATTTTAAACAGTATTTATTTTGTCTACTGGCATACTCACTCAAGAAAAATTCATTAAAGCAGATGTGCCCACTGTCAGGATTCGACATCGAATTTGTTGTAGAGTTTAGAGAGATCAAGAGCACATTTCTTACGGACTATTGCAAGGACCATCAAGTTCATATGATTTGTGGGAATCATGTTTAGAGATGATAGCAGAAAACATGGACGGAGTTATATACATATAACGCATTAGAAATTCAGTTCTAAGTAGAAAGTCAGAGAAATATACTCCAGATGAGTCAAGAGAAAATTTGGAAGAAGATTTACGAGCAAAACATTCAGCTTTATTAGAAGATGTGAACAGAACAGACTGAATGAAAAGAGGACGGTTAGAATACTTACCACGGTATTATAGATCTATCACTAGTCATGAGAACCAAATATGTTAGAGACTATACTAAACATCATTCTCTCTACTACTCTTGTACTTGTAACGGCATTCACCCGGGGTGGGTTGAGCCGGCTCCAATATTGGAGTATCATGGGAATTTGGAATTCACAAGCGGTCCCCAAACCCGCATGTATAGCACATTAGATTTGATTATAGTGGTGAAGGTTTCGTGCAGGACCATCCACACTATATGCCACAAGGTCCCCATCGACCCTCCGCAGGTTTTGAATTCAGAGTTTTCCTTCTCCTAGACCAGTTGTCATCCAAGGCTATGGAACCCAGTCTTTCCTGCTATTTACCCATAGATGGAGGGAGAAAAATAGGATTCACACCTTTCCCAAGGGTATTAGCACGTAAGTGAATGTAATGGATTCGACTGGAATTCGAACTCGGCTCTCTGATTCCTCAATCCAAGCCGCTATCCATTACTCCACCGTGCCTTCATTCTCTCAGCACACAAAGACATGGCCTCTTTGTTACGTTCACAATTATTATGAGCTGACACAAAGCGGCGTTTCTTGTGATCGGAAATATCACGATGGAACAGCCGGAAAAATTAATCCGTTAGCGATATAGCGGTTGAACAGGTAGGTCTGAACCAAAGAGAAGGCTGTGTTTTCATTTGGTATTTCCAAGAAGGTAAAAAAGAATCAATGCGTCCTTTAATCCAAGAAGAAAGCTCTGTGACACAATTCTCAATAGGAAGTTTAAGAATATCAATCTAAGGGGCGTCTCGACGAAAGTCACGAAATAAATCCCAATCATTACATTGGTAACAGAAAGATGTTTAGTGTATAGGAGGTTCATATCTAATAGACGACACAAAAGAAATATCAACAGATACTAGTGTAACAGAGAGAGGTATACACACACATACCCACATGAACGCACACACGCAAATATATCTTGTATTGACTGGAAGTGGAAATGGTGTTTATATATCAAAGTAGAATTTGGGTTAATATGTGTGTTTACCGATGAGAAATACGTTCTCAGGGCAGGAGACGATGTTTTAAATCTGAGTCACTAGTAAACAATGGGGATGGGCGTGATACTTAGTTTTGTTTAACCGTATTTGCTTTGATCAAAAAGTTGAATCATTGTTTAGATATCCCAAAGTATAATTTTGGTGAAGCGAGAACTCGTGATTGAGTAAATAATTGGAGAATATGTTTACGTGTCAAGGGATTGTTTTTCGCACTCATGGGACGATTCATGATCAACCAGATTTATCTATATAAACGCATAGTTAGGCTGAAGAAGAGGCAGATGGTCGAGCGAGACGGTCGAGCGAGACGGAAGAGGCCAAATGGGAGAGACCGCGATCGGTTGGCACATCGTCGTCACGTGCATGAGCACCCGAAGGCGTCCATTACGGGTCGCGGTGCTACAGGCCAGACAGAAGAGTGAAGACTAACCCCTGTTCTGAGAAGTCCGTATGAGACTGGACTATTAGTCATAAACCTACCTAGGCGATTCAATACGCGTTTATCACACACAAACCCTCTCTCTGTTGGGAATTCGCTGGATGCATTTTGTCTTTTTCTTTTCTCATTTATGTTAAATATTTTTATCCTCCCTGTAGCCTCTGTTCTGATGTTATCTTCTTATATAAAATATGTCAATATTTCCCCCATTGTTGTCTGGCTTCTGCAGATATTATTCTTGTTTTATTTTGCCACATTCTAAACTTCCTAGCGCCAACTCTCACAGCCGTGTCCACATCCCCAGTCAACCGTGAACGTATGGACAACACCCCGCTTACTGGATCTAAAAACTAATACAGCTTGGGCAGCGAGCAGGACTTAACCAGTTGACCGGTCGAAATAATCTACGGGTACTCAGGTAGCGTACGGCCAATTACCCCTAAGTTCGGTTCGGACCGAGTGAACACCTCAACCCAAAGAGGAAGACGCCGGAGGTTGGGGAGCTGGGGACGAAGTGGTAGACTAGTGCGTGATCCAAATTCTCAAGAGGACAGAGTTGCGATACTCGGCAAGAGCTATGTGTTTGGGTAAAGAAGAAATCAGATAAAGAAGCATGCTGGTCAGAATTATTATGGAAACGAGTAGGGAAATCCATTATTTGACTGAAAGGCTGGACAACGGAAAAATTGAAATTTGAAATATCAGTAACACTAGTAACATAAGAATAAGTAAGTCACTTGACATGTAAAGTCACTTGAAATGTAAAGAGACAGCCGTTTCTAAACTGTCAATTATTTTTATTATGTTACAACCCTGAGAAGAAGGTGAGCGATAAAGAAAAAAGAGATAGCCAATAGAATGCAAAAATACATCACATCAAGCAATCATCCAGAGACTCAAGAGACGATTCTCTTACAGTTGGAAGATATTCCATGGCCATGTATATATTTATATATATCCTAGAATCTTTACGACAAAGTGGCAGAGAGGTTTAAACAGAGAATTCATTGGTAGCGATAGAAGAATTTGAATTAGTTTCACAAAGCGGTGTGTTATCTGGAGATCGTTTCAAGAGAAAAGACTTTAGACTACAGAAATAGCTACGAATACCAGGGATATTGGAGAAAGAGAGGTTGAGTGGGGTAGGTGATTTTTTTATTTGCAAGTTTCTTTCTTTTCATTGTAATTCTCATAAGAATATGTTTTAAGGAGAAAAAATACCACGTATTCTTAAGTGAGACAATGGGATGATTAACTTTTTGTTGACCCTACGGTTTTTTCTTCGAGACGGGCTGTTATGTTAATGTCTTTTCTGTTATTTAAATCATAACTCAGGGAAGAATAGATACGATCACTTCTTTCGCAATGCGTAAGTGAAAGACTAGGCTGGAATTTGAACCTGAGCTGCTTGTTCAACTTTTAATGAAATAATGGCCAGAAATTAAATTGCTATAACACGTTTATTCTAAGTGTCTATCCTTTCCAGCTATTTATTGTACGAATTATTACCCGTACACATAACTAAAACAATAATAACAAATTAGTAGACAAAGGAACATGATAATTTATACTAATATCGATAAATATTAGACGTCATTGCTCATGTGGTTACATTAATGCAATCGACCGCTGTTGTTAATTTCACAATTATGGCTTGGTTACTATGTCGGCTGCTGATAGGTGGTTGTTGATGGTAGACTGGTGGGGACTGTGGTTTCCAATCAATATTCAAATCTTGACAAATGGAGCCGTGGGGGAAGAAGCGTGTAATTAGGTAACATCCTGTGGGAAGTCGTAGTCAGCGATAGTCTGAAGCGAAACTGACACATCTCTTCTTTAAGAACAGAAGGATTTCCTGATCGCTCGCTTAAGTACGCACACGGCTCAATATACTGTGTATCTTGCGTGCGTTTGGGTGTATCTTAATGCGGATATATGGGTGGTGCATATATAGGCATGGGCGGGTGTCCGATTGGTTAGAACGTTCTCTTCCTGATTATGAATCCTGCGTTCGAATCACTCTATGGTCCATCTGCCACATAAATCATTTCACCTAAACTAAGTTAGTAAAAGCCACGAAGATGCATCGGGTTACTGAAAATTAAAAAAAAAAAAAACAGTGAGGACAACAGGAGAATGAGGGGTTGAAGATGGAGATTTACATTACTTTTAACGTTTATATACACTTATACACTTCTCACCAAGATTTTTCGGGAAGCGCCAACAGATTCTTTATTCGTGGAGATTCCGAAATCCATAAGCAATGTAACTCTACTTTAATTATATATATATATATATATATATATATATATATATATATATATATATATATATATATATTGTGTGTGTGTGTGTGTGTGTGTGTGTGTGTGTGTGTGTGCATTTAGGCAGCAATCCTTCTTTCATGCACATTTCATTGAATACGACAGACAAGTCGCTTTTATTTAGTTTTTTTATGCAATTTATTTCTCATTCGATCTAATTATTATTTTTTTCTTTTCAGATCATAAATTATATAAAAACTGTCTGAATGTTCTTTTTATCCAAGCGCTTTCGGCTGTACATTTAGCCATTTTCAAGGATTAAATATTTTAACTGTTAAAAAAAGAACATTCGGACAGTTTTGATATAATTTTCATCCGAAAAGAAAAAAATTGAGAAATTATATAAAAAAACAAAATAAAAACACCTTGTCTGCCGTATTCAGTGAAGTGTGTATAAATATATATATATATATATATATATATATATATATATATATATATATATATATATATATAGTGGTACTCGCTTGGAAAAACCTTAGGTGTTTCGGCTTGTAGTTGAACAAACCAATAACCAAGGAAAAAGGAAAGAACCAAGAACATGAAATTGAGGCGAAAACAATCGTCCGGAATTCAAGCTCAGAGTCCAAAGAAAAAACTTCTCAAAACGAGTAAAAGTAACTACGTAAAGTGCTCAATACACGAAGTAGAGCAGACCTAATATAAACCTAAAGAGCCAGGTAAACCTAGCTAGGTTTCACCTAAACAGATCGTCTGGGTAAAACTGGCCCTTTTTACCCTGACAATCCGTTTAGGTGAAACCTAGGTAGGTTTACCTGGCTCTTTACGTTTATTATATATATATATATATATAATTTTATGGCTTAAGACCTTCCCTTTTCTTATTCATTTTTTTTTCTTTTTCATATGATGATTTTTGTCATAGATTCATTTATATACGGTTGGCTGAACGTCGAATACGACATGACATCTTAGGTGATCTCTATTTTCACTGTTCTCTGTATTTTGTGAATTTTTTTTAACTTTTGACCTGGTGTAAATGTGTGTTTTACTGCAAGCTGATGGATGGTTGAGCTGGTGTTCAATTGCAATGTTACTTTTTGTGAATGTTGTGGAATTGGACGTATGATGTCCACATGTAACCACATTTTACGGTTCATCAGAGCAACAGCAGAAGAACTATCGCTGGGTGTGTTCGGGTTTGGTGTGGATTTTTAACTTGCTAGAAATCAGATTTCTGTTCCTATCATCTTTAAGAGCACTCCTTAAAAGTATCGACGAAACATGCAACCTGTTCCTTTGATTGTGTATGGAATAGTGTTGCATGTACACGTTAAATCCCAATGTATTGGCAAAATTTTGAAAATTTTGCTGAAGTGAATGCAGTGTCGTTGTCGTTGTTGTAGACTGAGGTCGCTGCTACTACAAATCTGTTAAAGATTTTCTTCATTTTCACGACGGTTTCTTTAGTGATGATGTGACTCATGCGGAAAATTTCTGGCTGTTTATTGTAGGCATTTACAAGCACAAGAAATTTCTCCTTTGATAGGTCCCTTAAATTCTACGTGTATCAGGACCAGGGGAAATC
Organism: Acanthosepion lycidas; assembly: GCA_963932145.1. Taxonomy (NCBI): domain Eukaryota; kingdom Metazoa; phylum Mollusca; class Cephalopoda; order Sepiida; family Sepiidae; genus Acanthosepion; species Acanthosepion lycidas. The sequence continues at coordinate 121,065,890 of OZ010579.1, forward strand.
CTGGACAGGCCATAAAACCTGTAGAATTCTAAGAAGGGAATTGGCATTTTGAACAATTATGACCGAAGTTTTCTAGCTGTTTGACCATGTTTGGACTATAAAAATAGCTACAGGCCAAGGCCTTCATGTGGGTAATGTCTTCATGTCCAAAATGAAATTGTATAATGATCCTATTTTACAAGTTCAATGGAGCGATTACATGTTCACCAAAAGAAAAGAAACTGCTGAATTTGAATGATGAAGACCCTGATAGGAGAAAAAATGGAGCTGGTCACTTTGGCATTGAATTACTGCAACAAAGGGTCAGAAAGTGTGGCTTCTTTGATAGACTATGCACTGACTGACAGTGGTTGGAACCAGTGAAACAATTTCTGATTAAACATATATTGATGCCAACTACATAGTCTTTTGGTGGTTTATGGTGAACATTTACAAATATTTGATAAGGCATCTGCACGACCAATTAAATTGGTTGAATTGTACTTGAATGTAAAATCGTAATCCAAAAGCATGGCTGCCGATCGTTGTAAACGATTGGCATTATAAAAAGGAATATCTTCCTTGGGTCCCAAAATGTTATCCAGGAATTTATGGTCTGTAACCAGAATTAAATGATATCCATAAAGCTTCTTATATATTATATAGATTCTTATATATTTTAAAGGTAAAAAAGAAATGCCAAGGTTTCCTTCTCAATTTGACCATAGTTTCGTTCTGCAGGTGTCAATGAACTTGATGCATGAGCAATGACATTCTGATTACCGCCGGGAAAAGATATGGAAGATCACAGCTCTAAAGCTATAGTCAAATGCATCCGAAAACACAGTGATATCAAAAGATGGATTATAGTCTGCGAGAAGCAAGTCCAAAGAAAGTAACGATATGATCTTGGTAAAAGCTGACTTGACAAATTCCATGGAACATTCTTGTTTTGAAGGTGATTCAGGAGAGTACGAATACGATAGAGTTCTGGTAAAAAAAACCAAAAAAAAAAACCAACTGTAATGGCTTACCGAACCGAGAAAATTACGTAATGGTTTTGATGGGAAAAAATATATTCCGAGTTTGTCGACCATTCTTGTCAAAAATAAACACGAGGTACTTAATCGACGTCTGAAAAAAAGTAGACATTTCCTTTCTCAAATGAAAACCATATTGTTGAATCCGTTCGAAAATAGAAAATAGACGCTTCAGAAGTTCTTCCTGAGTTGCACCTGCAACAATGATGTCATCAATGACTGCAGCTGCTCCTGTCAAACGCATCAGCATGGCGTCCGTCGTTTGATGGAATATGGTTGTCACTGAATGGACACCAAAAGACTTATGATTGTATCTAAATAAAACTTTGTGGTTGTTGATTGTAAGGAGATCTTCGGGGTCGTTATCAACTTATATTTTAGGTAAACGCCTGAAAGGTTAATTTTAGCAAGACAAGTTCTACCATTTAGTTTTGTAAAAAGATTGTCTAGTATCAGTAAATGGTACTGATAAGCGGGATTAAAGGATTATTTAACTAAGTGGATAAATCTACACATATACGGACTTTTTGAAAACTTTTATCTTCTGCCCATGCGGAATACTTTGTTGGCTGCATTACACCAGCTTTCTAAAGGCGATCCAAGTCTTTTCTACTATGTCAATAGTAATATAAGGAAGAGAGTGTTTCGATATGAGGACTGGCTTAACCTCTGGTTTTAACTTTGGGGTGGCCTTGACCTTCGTGCAGTACGCAAGGTTCTCTTGAAAGCCATCATTGGACTTAGTTTTAAGTTTGTGTGTGTGGATGATTTCACAATCTCGGAAACAGATTAAGTGAAAATGTGTTAAAAACAGAATTGAGCGGAATACTGAAGAGATCGAACTCATCTATTATGTATAAATCAGTCAAATTCAGATCAGATTCTGTAATGTAACATGTACCAGAAAGTGTTGTTTTTTTTCTGAAAGGAAAGTGAAATTTAACTCACATGTAAGTAGAATTTTGTTATTGGATGCACTCCGGGCGATGTGATTTGTTTTTGAACAACTCCGGCTAGCCAGTTTTTTTTCCCCACGTGGATCGTGAGATCAAAATTATATCTGAAGCTGTGTCAAATTGAAAACGGACTAGAACCCTGTTGACAGAAAGAGTAATATAGTTTCTACGGAATTCGAAGACAATTTTGAAAGTAGCAAACACATAATTTGAGTCGTTTATATAATGTCGTTTTCTCACATATGTTATTATGTGAGAAAACGACATTATTTTTGCACCAACCCTATAGCATTTAATGGTGCGGATTTTTTTGCAAATTATTCCCGAACAGAATTTGAAACTTGCTTTTGAATTTGTTTCGAAGGTTAGAGGATTTTTTCTTGATACGTTTAACGTCTTTTTCTTTGCTAAAACGCTGCATGTTGTTAACGAATTTGAAAGTGAGGGTTGATTTTGAACCATCATTGATTTTTTTTAAGTTCCATAAACCTCAGGCATTCGTTCGTCATGTCGTCCATTTCCAGTTTGGATAATAGCCATATGCACAAATCATAATCGTGTGTAGATTGAATGCCAGCGATAAAGCTGAGACATTTAAATTAATCTTCAGTAATTGTCTGAAGGTGGAATTTCTCACATTCGAGATTAATGGATCCTGCGAAAGTGACGTAGCCGTTTGCGTCACTTTTCGACAAGTTGTTGCAACGGACGTGAAAGAGTAATTGGTGATCTCCAAAAATTTCCGTGAGTTGGTCAACCGTTTCTGTTAAAACCGAAAGCTGTTTTGGTGAAATAAAATTAGTGAAACACTCATGTTAATTTGTGCCCAGCTTACGAAGCAAACGTCACGATTTCCATGCGTCATCTCTGTGTAAAAAATCGCGATCGAATATGTCCTTCGAGCGCTTAAATGGCGTTTGCTGGATCGTACATGGAATCGGAAATTGTTGAGGGGTCCACCCCTTTTTACACAAATGGACTCACCCAGTACATACATATACTACAGCTACGTGAAGACCCGAGGAAGCCAGACCGAAGAGTCGAGTCGAGTCCAGAGTGACAGTGTAAAAAGGTTGTAGGTAACCGAAAGAGTGAGGGTGAGGTAACTGTTGTAGGAGTCACAGTGAGTGAGCACGTAGACTCAGTAAGAAGTCATACAGCGATACTTCAATACCAAAGACTGTATATATATTTTGCTACTAATCCGTATTCCTGGATTACTAGTTTGTATTATTACGTTAATACATTATTTTCATATATTCATTCCTGGCGTTTGTTATTTATTAGTACAAGATTTCAACCCTGAATCCACAACAGAAATGTTGTTTGCTAATATATCCACAGAATAATTTGGAATCAAATTACCCGCGCTTCGTGCGGCAATATACATCAGAAACAGCTGTGTCAGCGTTGTCAAAAGATAAATCAGAGACATCTCAAAGTTTCTTTTTTGTTGACGCAATATTTATTTCTAAGCGCTCGAAAGAAATAGCCATTTTCATTTTTTTTCTCGTAAAAATGAAAAAAAAACTGTTTTCGTAAATTTGAAATTTCCTCATTTTCAAATCTGTTATGACCGAATAGCCATGTTTTTGCGGAAAGTACGACGAACTCTGATTGTTTAGATTTACAAATCCTTAAGGGAAGTGATATATATATATATATATATATATATATATATATATATATATATATACTTAAATGGGGATTACTATAAATATATATAATTATAAATACAATTAATTTAAGTAAATACTTTGTTTTTAATTAAAGTGTATTAATTACATTTGCTGGTCTGAATGTTCGAGAAATTTCGTAGAAATATGCTTTCTCCGACAGGAATCGAACCGGCATTATTAAATATATTAAACAATTATCGGACTTCATACATTTCATTATTATGTATTGTCATTGTTTACACTAAGATAACTTTCGTGAGCAGAAAGGATCGATCTAGAAAAAATGGTGAAGATTGTGTGTTTATAAACAATAATTTGGACTGTGCTAACCAGACGCTTCTCTGTAGCTAAACAGTATAGCACGTCAGATCAAATGACGGTTTTCGTATAGGAATACTGTTTCAATTTCTGTCGCAAAATCCATATTTTCTAAAAAATTTCTCGAATATTCAGGCCAGTAAATGTAATTAATATGGCTTAATTAGAAACAAAGTATTTACTTAAATAAATTGTATCTATATATATATATATATATATATATATATATATATATATATATATATATATATATATATATAGATTCATGTTTTATATTATCGCCAAGTTATTTTTTAATTTCAAACCATGTTTATTAAATCTGTCGAGTAGTACAGACGTAGACCCAGCGGAAAATGACGAACAATAACTGATCATTACCAATATTATTAAAAGCAGAAAATAAATGGTGAGATATCTTTGGACATGGAAAAACGGTAGAAAAATATAACCACATTCACTAAGAAATTCTCTGGAGGTTACCCGTATCGGCAAAACCTGAAGAAAGCCGCGTAGCACAACGGCTGAAATATTGTCACGATAACAACAAAAAACAGGACATTAGTCCGAGGGGAATTAATGACAATTCCTCATCTAAAAAAAGGAGACAGAATTCATTTCAGACACGTTCTTTCGTTTGCAAAACATTCTTCATAGAATCTACAAGTATTTGAGTTGCATATTAAGCTTTTAGCAATAAACATTTATACGATGAAGATATTATAACTGTAAACAAAAATAAGCTGATTTTGGAGTTAGAAAATGATGTTGATGTTGAGCTGCCACAGAGAAAAGCGAACTTTAAAATTGAACAAGGGAATGTCTTCTAGGGTATCAACACTTATATCAAGCTGTTTTTGCACAAAGCTTCAACGGAAGATTTTTCCCCCTCATTTAAATAAAATTTAAATTTGAAGAAGGGAATGAATCTTATTCAAAATGATGGAAGGAGAAAGCCAGAAGATGAAGGTCTCATCGGCAAGATCATTAAGTAATAGGGTAATGCATAATTTTTCTCTAAAAATTGTAACATTGATTTAAAATCAATTAACATTTTCTTGCAAAAAAAGAAAAGAAAGTGTGACACACAGCAAGGCGGGCGTAATTCGACTTGTATTTTATATAATACATGGCATGGCGTTTAAGTAAGTATGTGTTTATTAAATTGTCAAAACATGGTCTATAAATTGTTTTTACGCCATTTTTGAAGGGTGTGTAAAATAAGACTATATATATATATATATATAGGGAATTCAGAGCAGTATGAATCCATCCAGCGCTTATCTCAAACAACCTAAAAGAGACTGTTTGACCAACTCAAAGACTGACCAAAATTCGCGTTAAAAAAAAAATAAAGCATAAAAATAAATGACAACTACTGACAAAAGTTCATTTTCTCCACCAAGACTTTCTTTTGTTTAGTTCACTGCTAACAGCAAGCAGAAAATTATTTTTTTCCTGATGATGGCTATGTAGTCGAGGAATCTGAATAATAAAAAAGAAGGAATTTTAATATACAACCCAGTGTGTCTGAAGATTTAATTTTTTTAATATTTTTTATTGTTCAATATATATATATATATATATATATATATACATATATATATATATATATATGTTGTGTATTCCGGGATGAAATCCGGTACCAATAAATAACAAACGCCAGGAATGAATATATGAAAATAATGTATTAACGTAATAATACAAACTGGTAATGCAGGTTAGTAGTTCCAGGAATGCGGGTTAGTAGCAAAATATATATACAGTCTTTGTTATTGAAGTATCACTGTATGACTTCTTACTGAGTCTACGTGCTCGCTCACTGTGACTCTTACAACGCTGTTACCTCACCCTCACTCTTCCGGTTACCTACAACCTTTTACTCTGTCACTCTGGACTCGACTTAACTCTTCGGTCTTGGTCTCTCGGGTCTTCACGTAGTCGTAGTATATGTATATACTGGGTGAGTTCATTTGTGTAAAAAGGGGAGGATACCTCAACACCCCCTCCTTAGATCCCTTTTTTGGGGGAGTTAATATTTTTTCCTTTTTATGATCCATAATCAGAGGCTCTGTATTTTTTCTTTTCCTGCTAGTCTTTCTAATTTCTGTCTCTTGTGGTTTTTGAATCTCAAACGCTTCAAAGATCGCCTCCATCGAATCATCCTTTTCAACGGGTGACGACCTTGGCTCTTCAACCCGTCTTTGTTTGTATTTGGTCAGTATGTCTTCTGTGGGTAAGTTTTTCTCCTTGTATTGTGCATATCACGTTTCCTAGTCTGTTAATTATTTTTTTCAAAGCTCTCTTTACTTCTTTGTCGACTTTCTCTATAGTGGCAAACGGTACGTTTCTCTTCTTTTTAAATACTGGTTGGACGTTTTCTTTTAATTCAATTCTAGCTGTAAATTTGTTACACCGACCCAACCCGCTCGAAAATACTTCTGGAAATTGATTATGCAATTCTTCCTTTAGTTTTATAACTTCTGATAATTTGCACTTTATCTTTTTACAAAAAGAACTAATAGGTAAATCCCATACGTCGAACTTCTGCATCCAGTCCGTTCCCACCAGATTTTCTGTATCCTTCATTACGAATATTTTGAGTTTTCTTGTTTTCCCGTGAAATTTTACATTTAGGATGACTTCTCCTTCGAATTTTATACGCTATCCTGTAACCGACTTAGCAATTTTATTTGTATGTAACATTGTTGGTCTATTAAGCTTTCTCCATGTTTGTAGGTTAATTATCGTCAGATCTGAACCTGAGTCAAGTTGTAATTTTATCTTTTTATTTAAGATTTCAAGTTCCATATATTTCCTTGTTAGTATTTTCTTCGTCATGCATTCTAGTAGCTCTTAACCTACTAGTAAATTTTCTGTTGCTACATTGGGATGCCTTGTGACCCATTTTTCCACACGCAAGATAGATTTTATATTTAAAACGACAATCCTTATTCCAGTGTAGTCCTCCACATCGATAACATGCAGATAGGGGGGAGCTTATATTTACTTTGATTTTCGTCATTATTTGCCCTGTACGTTGTACTTTTTTCATTATTATAGAATTTTCGTTTTCTTTCCGAGGAGGGTGAAAATCTTTTTTCATTATTATAGAATTTTATTTTCTTTCCGGAGAGGGTGAAAAACGTAAACTTTTGTTTAACTTACGTATATGTAATACTCCTGACATCTCAATATCCTTCGAGTCTTTCTTTATGCTCAGGCATTTTTGGCGGTCTTCTGATAGTTTTTGTAGTGTTAATCCAGGTTCATTTTGCAGTTTTGAAAGCATTCTTTTGCGCATTTCGCTATCCTTTGCAGAGACTAACCCTTGTACAAAAATAAGACACTTGAAATTGTCTGGAGTTCATTCTGCCAACTTGAAATCGTCGCAATGTTTATTCCCCATTGCGGCGAACGTGGAGTAATCATCATTTTCATCCTTTACAAGGTTAAGACATTTCCACCTTTTGTGAAAAAGTGACGTTTTCGGGCTGAAAAGCTCCGTCAGGCATGTAACTGCTTCATCAAACGTTAAAACATTTGTCTTCTTTGGCAAAATGTAATCCACAAATTTTGTGTATTCTTCCGTTCCTAATTTTCTGAGTAATAGTCGTAGCTTTTTTACTTCTGTCCAGTTTTGACAATCGATGTTGAAGATGTCTTCATGGCGTCTGAAAAATCCTCGAAATTTTTATCCTCTTGTAGGGAATATTTGGATGTTTCTATCGTGTTCCATACTGCGTCTTGAGAAAAAGTCGCCACCTTTTCAATATTGTTGTTGCTATTTTTACAATTAACTCCTGGAGTTTTAATTGTCTTTCTTCATTTTGCATTTGTCTTTCATGATTTTCCTTCTGCGTTTGTAGTAATATTTTTTCCATTCTTTCTTGAAGTTGTAATTGTTGTTCATTTTGGTATTTTACAAGTTCTACTAAAATGCTTTTAAAATCTTCCATAATAAGAGTCTTACGAAAAAACTCGATTTTCCGTATTTTAATCCTCGTAACACTTTATTAGCCAGTTGTTGTGGATATTGGCAAAACGGCATCTTTCTTCTTTTGAGTCTCCGAGAAATGCAAATTCTTGTCGCCCAAGCTGTTGTGGTGAAAAGAGAGAATTTTTCTTTCGGTGTAGGTCCCAATTGCTCGACACCAAGTCGTTGTCGGCAAGGGAAAATTTTTCTTTGTACTCTTTCTGTGTGAGTTCGAAGTCCTCGTCGCCAAGTTGACGAGGGAGAATTTTGTCTTTTTTGATATCAGGTATCTCATGTTAATTCCCCTCCCCAAGTTCTCCACTGCCGTATCCGAGTACTGAACTCGCACTCTTAACAACTTTATCCACGGTTTCATACGTCTATGTTTTGAACAATAAATACATTAAAAAATTAATTTTCAGACACACTGGGATGCATACTAATATTTATTTATTTTTTTTTTTTTCAGTTTGGTTCTTCGAGTGGTTTCAGCTGGCATGGCCAGCATCAGGAGATAAAAAAATCCCTGCTTGATAGTAGAAGTGAACTACAGGAGTGAATGATTGTTTCTGAAGAAAGTGAACTTTATCTGTGGTTTTAATTCGATTTTTATCATTAATTTTGGTCACACGTTTTGTTGGTCAAATGGCCTCTTTCAAGTTGTTTTTAAGATAGATGCTAGATTCGTGACTTTCAGAATAACCTCCTTGGTCTTTGTAACAGTTTTATTGGTTGCTGGGAATGGGATGTGTGTGTTAAGGGCTTGTTATCTTTTAGTTCTTTGGGGGTGTGAGTGATGTGTATATATTTGTGGGAGTGTGTGTATAATGTGACACCTCAAAACCTCTGCAATATATATATATATATGCTGGAGAGTGGTGCATTATGGGTAGAAAGGTGTGGCATTTCTGGTTTGCTGTGTAATCTTAGCGGTTATTTTATTGGTGGCTGTGGTTATATTTTAAATTATTCGAAGGTTTGACTAAAATAAATGATGGGTGATATAGCGGCATTTTATAGGGATATTTGGTAACTTTTAATTATTTATTATTTATTGCTTAGGCTATTGTATATTTATTCCATAATTATTCGGTGTTGATTATTATAATTAAATTTATTCAATTTTATTTACTTATATTGATTTCTTTTATATTTCTTTTATACACACGGTCTATTCCACATACTGAGAACTTTTACCCATAAATGTAACTTACATTAAAATTTTATCTTTAGCGTACACACACTTACACACGTACTCTCTCACACACACACACACACACAAACACGCGCACACACATACATACACATACACACACATATGTGTGTGTGTATGTTGGTATATGTGTGTGGATTTATTTCGAATCCAATATTTATATAATGGATATTTATTATTTGAAATATAAACTTTTTGTATATTGGACAATGTCAAATGATAAGTATTCACTATAATAACGTTTGAAATGATATATATATATATATATATATATATATATACACACGCACATACACACACACACACATATATATATATATATATATATATATATATATATATATATATATATATATATAATGAGTGTCTGTGTGTGTGTATCCTACAGGCAAAAAAAATTGAGCCTTCTAATTGATTTTGACAAATGGTGTAACAATTGAATCTAATTCACGACTGAGCGATTTTCTCTTCGTGAAGTTTTTACCATTTATTCAACAATATCAATATTTTTACCGAAGCTTCTTTGCTGGCTATTCTAATTTTAGAGCTGTGGAATTTTAAGTTTTATGATAATCCACCGTAAAAAATTTCTTAAAAGATCTGAGCTATTTTTGTCTAATCGACCTTGCTGGCTACGGCAATTTTACAACGGGGGTCCTTTTATGTAAACCTTTTGTAAAAAAAAAATAAATAAATAAAATCCTTAAAAATTTGAGCTGTTTTTGCCTTATTGACCGTGCAGGGATTTGTAAATTTAGAACACGAGGGTTTTAAGTTTGATATAAACCATCTGTAAAATATACTTTAAAAATTTGAGCTGTTTTTGCCTAATCGACTTTGCTGGCTAGAGTAATTTTAGAACCGGGCGATTTTAAGCTTTATGCAAACTCTCTGTAAAAATAAATCTACAATCTTAGAAAGATAATTAAAACAAAGATGATATCGAACATAGTAACTATTAAATCTTCAGGCTAGCCCCGAACCTTTGGCGCATATATATATATATATATATATATATTGTCAAACCTAGTGAGCCAGACAAAGCTACCAAGGTTTCATCTAAGCGGATCGTCAGGGAAAGCTGGTCTGCTCTACGGTTGTATTGAGCTCTTTTTAGTTAGTTGTTTACTCGTGTCGGCGTTTTTTTCTTTGGGTTTCGAATCTGTATCTGTGCGATTTTTCATGTTCCTGGCTCTTTCTTTTTTTCCTTCGAGATTGATTTGATTATTGGCAAATCCAATATTCAAAGGTTTTTCGAGACGAGTATAGTTACCTATATATATATATATATATATATATATATATATATATATATATATATATATTCCAAAATTAGCACAACTGACTACAAAACATGGTCAGTCTTAATCGAATTATTTTCGGTGTTAGTAAAGCATCTTACATAAAAAATCATTCCTGAATTTCTATTTATTGAAACCCTCCCATCCGCATTTATTACATTTTTACATCCCGTCGTGTATTACCCCCACCCGAAACCATTTATAACATCTGATATTTTACTGACACTATTTATTGCGAACAATACCTTTATTTGAAACACACACACACACACTGTTGATTCTTTCCGGAAAACCGTTTTCTTTGTTGTAATTCATATAAATTTGCAAATCATTTGTTTAGATTTAACATCACTTTCTGTCTTTCTTCTTTTGAAGTTTTTTTTTTATCGCAAATGAGTATGTATTTTTGTACAAATTCTTTATTTATTCTTTTTTTTTAATGCAGGAGCGTGTTGAGATGTTGTGTAATGGACATTTTTCTGTTGTGTTCTTCTTCTTTTAAAGGGCCATGTTTCTTCACGACATGTGCGATCATGGCTCTTCACAGCTTCTTCTCCCTCGTGGTTCCTAGCAGCGTTTCTGTCTTTGTCAAGGCGCCTGCCCCAGATGTTGCCATCCATTCATTAGGTAGATCACACACTGCCTTTCCCTAACAACTTATCCTCTATATATTCTGTGAATGTTAAGTTCTCCAGGCACCCATTCCTCATTATGTGTCCAAGAAACTTCATCTGTTTCTTTCTGCTTCTTAGTGTTATTTTTGTTAAACTTTTCTTTAAAGCTTCTTCGTTGCTTACTCAATTTGTTCATGGAATTCTCAGCATCCTCCTGTAGAATCATATTTCTTGTACCTCTAGTTTTCTCTTCATCTGTGTGAGATTATCCAGCACTCACTGCCATACAAGATGATTGCGGCACTTTTCTTTGCTTTTAAAGAAAGTTTCCTGTTTCTTAGTAATTTGTTTAGCTTTTGAAATGCATGCTTCCCTAATCCAATGCGCATTTAGATTTCGTTGCCCCATTTTCGATCCGTTTTCAATATTTGTACCTGTTTGATGTGTTCATCCCTAATACGTAATTCTCATCTTGGGCTTTTTCTCTTTTGCTGACCACCATATTTTCTGTCTTTTTCCAGTTGATGGCTAGTCCTTTTTCTCGCTTTTCTTTACTCTTTTTTCTAGAAAGTTCTGTAGTATTTTTTTATTTGCTGTCAACCCAGTATTATCTGCGTGTCATATATTGTTATAGTTACGCCCCGCTATAATATATCCTTGCAAACTCCCGTGATCCTTTCCGATAGCCTCGCTGACGAGGTTGAATAAGGCTGGAGAAAAAAAAGATATTTCCTTTAAGCCCTTTTCTACTTTTATGTACCTATATGTGGCGGTCATATCAAATATGGGCATCCACTAAAAATATCGTTTGAAGCAATATATATATATATACACACACAATTTATTAAAGTAAATGCTTTGTTTCTAATTAAGCAATATTAATTACATTTACCGGCCTGAATATTCGAGTAATATTTTAGAAAATATGCATTCGGCAACAGAAATTGAACCATTATTCCAATACGGAAACCGTCATTTGATCCGACGTGCTATACCATTTAGCTAAAGAGAAGCGTCTGGTTATCAGAGTCTAAATTATTCTTTATAAACACACAACCTTCGCCATTTTTTCTAGAACGATCACTTCTGCTCACGAAAGTTATCTTAGTGTAAACAATCACAACACATAATGAAATGGATTACGTCTGACAATTGTTTAATATATTTAAAAAATGTAGGTTAGATTCCTGTCGGAGAAAGCATATTTTCTTCGAAATTTATCGAACATTCAGACCGGCAAATTTAATTAATACATTTTAATTAAAAACAAAGCATTTACTTATATAAATTGTATATATTTATAGTAACATAATTGTATGTTCAATTCATTTTATGAAATTTATTTAAGCAAATTAACTTAAATAAATTGTATTTCTATTTGTCTTCTTACAGTTGATGGCTAGTCCTTTTTTCTTGCTTTTCTTTACTCTATTTTCTAGAAAGTCCTGTAGTATTTTGTTTTTATTTGCCGTCAACCCAGTATTATCTGCGTGTCATATATTGTTATGGTTTGGCTCAGCTATACTATATCCTTGTAAGCTCCCATGATCCTTTACGATAGCCTCGGTGTCGAAGTTGAATAAGGCTAGAGAAAAAAACAGATATTTCATTTAAGCCCTTTTCTCCTTTTATATACCAATTCAATTCATTTTTTTAGCTTGTTTGCCCCCATTATGAATTCCTGATTATTCCAACTTCCTTTCGAAATATATATTTTCCCTAACAGTTCCAATAGGTCCTTTTGACGTAACAAGTAACATGTTTTTCTATTATCTGTTACCTGTAAAACAAAGTGCACATCAGTATCTGTCTATATTTCTGAGATGAGGTAATATCTTTATCTAATATTTCTGGGTCGCCACTTATGCTCGATGTTGTAAGCAGCGGACGATCCCTTTCTTTACGCTCTATGGATGGTGGGAGTTGAAACTGAGGTAATGTCCCATGAATGTCGGTTTACGGTATACGGATGTCTTGAACCCATGCTCTGTTCGAGATATTAGAACATCCAGGAATGGGAGTGTGTTGTTACTCTCTTTCTACATTGTGAACTGTATCGAAGGTCTTATTCAGTTCACATGGTCCAGTAGAATCTGAACATCTTCCTAGTGTGACCAGAGTATGAAGGTGTCATCTACGTATCTTAACCATATAGTTGACTTTAGAGATATAGAATGTAATGCCATTTCCTCAAAGTAGTCCATGTATATATTCGCCATTGCTGGTGATAATGGCGACCCCATTGCTAAGCCCTCATCCTGTCGATATATGTGTGCACAATACCCGGTTAAGGCAGTGGAGAACTTTCAGAGGGGAATTAACAGGAGATAACTGATAACTGACATCTATGAAATATAGCACGTGGAACTAGAACAGTCTACCCAGTTGAGCGAAATAAAGGGTTCAGTTCGACATTCCGAAAACCTGAAGAAAGCCGGAGCGTACAACTGCCGAAACGTTGTAATAAATATGGGGACAAATATGAGGACAAAAGTTCAAATAATATAAATAAAATGCACACGATTCTGCATACGTATTGCTCTCTCTGTTATCATTCTAATCAGCTAGCTTTTTTTTTTGATACAGTGACACAGCCGCACTCTTATTGTCCTATTTTCAGTATAATTCTGCTTCATTCTTTATTCATTATGATTCAGATCAATAACTTGGTTTTGTGGCTCATTAAATGAGCTGGTGGAGATCGCATTCATTTGCCCCTGGTTTCTTGGTAATGCTAGGGAAATGATCTATTTTAGGTTGTCCTATATGTAGTTATTATCAGATATTCCGTTTATTACTTCTGTGATCTTGTCGATGTCGAAATCGTCTAAGGCTGAGAGCATTTGTGTTACGATCCTATCTTGCATACTTTTGTCTATCGTAGAATTCTCTCTCTCTCTCTCCCATCGTGAAATAGTCCTCTGAAGTATTTGACCCAGAAAATACTTGTGTAGCTGTATGAATGAATAACGTATTTTTATGTGTCAATTTGACTTTCTTTTTATATTCATGCAGCGTATAAAATTGTAAACATATATTTGAATCAAAGTACACACTGTATATTTTACTAACCTTTTTGATAATTAACGTATTTTGTGATATGGAATTGTATGAAAACAATGATGCCACCTACATGAATCCATCACAAAAATTCAGGATGGAGAAATAGTACGTACTATAATCTTCAAATAACACAATATATGGATCGTTTAGTATAGGATAATAAACATAGAAAGTGGGCCGAATTCTTTTCACTCCCTACCTCAAAAAAGTAATGAGAACAATAGAAGAACAAGTGTTGGATTCAGTTTATTCTCTTTCATTGACGCTGTCACACGTGTAGAAGGTCTGTATGAACGCCATCATTTTCGTGGCAGCCATCTGTAATAGAAAATTATATTATATAGGGGTGACAAAATATTTGGACCAGTCTGTAGAATAGACTGTACTAAGAGAAGTTTTGCTCAATAACGCAAATTTCTTCAAAACGAAATTCAACCTGAAATCTTGAGTCATATTCTTAAATCTCCTCGTCAGAACGAGACGTGAGTTGCATGTCATGGATGGCGCCAAACTCGTTCAGAAGTAACCAAACTATCAGCAGTATACAAACGATTTCCCAGATCAATGTCTCCGAGTGAATGAATCCTGTTGGTCTTAACGAGAAACATCCTTCTGAGAACATTGCGAAACTGCGCTGTAGAAGCACAAACAAAAACTGAACCAAATAACAGAAAGTACATCACATGAGAACTTTAAAGTGAAAAAAGAAATAAAATGCGTAGAATATGTAACTCGAAGTGAAAATAATTGCTTAATCGAGATGCTGATGTCCGACACTATTTTAGAGAAGATGTTACGAAGGAAATACAATACAATACTGGAAGGAATAATAATAGATACTGGACTTGAGAAAACTATTTTCCTGAATAGAAAATTAAAAGGAAAGCAGCACTGGCTGCTCGGTCAATCAATACTTAATATTTCCCTATGCGGAAACGCTTAATATTACCATTATCATTTTGGTGTTTTAAGGTACATTGAATCAGGCTTTGTGGACAAGTTGACGAGAATTAATCATCCCAAAAATATGCCATCTTCGTAATCAGGCTTACAGCTATATGATGAAACAGCAGTTCTTATTCAATCACTGAAGTTAAGCAATGTCGAACCTGGTCAGTATCTAGTTGGGTGGCCATTTGGGAATACTAGATGCTGTAAGTTTGGATATGCAGGCAATGTAATCTGTAATAGCTTGGAAGGAAAAATCAGAAAACCGAGTGAATTCAAGTCAGTTTTTTGTTACAGTAACTTACACATAAATGCTGTCAGGAAAGGTATAAATCCACCTCTTAGCTTCACAGTTATGTTAAATAGTAGGACTAGTATTGAAAAATCATCATCTCCAAAAGAATACAAAATTCACTAAAAAAAAAAAAAATACAAAGTTGAAAGAAAGAACAACAATTTTGTAAAAACAACTCCTTCATGAATGCAATAGTACAAAGGCCAGAGAGAGAGAGAGAGAGAGAGAGAGAGTTCCAGGAACTCCTTCCTAAACAAGAAACAAGGTGTGAATGTTTTTTCAAATATTACATTCTTAACTTCTAGTTGTGTAGTATCAATAGTTATCTATCCACCATATCCTAGTAAATATATCACATATGTTATGAATTTGTTTTAAGGTACGTTAAACCAGGCTATGCGGACAAGGTGACGAGAATTAATCGCCAAAGATATGTGCAGGGTACGTTTACTCTGAGTTAACAAACGTAACATAAACGCAGCTGAGAAAAATACTCTGAGGTGATCGGTATTGGGGAACAGCTGCCCGAGGCTACACCCCACAACACAAAATCCCCAAAAAACATTACATTGAAGATGAGGGTCTGTAGTTAAACCGATACCAGCGCAAGCAATGGCTGGGTAATTTTTATCCTTGGCTAGGGTGTACCCGCTCGGGTTCCCCACGTTAAATCTGACCTTGTGTTGCATCCCGCGAGGAGACCAAGTTAAATACCTCCTCGGAGTTAATAGGTTGAGGCAAATGTGGAAGTGATACAAAATATTCAGAAATACAGATCACTACTTCCAAGACAAATGTTCAGACGAGTTCCATTCTTTAGGGCCACCAGCTCGCATCAACCTCATTCCCTACGTATTCCATTGGTGAAAGGGAGTTTTCACTCCAAATGATTCTCGCAAGAACCGTTATTTTGTAAAAAAAAAAAAAAAAAAAAAAAAAAAAGACTCTGGTGTGAATGTTTCCCGAATATTAAAATCAGAACAACTTCATGTGTAGGGTCAACAAATATATATCCGCCATATCCTAGTAAACTTCACATTTTACTTCCATCTTTGACTTTCATATCACATATCTCCTTCAGTAGCGTCAGCCTTGAGTGGCTCTTGGGTCTTGTGAACTTAAATAAAAACCTTTGGAGTAAGTAACATTGAAGTCACAGAGCTGCATCGAGTATTGTTTTATTACGATCTTTACACACCGAATGATATATATATATATATATATATATAATCCAATGGGTAAATATAGGTAGATATACGAGCGACCGAACGTATTCGAATACATATAAATACTCTATAGTGTAAGATTAAATAGTGCCCATGAAAGTCGGAGTTGTGCAATTCTACACCCAGAATCGACAGTCTGTTTCATGCAAAATTCAATCCTTGCTTTTAGCACGAAGCAGACGGCTGAATTCAATGTCCGCTTTTATATTTACATATGCTCCATCTTGATATTGAGCACTTCACCTCATAAATGTAGCATACCTTAAAACTATATTTTATCACATAATTATATGGTCATCCCTAGACAGACTGTTTCGCTGTATCACGGCTTTTCAGAGGGGCTAGACATCCGATTGTTTCAAGCCGTAATCGATTACAGACCGATTTGGTATCAGTCAGAGATTTCACACCTAGGCTAAAGTCGCACGAGGAGAGAGGATGGGAAATTTTAACGTTTTCTATGCGAAATACGTCAGTGGCCCGGAAAGCTCAATTCAATTCGGTTGAAGAGCAATGCGTTAATAGAGGTATGAGCCACTGTTTTTAAAATTACCTGTTTCTCACGAGAACTCCATCAGATTTCCCAAGAGCATATACATTGTCATCCACAGACAAACTGTTTCGCTGAAACAGCTCCTCAGTGTGAATAGACTTCCGATGGCTTCAAGCCTGGATCGAAACTCACTCAGAGATTCTACCCCTAAGCTATCATCGCACGGCAGAGAGGAAGGGATATTTTAACGTTTTCTATGCAAAACATATCAGTGAACGGGAGAGATGGAAGTGCAATGCGTTAATAGCGGTATGAGCCATTTTTTTTAAAAAAAATTAAACTTTTCTCACGAGAGTTCAAACAGAATTCCCGGTAGCATATATATAGATATTATTATCCACAGCCAGATTGTTTCGCTGTATCTCAGCTCTTCAGTGTAGCTAAGACGTCCGATTGATTCAAACCGGGTTCGAAAGCCGATCGATTTGGTATCAGTCAGAGATTCTACCCCTATATATATATATATATATATATAGTATATAATAGATCTTAACGAACTCAGAATTTATTAATTCGCAATAATGTCGATAGTCATATAATTGATAAACGAATTAAAATAACCATGAGCAAAATAATAAAAATCGAACAATAATACAATAAAAGGGAAAAAAACAAACATCTGTAAACTATTCCCTAAAAAGAAACTACACAGTAATCACAAACTAGACCAAAATTAAAAGGAACTTAATACATAGATACATATCACCTCACGACAAAAACATATAAATTATACTTATCATATAACGCAAAAAAAAACTAATTATTAACATATTGACCATCGAATTGACAACGAAAACTAAATAAATAAAAAGTTAAACAATGTGAATTTGCATGTCCACAGAGACTATTTGCCTCTCATAATACTTCAGAAAAAAAAAGAACATACATTGGTTACACAACAACCACATTACCGCGCCGATTAAAATGACATTTATCTATTAGGTTGTTGCAAAAATAATGTCGTTTTCTCACATATGTTAGTTTGTTAGACAACGACATTATTTTTGGACCAACCTAATATTAATAGACCAATTAAACTAAATATACCTAATCAGAGCAACAATAAATACAAAAAAAATCAGACAAATCTTTAATAATAAAAAATGTATGATATGATATAAAATATAAAAAAATTAGAAGCTAATAAGAGAAAGCATAAGAGGAAAAAGAAAACACTCAAGATAAAAAATTCATATCAAAATTTGGAAAAAATGTACTAAATATTATTCATAAATGAAAAAAAAAGCAACTCCGAATGACAATATATGTATATATATATATTTATATATATGGGTGGCCTGAGGATTGCGTTTAGCCTAAAACCATCTGTCGCCTCTGAGTGTTGACTTCAATGCTCCCTCATATATATATATATATATATATATATATATATATATATATATATATATATATGGTGTTTACCTTGAATTCCTTGATAATATCCAAAGAAGAATCAGCAATATTATTGGTCCTGATCTAGCGACTTGACAGTCATTTTGCCACTGTCCTATGGTTACCTCTTTGTGCTTTTTTTAAAAAAAAATAAATACTTTCATGATAATTGTTCGGATGACTTCACTATTGTAAGTAGACAGTATGAATTTAATCACAGTACTAGAATGGCGTCGAGATCTCATCACTTTACATTTGCGCTAACTAGATGTAGCCATAAGTTCTATGCTAGCATTTTCATGTTTCTTCTCGCTTTTGGAAATCCCTTCCGCCAACTTTAATCTGCACAAATTAATTGCAATGTTAATCGCTATCTACTGCCCTCCTGATTAATATTTCCAATTACCGCTTATTATTAATGTTGCTGTTCCTAATTCTTCACAGCCTTTAACCGCTTGCGTTTTAGTAGTTTTACTGTCCTGTGACGTCTGCCTAGCCGCGTCCGTCGTGCTATCCTGTCCTGTGACGACCAACTGGCTTGGTATTGGTCGCGGCACCAAATGTGACGTTTTAACCTTTTGGTGATTCGGATGGGAATCTGGTTACATTTGGTATCAACCTTGTCGTTACCAGCTCGCCTCCAACGTCTGGTTACCGAAGTAACTGTTTTAATTTCCAGTCTAACCTACCCACGTTGTGAATTGATCTTAGGCAGACGAAATCAATCAGTCGCCGGGCCGTAATGCAAGCCGAGTTCGATCAAGGGTAACACCGCACAAGTATATGTAAAAGAAAAAAAATAATAACTCTAAAAGTTCAAATGTGTTAAAAAAAGGATAACAATATTTTAAATCTGGTTGCTGAATACAGGACTGCGTCTTCTTCCCAACCCGCTATATGGATTCGTGACACTTTGTGTTTGTTAGGCGAGTCTTAACATCTTAATTTGTTTGTTCTTTAAGAAACTGGTTCTTGGTGTATCTTAAGGTGATATTCGTAAAACTTGTTTTGGTGGTGTGAGTCGTTCTTTAAAAATAATTGTTCTTGGTTAGAAATTGAGTCGTGATTTGCGTGAATCTTTCGGTCAACTCCTTGCGAGACGGGCCCAACTCTTAACTCAGCTGCGAACTTCACTGCAAACTTAAACTGGAACTGGTTTTCACTCGCTGCGACTCTGCTTATATGGACGCCGACCAAAACCGAGTTCGGCTTGTCGGGGTTTGAAGTTCCTTGATAATTCTAAACCCACAATCCACTTCTTTGTTTTCGGTCAGGAAAATTTTATTATTTTCCATTTTTGGAAGTCTTTCGTCTTCCCACCTTCTTCTGTTCTCATATTGGTATCTCACCATGCCCTCAGAGGGTGACAACGGATTTCCCCTCTCTCTCACAGCGGCATCTCAATCCTATCCCTTCAGTGGGGCGCAACAGGCCTCCCCTCCTTCTTCATATGATTACCTCCGCCTAACGCTCATGCCACCATTCAGCCAATGGGCGCTCAGCAGCGTGGGCGAGGACAGACTAGCCTCGGTTTAAAAAAATCTTGCTCAAAGAAAAAAAAAATCTTCCTTTTTCTTTTTTTTCCTTTTTCTTTTCTTTCTCTTTCTTTCCTTCTGCCCTACAACAAACCCTTGGACATTTATCTTAGCCAAATGTAACTTGGACCTTATCACCCGGGGCCTTCGCCAAACAAGTGGGTGGTCAATTAGACGTATTTGCATTCTTGGTGCCAATTACTGATCCGATAAAATAGTTTCGCTATCATAGTCAGCCCTGATAATAACCAGATGCTCCTCTCAATGATATTCTGCATATAGACAGAGGCTTAATCTTTCCTTCATGGTGGTCAGCGGACATTTTTGTTTTTCTCGGACAGTGCGTGCTTAATTAATTTTTATTTTTATGTCTTTAGAATTCTGCGGGAGGTCTCTTGTTCAACTTGAAAAAATCTTTTTTTATCATTGCCATTGGAAGATTGGATCTTACTCGCCGCCCCGTAACATAAATCATATTAAATTCTGTGTTTTACCTTCTCGACAATGGAAATAAAAATCTTACCTCTTTTCCCCGCCAGAAAAACCACACCGCTCAGTGTCCTTTTCGTGATGGCTTCTTATCACCTAAATTTAATTCTCGCCTTTCTTTTTTCTTCTTCATTTCTAGCGACGTAAATAGTGTCACAACCCTCCCCTATCCTATTTGTCATTTACTCGTAATTGAGACCTAAACCCAAATACACTATTTAGCATGCATCATGCATCTGTCCCATGCAATTCTATTCTTCTTTTCTTTTCTTTTTTTTACAGTTTTACTTGCAAAGTGATGTACTTTTCTTCTTCTTCTGTTCTACATGCAAATGTAATGTTCTTTTTATCTTCTTCGTTCTACATGCAAATGCAATGTTCTTTTCATCTTCTTCTGTTTTACATGCAAATGTAATGTTCTTTTCATCTTCTTCTGTTTCTCATGCAATTTAAAGTGTGCGTGTGCCTGTGGGTGCATGTGTGTGGTTACTATGTCTTGTTCTTCTTGGTCAATGTTTTTCTCTCTGCTGTAGGAGGTTTTTTCGCCGCACGCGTCGGTTTCACGTAAGCCTCCTCCGCCGGTCTTTCTGCAATTCCTTCGCCGATTCTGTATGAGTAAGGAACACTGCTCGGCATCTCCCTCTCGAGTTGCTGCATGCTCATTTGATTATCGCTAGTTAATTAACTCTTACTTCTAATCTTCCATATTGCCATACCCCCAATGGCTATAATTATGAATGTACCCATCATTGCCGACCAACAAGCCATACATTTCCCAACGCACTTAACTTATCCCTCAATTGATCCATATCGATCTTTTCTATCGGCTTCATTAGTACTGGCATTTTATTCAATGTAACATTGGAGAATCCCCTCACTATTGGCTCCCACAACTCTGTACAATTGACTAAGCTTCTGCCAATCATTTCTATGATTGAATCTTTCTCTTCATATCTTTCTTCTTCCTGGTAATAGGGGGGTAAGGAAATAGATATTCCAAATGCCGAACATCCCATGGGTAACTTTAACAGGGATAATGGTGGCTTTACTCTTAATGTCCTGTGGACTCTCCTCCACATACCCTAGACCAGCTAATGGGTTTCTGTGTGGCCACTGCCAACACCCCGTCTGAAATACTGATAGCTTGTGGTAATGCCGTGTTTGATAATACCTCTACTTGACAAGTTCTCTTAATTCCCTCTTTCTTCCCTTCAAACAATTCTAGTATGCACATTTTGTGGTTACCAGCTATATAGATAAGGCTTAACGATGCACAATTCCTAGAGCATCATTTCTACACTTTCTAGCTTCTTCAGCTGTTAGCAACATGAATTTTGTTCTACTCGAATTTAAAGTATTCTGTTTCCATCTTGTACCTTGCTACCATTCGTGTAGCTAACATCATCATCATCAACCCTTTCATTTTGGTCATTCCTGCAAGGTAACAAGATTCTCTTGTTTTTATTCTTCATAACCATTCGGTCTTGTTCAATTCTTCATTAACTCCTAGCAGACAGAATGGTCCGGACAGGTGCGTGGGGCTCCTACTTCAAAGGCCGTACTTTATGACACCACTGATGGCCAGACAGCAATGCCAATAATCTTCTTCCGTCCTTCGTGAGGTGCAGCTCGCGACTCCATCCCTTCCATCCACATCCACCACAGTCAGCCAGTAGATTTTTGGATGAGCCAGTATCGTTATCTGTCGACACCGAGTGCTTCTATTCTGCACCGCTTTCTTTGTTCTACTGAGACTTGGGGTTCTTCACCCTTCTCAATCTCATCTTCAGAGGTAGTTCCTGCTCGACCTCTAACCTTCCCTCGGTGTTTAATTCCCGTTCAGGAGGTGTTTTGTCCTCTTCTTCCTCTCCTGATTCTTCCTTCTGTTTCGAGTCCGCGGCCTGGACGTCTTCATTACTTCTTGACGCGATGTCTAAATCTCTCCTGTTTCTTAGTCTTTCTTTGAGCTGGGAAAGGGGTATTTGATTCTCTTCCTCCCACTCATTGAATTCTTCGTCACGTTTAGGGTGCCTCGTTTTAGAGCCCTTGACTGCTTGATTGGATCTCTTCGTTTTACTCTTCCTTTTCTTTAGGCATTGGAGTGCGACGGTGACATCACAGGGTCTTCTCTGCACCGATTCAGGCAACGACTGAACGCTGCTGATCCCCGCCGAGGGTTCCAACTCCGTCACCCGGATCGCTTCGCCTATCTGGCTAAATCGATCTATCTCTTCATTTTCCTCGGAAACTTCTTCCGTCTCCATTTCTTCCGGCTCAACCAGAGTTACATTCCTTTTCCTTGTCTTCTTAGGCCTCGGTTCGCTCATTTCCAGGTTAGCTACTTCAGTCTTCTTCAGATTGTTGACATGGACCCTCCTTGGTCGTCCTGCCACTTGATCCCATATTACATATGATACTGGACCCGTCTGCTCTACTATCCGGTAGTACGGTTCCCATCTTTCGTCCAGCTTTCCTTCTCTCTGTTGGATTTTATAGTAGACAGGGTATCCAACCTTGAATTCTACTACCTTTCTTTCAGCATTGACTCTCTCATTTCTCCTCTTCTGTGCCCTCTTTATTCTTCTTCTGGCCTGTACAAATATTTTATATTGCTGTTCAAGCAACAACTGATGATGATCTTCTCCCATATACTTTCTTCGGGGCTTCAACAGGTTATCCACAGGCAGGACCACGTCTCTGCCAAACAACATAAAGTAAGGAGAAAATATGGAGGTTTCGTTTATCGTAAATCTCACGGCCGCCAAAGCCTGCGTCAAATAAAAATCCCAATTTCCTGTATTCTCTCTGGCCAGCTTGGCCAGCACATCTCCCAAGGTTCTATAAAACCTTTCCACTTTAGCGTTTCCTTGGGGGTGATATGGAGATGCTTTTACGTGCTCTATATTCAAACCTGTCAGCACTTCTCTCATTATGCTATTCTCTGTGCCATTATCAGTGACAAGTTGCACAGGGGCGCCATACCTAGGGAAGATTTCACTTATCAAATCGGCTACAGTTTTCGCCTTCTTGTCTGGTACTGCATATGCCTCAGGCCAATTTGTTAGCCAATCGACAAAACTCACTATATAGTTGTTTCCTTGTACAGTTTCCCTGTATGGTCCTGATACATCCATGCTCACTTTCTCGAAAGGGAAGTTCGGCAAGTCCATCTCCTCCAATGATGCCATTTCCTGTCTTCTGCTCTGCGACTGGCACACTACCCAGCTCCGAACATAGTTAGTGACCTCTCCGTACAGTTTGGGCCAATAGTACTTTCTCCCTATTAGATCATATGTTCTATCAATTCCCATGTGACCCAACCTCTCGTGGCACTGTTCCAATATATCTGGTCTTAAACTTTTGGGCACATACAATTTGGGCTTGACTTCTTCATCCCTACCTGAGAGATAATACAGCCTTTCCTCTATTATTGCATACTTGGTGGTCTCTCCTGCCTCCACCTTTTCTCTAAGGGCAGCTATTTCACTGTCTGCCTGCTCCTTCTCAATTCCTTCTGTCCAGTAGGGATCGGTTGTTATCGGTGTGTCCCCTTCCTCCTCCGATTGTAACATAGGGCGATCTTTTAGCTTATTAGAGTTAATTACTCCGATTCTATAGGCTTTATCATCTACTCCCTGCTCTACTTTTACAGATCTTTCTTCCAGTTGTTTCGCTATTCTTGAGAGTAAATCTGCACACGTGTTTTCCTTCCCTGCCAAATACTCTATCTTACAGTGGTAGCCACTTAACTTTAGCACCCACTGTTGAATCTTCTTATTATTTGTCCATTCTGCCTGCAGTAGGTACTGCAGAGGCTTGTGGTCTGTCTTTATAGTAAAAACCGCACCATTCAAGTAGTAGTCCAGTTTTTGTAGAGCATACATGATAGCATATGCTTCTCTTTCTATTACTGGCCATCTTTGTTGTTCCTCTGAGAGCTTATGAGAGAGAAAGTATATCGGTACCTCCTCTGGTATGCCTGGCACTGGTCCTTCTTTATCGGGACACGGCTGGGTAAGAACTGCTCCTACACACTGCTCACTGGCATCAGTGTATAGTACCATGGGCTTGCTGAGGTCTGGGTACGTCACCAGTGGGATGGCTGTCAACTGTTCTTTTAAGTTATAAAATGCCCGTTGACAGTCTTCTGTCCACTTGAACCTAGCGTATTTCTTCGTCAGGGCTACTATTGGGTATGGCAATTCTCGAGAATGCCTGGACGAATCGTCGATAGTACCCTATAGCTCCTATAAACCCTCTTACTTGTCTCACTGTCTTAGGTTCCGGCATTTCCCTTATGACTTTCACCTTATCCATGTCGGGTTTAATACCGTCTCCGTTTATAACAAAGCCCAAATATCTAGTCTCCTCCTTCAGAAGCTGACACTTTGACAATTTCAATTTTAAGCCGTGCTTTCTTAGCCTTCCAAGCACTTTTTTTAGATGGAAAAAATGTTGTTCTACTGTTTCTGAAAATATCAAAATATCAGCTAAATGTGCCATGGCAAAGCTCTCGCATCCTCCTAACACTTTTGACATAAGCTGTTGGAAGATTCCCGGGGCATTGGCTAAACCGAATGGCATCACCCTGAACTGAAATAGTCCCAAGTGACACGTAAATGCGGCCTTTTCCTTGTCAATACCTGCCAATACCCGGACCTCAAGTCCAACGCAGAGAAGTACTTCGCTTTCCCTAATAATGCCAATATGTCATCGATTAGTGGCAATGGCACCGCCAACGGCTTCGATATAGAATTCAGTTTCCTAAAATCTACACAAAAACGGTGCCTGCCATCTTTCTTACCTACTATCACGATTGGAAAGCTCCAAGGGGAGATCGATCTTTCGATCATCCCAGCTTCCAACATCTCTTCTACTGCCTCTTCCCCAAGGGGTCTCTTATGAATAGGTGTTCGGTAGGGCTTCAATTTCACAGTGGGGGTGATCGCCGGTGTCGATTTTCATGTTTACTGTGTGGGTCTGGCCTAATTCCTTATCTGATTGGGCCACCACATCTCGATTATCTCTCAGCAGACTTCCCACTCTGGCCCTAAATTGATCAGGTGCCAATATATCTTCGTCTACTATTCCTTCTGGTTTTTCTATGAGTTTTCCCTGTTTCTCCTCGAATCTCACCCGATTCAGAGTTCGTAGGGAGTAATGCTTTTCCTATCTCTTCCCCTCTCTTCACCTTCATCGTCTTTTGGGCCTGGTTCACCATCATAATGGGCACTAATTCAGCTGCCTCCACTATTGCCTCACACAGAGTTACCTCATTTTCTTCTAGGCCCTTCCATTCTACAGGGACCAATTGCAGGGTTCTTTTTCCTATTTTCTTCCCTGACATTAGCCTACCCTTTCCCGACACCGCCGTTCTGGGGGGTAGCTTTACATCTTCCTCCACCACTATTGTTATATCTTCTTCCAGTGGGCATCCCAATGACGTTCTCTCGCCATTCACTACCAGCACAGTGGGGTTGAACTCTATCTGACCCCTCTGGCTCTGAAGCCAATCTTCTCCCAAGATTGCTTCCGTACACAGGTTGGCGGTTACGTAGAAGTTCTGGGTGCTTCTTAATTTCCCAATCCTCACAGGGGGCCTCGCCATCCCTCTTATCTCCAGGGGAGCTCCATCTCCTTGCGTGACACCTAAGTCCGCTTCCCGCAACCCATTCTTCTGTTTCACCCGTCTGTATGCTTCCTCTCTCAGCAATGAAACAGACGCTCCTGTGTCTATCAGGGCTTTCATTGCCCTACCTCCTATCTCTGCCCAACAAGATAGCTCCTTCTCTTGCGTCAGCGAAGAGAATTATTGGGTTTTCCTTTTCCTGAGTTCCCACCCTTGGGTCATCCCAGACATAGGTGCCGGTAGCAACAAACTCCTTTCATTCTTCTCATATGGGGGAGTTCTGCGTTTTCTGCACCTGTGCAGTCCCGGCTGGACCTCTCCCAGTCTCCCGCGGCCGCCCCTAAGAGTACAATTCCTCTTCAGGTGCCCTGGTCTCCTACAAAACCAGCACCTTCTTGTTGGATAGTTTACCGCAAAGTGTCCCACCTGACCACATATCCAACATTTTACTCTTCCTCTCTTCAACAGGACCACCCTCCCTCTTATTCCTGGGGGGACCTGCCCTCTACCTAAGTGGCTCTCCCGACCACATGTCCAACGTTTTACTTTCCTGCTTTTTAACTGGGCCACCCTCCCTCTTAATTCCGGGGTGGCCCGCTGGCTTTTCCCTGGCTTTGTCTCTTGGGCTCGGCCTTTTTTATCAGTATCGGTGGGGCACCTTTTTCTCAACTCGCACCACTTGGCTAGGTGTCCCTTCTTCCCACACCTAGTACACTTATCCCGCTCAAAGTCTGGGGGCAAACCCCACTTTGTCTTACATTCCGCTGCTCTGTGGTCCTCATGTCCACATGTCCAGCAGACCAACCCGTATCGACCCGGCGTGGGCTTATAGAACCCATGCCTTGTTGACCAAGCCTTTCTTGTGGGATACCTTTCCCACACCTCAGGCTCATCCACCTCTAGCTTGACCTTCCGATTCCACGCGTGGGGTTTTCCTCCTTCCCCCTTTCTTCCGACCTCTCGACTTAGCTCTTGCTTCTTCCCACCTCTTTTTACCTTCTCCCAAACTCTCTGGCCCTCTTTGGCCAGCTCCACTGCTGCCGATAACCTTAGCGGTCCTTCCTTCAAAACATCGTGACGAACACGCTTCCACATACAGATCAGCCAACTGGGCCTGCATAACCGCATTATTTCTCACTACCTCTGGGAAAGCTAATGACGACAGCTTCTCCGTTCGGGTCTCCAATTCTCCAGGGGTTTCATCCCTCAGCTGCGTCATCTTCAGGAGGGCTCTCATGGTCTCTATCGCCGTCCCCTCGTCAGCGAACTCCCCAGTTAATAATTCTTCCAACCTTTCCCATGTCAAGTGGGGCTCACTGGCTAAGAGTCCTTTTACGAACTCAGACGCTTTCCCTCTGGTGGCATCATACGCCAAATATAGGGCCGCTTGGTCTGAGAGTCTATATATTACGCGGCTCTTATCCAGGACTGCAAGCCTGTCCCTAAAATACCTTGAACTCCCATCAAAGACCGGGACACTCGGTCCACCCAATAATTTTCTTAGGTCTACCGGCAATCCCCGTCCAGCCCCCTCTTCCTCTATGTCTACCCTATCTGAATCGTAGTCAGACATATTTAACACAGCAAAAAAAAAAAACAATCTGAACAGCAACAATCGAAATTGGGAGATCAACCGAAAATAAAGTGTCCTACCTGACAGACGATTTCCAGCTCGTTTTTCTCAGGTTCCGGGTTGTCGTACTAGAGTGTCTGGAACCGTATGGTTATAGCCAACCAAAGTCCTTTGGTTCCCACTCTAGACTGTTTCAATTTGTGTCCTTGAGACGCCGTGTGTTTCCCTTGTCGAATTTTTTTCTGCAACTCCTGTGGCAGCGACTGATCCAGGGTCTTATCCTGCTGTCACGGCAGCAATTGTGACGTCCCCCGGCGTCGCTGCGCCAAATGTGACGTCTGCCTAGCCGCGTCCGTCGTGCTATCATGTCCTGTGACGACCAACTGGCTTAGTATTGGTCGCGGCACCAAATGTGACGTTCTAACCTTTTGGTGATTCGGATGGGAATCTGGTTAGATTCGGTATCAGCCTTGTCGTTCCCAGCTCGCCTCCAACGTCTGGTTACCGAAGTAACTGTTGTGATTTCCAGTCTAATCTACCCACGTTGTGAATTGATCTTAGGCAGACGAAATCAATCAGTCGCCGGGCCGTAATTCAAGCCGAGTTCGATCAAGAGTAGCACCGCACAAGTATATGTAAAAGAAAAAAAAATAATAACTCTAAAAGTTCAAATGTGTTAAAAAAAGGATAACAATATTTTATATCTGGTTACTGAATACAGGACTGCGTCTTCTTCCCAACCCGCTATATGGATTCGTGACACTTTGTGTTTGTTAGGCGAGTCTTAACATCTTAAGTTGTTTGTTCTTTAAGAAACTGGTTCTTGGTGTATCTTAAGGTGATATTCGTAAAACTTGTTTTGGTGGTGTGAGTCTAAGTCGTTCTTTAAAAATAATTGTTCTTGGTTAGAAATTGAGTCGTGATTTGCGTGAATCTTTCGGTCAACTCCTTGCGAGGCGGGCCCAACTCAATTTAACCCAGCTGCGAACTTCACTGCGAACTTAAACTCGAAATGGTTTTCACTCGCTGCGACTCTGCTTATATGGGCGCCGACCAAAACCGGGGTGGGCTTGACGGGGTTTGAAGTTCCTTGATAATTCTAAACCCACAATCCACTTCTTTGTTTTCGGTCAGGAAAATTTTATTATTTTCCATTTTTGGAAGTCTTTCGTCTTCCCACCTTCTTCTGTTCTCATATTGGTATCTCACCATGCCCTCAGAGGGTGACAATGGATTTCCCCTCTCTCTCACAGTGGCATCTCAATCCTATCCCTTCAGTGGGGCGCAACAGGCCTCCCCTCCTTCTTCATATGATTACCTCCGCCTAACGCTCATGCCACCATTCAGCCAATGGGCGCTCGGTTTAAAAAAATCTTGCTCAAAGAAAAAAAAAATCTTCCTTTTTCTTTTTTTTCCTTTTTCTTTTCTTTCTCTTTCTTTCCTTCTGCCCTACAAAAAACCCTTGGACTTTTATCTTAGCCAAATGTAACTTGGACCTTATCACCCGGGGCCTTCGCCAAACAAGTGGGTGGTCAATTAGACGTATTTGCATTCTTGGTGCCAATTACTGATCCGATAAAATAGTTTCGCTATCATAGCCAGCCCAGATGCTCATCTCAATGATATTCTGCATATAGACAAAGGCTTAATCTTTCCTTCATGGTGGTCAGCGGACATTTTTGTTTTTTTCGGACTGTGCGTGCCTAATTAATTTTTATTTTTATCTCTTTAGAATTCTGCGGGAGGTCTCTTGTCCAACTTGAAAAAATCTTTTTTTATCATTACCATGGGCAGATTGATATATCTTACTCGCCGCTCCGTAACATAAATCATATTAAATTCTGTGTTTTACCTTCTCGACAATGGAAATGAAAATCTTACCACTTTTCCTTGTCAGAAAAACCACACCGCTCAGTGTCCTTTTCGTGATGGCTTCTTATCACGTAAATTTAATTCTCGCCTTTCTTTTTTCTTCTTTCTTTCTAGCGACGTAAATAGTGTCACGGTGACACCGATTCAATATATATATATATATATATATATATATATATATATATATATATATATATATGGACGAATGTCTTCATTTTAGTTACTACGAACAACAAACAGTTTTGGATTTTGGATCCTCTTAATTTAGAAGCATGCTGGTCTGGTTAACGTTAAGTTCGAATTGAATCTTTTATTTAAATTAGATTATCGTTCTGTTGTTCTTGTCTACGGATATCTCGTTTCGTTTCTCTATAGTTAATAAGTATTCACTCTCTTTTCAATGATTCTTTGTCTGAGGCACCTAGCCCAGGGATTGAACTCACAATTATTGCGTCACCAAATCTATGATGTAACGGTAGACAACAGTCTAGTAGAATAAATTCTACTAGACTGTTGTTCGCTGTTCTTCAGATTCGCTTGACTCATTTCTTCTTTTTTGTTTTTTATTTCTTTTTTTTTTTTCATTCTTGACAATCACTACTTTTTTCCCACGCGTTTGATGTTCCATCTTTTCTTCTGTACATTCTTTCTTTCTTTCTTTCTTTCTTTCTTTCCTTCTTTCTTTCTTTCTTTACATTTCCAAATTTTCTTTCTTTCCTTGCATTTCCTATTTTTCCAGAATATATATTTGTATTTATTTTTCTTCCATTATTCGCAATTTCTTTACATTTCCAGGTTTTCTTTCTTTCTTTCTTCCTTTCTTTCTTTCTTTCTTTCTTTCTTCATATTTTCAAACTTTCTTTCTTTTTTCTTTGAATTTTCTACTTTTCTCCGAATCATTTCTCAGTTTATTTTTGATTTCTTGCAATTTCTTTACATTTCAAGATTTTCTTTCTTTCTTTCTTTCTTTCTTTCTTTCTTTCTTTCTTTCTTTCTTTCTTTCTTTCTTTCTTAATATTTCCAAACTTTTTTTGTTTCTTTCTTTTTTCAACTTTGCCCGGAATCTATTCTTTGTTTATTTTTTCTTTCTTTAGAATTTATTTTCATTTCCAGTTATTCTTTCTTTCTTTCTTTCTTTCTTTCTTTCTATTTCCCGACCTACTTTCTTTCTTTACATTTCTAAACTTCCTTTCTTTTTATTTACATTCACAGACTTTCTTTCTTTTTATTGATACTTTCATTTTAGTAATCTTGACAATTTTTGCTCTCTTGATATTTATTAAACTTAGCCCTGTGTGATACAACATCAAATGGGTTTGAGATAATTTTTTTCAGGAATAACGCTGCTATATAGAGAATGTCATCGTGCCAGACTTGGGAATCAGTCGTCGAAATGCTACATTCGTTATCGCTGACTTTGACAATCTAACATCAGTACCGTCAACTATCTCAGCTACAAGACAGGTGACCATTATTTTGTCATTATCGTAATTTCGGTTCTTTCTTTCTTTCTTTCTTTCTTTCTTTCTTATCCATTAGCCCCTTTCTTTCTCTTTTTCTCCTTTTTTCTGTTAGCTTCTTATTTTCCTCTCATCTAGGCATTCTGGCACCACCCATGCCAATATCATCCAAGCACCATTGATGACTCTCTCTCTCTCTCTCCAATTTATGTGTATCTCGAATACTTCCCACTCACTCATTACAAACGGTCAGGCTGGCCAGTCGTTTTTCAGCGATGATGTCGACATTGGAACCAATGTCTTTATTATATTTTTTCAGTCTATCCGATAGCTAGATATTTCTTCTTCGCACAGCGTCTTAAAAATTAGGGTCTGGTCACTCGCTTTCTTCTTCCTTTTGTTTGGGAATGGACAACACTTAAATTCTCCCACGCAAAACAGACGATGAAAAAGAAAAAAAATTATGCGAAGAGATGGAAAGAAGACGAAGATGAAGAAGAAAGAAATATACTTGACAAAGAAAAAGGAGATAAAAAGGCGATGAAGAAAAATTGCAGAAAAGAATCGCAGAGAGGGATTGGGAGAGTGATTGGACAAGCGAAGGAGTAGGAGGCACATTAAAAGAAGAAGGAAGAGGAGGAGAAGTAGCAAAGAAGAAGGAGGGTGAGATTTATGATTCGCTTTCCTACACAGATTCATTCGTGAGTTTTTCATGTCGAGGCTGCTACTATATTCTGATTGCTCGCACACACAGACAGGCTGAACACACGCATCTATGCATCTATCTATCTATCTATCTATCTATCTATCTATCTATCTATCTATCTATCTATCTATCTATCACAGCCCACTCGTTACCTATCTATCTATCTATCTATCTCAATCGATCTACCTCAGTTTGTTCATATCTCTATCTATCTCGATCGATCTATCTCATTTTGTTTCTATCTATCTATCTATATCAGAATCGATCTATCTCACTTTGTTTATATCTGTCTATCTATCTATATCACAATCAATCTATCTCATTTTGCTTATATCTATCTATCTATCTATCTATCTATCTATCTATCTATCTATCTATCTATCTATCTAACTTGTTCTTTTTCTATATGTAAACTATTTGCGGTTTTACATCTATAGTTTCCATCTAAAAAATAAGTATTCTTTCTCTCTTACCCACCAGATTTAAAACGAGACACCATGTATGTTTAGAAATAGTCGGTCAGTGCACACCTTTATCTCCCACGAAATTTCTTACGGTGGATCTCTGACCTTTCTCAGACGACAATGTTGAAATCAATAGATGTTGATCAAAGAATTTATAATGGATATTACTTTGTTTCATACTGTGAACCTGACTTTTATAATATTTTACAGTATTTTACATCAAATCCTATAAAACAAATACCTCTCATACAAACAAGCGCGTGTGCTCACAAGAACAGGTATGAATGTGTAAGCTAATGAAATATTGAATAACTATCAACAAATACGTTTTTACCTTTCTTAAGATTTTGACATTTTTAATCAGAAGAGGTGGAGGATATAAAGCAATCATTCATCATAATGTGGGGATATATTTCTTAAAAAAAAGTACTTTATTTTTTTTTCTCTGGAATAGCGTTTAAGAAAAAATGGCGACTAGATCAGTTAGTGGTTTTTTTTTTTTCCATCGCAACAGGATTTAATTAATTAAAGAATATTATTTGGAATATGTTCCTCATTGATTGTTTCCAGTTGTATCAATAATTTCCATCACTGATATTGCAGTTATTATTATTATTATTATTATTATTATTATTATTATTATTATTATTATTATTATTGCTGTTGTTTTTGTTTTTATTTCCTTTGATTTCTGGCGTGTACACATTTCTAAGTTTAGAAATGGCATCATGACACTTTCCACTGAATATATATATATATATATATATATATATATATATATATATATATATATATATATATATTATATATATATGTGTGTGTGTATATATATATATATATATTACATAGATAAATTCCTTTGTACTTGTGAGAACTATTTTTTGTATTTCTTTGAGGTATAGACTTCCAGAAATCTCTTCAATTAGTCTACTAGAATCATTTCCAACTATTCCTATAGCTCAAACTACAACAGGAATTGTTGATGTTCCCATGTGCCACATTTTTGAGATTTCGATTTCATTATTATTATTATTATTATTATTATTATTATTCACAGCATATTTATACAGCGATATCTGGGATGGTGCTGTGCAGTCCTTACTGTCCAGCTTTGGCAGGGTTTAAAAGTGATTACGTGGCTCAGTGGGTGATCTCTTTTTTTCCACCCTGCAATCTCTATCCCACAGATGAAACGTTCTAAGCCTCTTACTTATCTATCATTTTTGCTATGGTAAATGTTCTCAACCCTAGCTCAATTCTTTAGTTCAACTATGTCAACGCTTAACGTTTAGGTACTACAATGCCATGTTCTCAACATCAAAATTATCCACATTCTGTTCGCATTCTTTTCGTAAGGAGTAAGTTCCATATCTTTCAGAACAGTTAGATTGTGGAACTGATTACAAACAGGTTACTTCCCTGAACATGACGATATTAACCTTTCATGTCTAAGGTCAAAAGATATATATATATATATATATATATATATATATCCTAAATAGCCTCATAATATGCACTTTATAGTTTCTCATTCTCCTTCTCTAACGCCCTTACAATAATCTTACTCAGTTAGAGTTGAGAGATTTTTGGGCCTTGTATTGGATATATATAGATAATTAAAGAATATATATATATATATATATATATATATATATATATATGTATGTATGTTTGTATGTATGTGTGTGTATGCATATATATATATATATATATATATATATATATATATATATATATATATATATATATATATATATATATATATATATATATATAAATATATATATATATAAATATATATATATATATATATATATATAAATATATATATATATATATATATATATATATATATATATATATATATATATATATAATGTGTGGTGTTGGTTGCTGGTAAAAAAAAAAAATTACAGGTCACCAGTTGTGACTTGAGAAAATAAACCAATCATTTTTTTCATTTCAACGACAGACTGTATCTAATAATTTCCTCGGTGTTGTTGCTGATCCGAGAAGGCAAACTTTATGTAATGGCTCTATTTACAAATCAAAACCTTCAAAGATTTTTCCCATGTTTTTTTTTTATTTGTACAATATGCTAATTCTCCAGTTATCATTGGTCTTGCAGACTACAGTTAAATCGCACTAAAGTATTGGTCATCTTCGATTCAACCAACTAAATTAGCGTCGAAGCACATCATAACATAAATGGGGGGGGGCGCTTGAGAACATCGGTACTGTAATCAACTTTATACCATCCAAAACATGTTTTTGTTTTAATTAACCCATAAAGGATTGATAATACGTGAAAAAAAAAAAAAAAAAGAAAAGAAAAAGAAAGGCAAACCCATATATCACTGGTACTGTAATCACATTAATTGCTAATCCTCCCCCCGGGATTTCATAGTTTAAATCATTGTAGTTGTAGATCTTTCTTTTCGTTCAATTTTCATATCAAATGAACTTGAGACTTTTATCAGGTAGCAAATCATTTACCGCTTGTCTTTTGGGACTGCATATGGTTTATTCCGTATTGTCCTTAGTAACCTTACTTGTTGTACTTTTTGGGGATTCACGACAGAAATATCCTGTTTTTTCCAGTGTTCTCTATTATTCTGAACGTTTGCATTTCTTTTTAATATTTCTGATGTAATTACAATACACTTCTCTTTCTGCTCCAAGTGCTCCAGTAATTATAAGTACTACATACATTTTTGTTCGGTTTTAATCGTCCTATGAGATATTTTCTCTAGATATCCAAGGTCTGTTTTCTTTTTTCATTTATTATGTATGTACGTATGTGCGTGCATGTGTACGCTTAGTTACAGTTCTAATAAAATGTTTTTAATATATATATA
>OZ010579.1:121113525-121166025 GCA_963932145.1 Acanthosepion lycidas
ATTTATATTTATATATATACTTACATATATATATATATATATATATATATATATATATATATATATATATATATATTGGGTGATTTTGTTAATCAACTTTTCATTCTCTCACTCGCTCCCTCTATCTCTCTCTGTATATATATATAGAGAGAGAGAGAGTGAGAGAGAGGGGAGTGTGATTCGTGTGCGCTGTATGTGAATTATATGTTAGTACATGGTTATCATCATCGTCAATATAATTTTTATTAACATATCTCTGTGTACGTTTTGCAAACTTTATCTAAATATAATAAAGCTATCCTATATATATATATATATATATATATATATATATATATATATATATATATATATATATATTATATATATATATTCTGAAGGTTTTAAGATATTGTCAGGGAATTTATTAAAACTTCTTTGCATGCATTCTTTCTGCATATATCCTATGTGTACCTCATAAATGTACTTTAGAAACCCGTTAAAAAGTGGGTACATGAAGAAAAAAATAGCCAAAACATACTAAAAACAAATTGTACCCTCAAATTATTTCTGTTATTTTTAATATATTTTGAGAAACTTTGAAATGTTTAAAAAAATTTTATTCTCTCCTTATCACAGGATCATTAATTTTTACGCGAAATTTGACTTATCCTAATGAAAATCATTGATTTAGAAATACTTCCGAAAATCCGATAATTGTCCGACCTTTACGACTTATGCAGGAATCAATCTTATTATTTTTTAAAAGTTTCTCTTTCTGGAAATTAATATATACATTTTTTTTTATACATCTGTTAACTCTCACTTACTTTATGATTAATTGTCGAGAAATTGTTTTTGTATCTTTTGTTTATATTCAATATGAGTCTGCCGATAATTTAAATCATCAATTATTTTGGTTAAACAGGATTCCTACCTACAGAAAATCTACTCTGAATTGTGAAATAAAAAATGAATTAAAACTAAGACATTATTTAATTCAAAATACTTTTAATTGCTTTTATGTATAGAATATGTTAGAGACAATATAGTCTTAAGAAGGTCTTTTTCGATGAATAATGAATTTTAGTAGACTTATTTTCATATTAAAAAACAATTAATCAGTAGAATTTTCAAATATTTAAAATTCTGCATTAATTTTTAGTGGCCAAGCGATATTGTTAGTCGATTAAAACTATATTTACTCATCATAAATGAATATCAACAACTCCTAGTATTTAAAAGAATTTTGAATTATTTTACCTGTATATAACAGTGTCGTACATAGATTATCAGAAAATAATAGTCACCTATAGTATATGTAAAATTTATTGGTAATTTTTTCAACAATCGCCTTCGTAAGGAAGACTATAAACTTAAAGTACTTAAATATTCAATAAATTATTAGAATTCTTAAAATATTTTAAATTTTTAAGATTACTGGGTAGTTAAACAAGTTATATCAAAAGGCGTACATATTGTATTCGATGTGTAACTGTCCCCCTTAGTTAAATTTCCCAAATGTCAGGCTGTCTATAAATCACTCGACATGCCAAAAATAACCACTCTGTCATAAATACGATGCGTTTCTGAGATTTTTTTAAACTAAAATAAATGATATTTTATTCAGTTCAAATTAATTAAACTTTAACTCAGCTATTGTTTGTAAAATAACTTTTCAGGAAATTATATTTTACTTTTTAAAGAATATTAAATAAAGAAAATGATGTTTTTTGGGTTTTTTTTTTTTTTGGTTTTTTTTGACAAATCTGTCAATGTGGACAAATTCATCGATTTTACTGATGTATAGAAAAAAAAATTCAGTCAGTTTAAATTCGGTTTGAAATGCATCAAAGTATTTAGCTTATTGGGAATATTAAATTTAATTTATTAGCTTGGAATTAAAACTAAAAATAAAGATTAAAAAATATTTCCTCTTTTAAAAATTAGGTACTGCTTTTTTGCAAATATATGGATATAGATCCGACAGTATGAAGAAAAATATACGGAAAAAACAAACAAAAATCCTTATATGCAATTATGCTGTTTTAAATTTTAATATAATATCAACGTCGGACGTTTCGGTCTAATAAACCATCTTCAGGACATATTCATAAAATATAATTAACATTATCAATTCAACATGACAAAGACGATGGACATAAGAACAAGACTTATCCAAACAGATAACTGAAAGTTTTATATGATCAGCGTTCCGTTTCTTCATATATATATATATATATATATATATATATATATATATATATATATATATATATATAATTTGTTTATTTAGGCAGCAAATTCTCTTTTACGCATGTCTGATTAAATAAATTAGAGGCATTATGTCTCTAATCTATTTAATTATTTATATAATTTTAACAGTTGTAGCGCATTTCTTACATCAGTTGATTATAATACACGGAAGATTATTCGTGGGCATGTACAGATTATGCTAAAAATAAGCAGACATAATGACTGCAATTTATTTAATCTGGCATATATATATATATGTGTGTGTGTGTGTGTGTGTGTGTGTGTAATGTATTTTTTATTTATTAATTCGACAGATTTTTTTAAGACAGTTATTTGATAAGCATATTTGAGTAGACGCTCCGTTTATGTTTTCAAACACTATATTTATTTATTTTCGTATGCCGTCTGAATATTCGAGATATCATGTTGATGAAAAACATGCGCTCTCCTATAGGATTCGAACCTGCCTTCTCCATGGCGGCAAAAACTTTTTTTTATATGCAATGTGCTTATACCGAATCAGCCTTGAAGTAAGTCGCAGATAAATGCAAATCTTTCTCAAACACAAATATTCTTATCTGTTCGGTTTCGTATCGTAACGTAAACAAGGCAATTTCTAAAGAAGTCATGGAGTTTTTTCGTACTAGACAAACCGAATGTAAAGGCCTATAATAATAATAATAATAATAATAATAATAATAATAATAATAATAATGAAACGATTGATCATCTTGTATTGCACGATATTGGCACCCACTGAATATAAAACCCGGCATGACAGAGTAGGTCAATATCTGCACTTGATAATTTGCAACTTCTACGGGAAGGAAACTGAAAGAAACTGGTATGAACACCACCCAGACCCGGTTACGGAGATAGGACCTGTTACAATTCTATGGGACTACACAATACACACTGACAGAACAATCAAAGTCAACAGCACAGACATTGTTATTAGAGACCACAAACAAAAAGAAAAGTGCCACCTTATTGATATGGCTGTCCCGGCGGACTGCAATGTATCTTTGAAGATATTCAGAAAGCTGTCAAAATACAATGAACTTGAAATAGAAATCTCAAAAATGTGGCACATGCAAACATCAACAAACCTTCTTGTAGTTGGAGCCCTCAGATTGGTTGGAAAAGATTCCAATGGATTCATTGAAGGGATTCCTGGAAGTCAATGCCTCAAAGAGATACAAAAAATTGTTCTGACAAGTACAGCCCACACTTTACGAAGGGATTTGTCGATGTAATTTTTTTTTTTTTTTGCCAGGCGAAAGTGTCATGATGCCATTTCTAACCTTAGATCCCTGGGAGGGACCCGGAAAGAAATGTGAAAACGCCAGAAATCAAAGAAAATAATAATAATAATAATAATAATAATAATAATAATAATAATAATATGGTTGTTTCTGTAGACCGCAAAAAAATATTTTTTAAAAGAACAAATCGTAAAATAAGTGAACTTTACCAGATGAGAAGAAAATGAATAACATCGAAGTATTGATTGTAGTCTTTAATTCTGCCATCTGTAAGAATTCCAAAATGACTTATATCGGAAGAAATTTCTGGAGATGAAGGATACCTTCCAGTCAAAATTTCTGAATTTACCAAAAATACTGAAGAAGTTATGGCAGAATTGACATTACAGTGATAGCTCCACTTAAGTCGTTTCGAGTTAAATTAGTTTCGAACATACGTCAGTTTTTCTTAAATATTATATGGAAAAATAAAATTCGCCTTAGGTGGTTTTACTCGAGTTTACGTCAGCCGTTAATATATTAGAAACGTCAAAACACTAAAATAACAATAAATACATATAAAATCATATTTAATTAAATTTACAAATTATATATATATATATATATATATATATATATATATCATAAAATGATCATAAAAAAAATTAGCATAATAAAGTATTTTCAAATTCCTGCCGACAGGCTCTCGTGCGTTGTTTTTCAGCTCCAACACCGATTTTGAATTCATACTTGTTTACATCTGTGCTCTGCCTTTGACCTTCTTTCAATTACATTTCTATTGTGAATTAGAATACACCTTTGCCCCTTGGCTTCGAAGAAAAGTCTCGGTGCAAGTGCCTATGCTAACCGTAATAAGGCTATATCACTTGAAAATAAGGTGGGAATTAGATATTCTATTCAGAATACTGTACGTACGTATCATAAATACTGTAATAGGCAATAAGGAGGATCTTATCTGCAGTTTATATTATGATTATTTCGTCTTAAGGCATTTTTCCGACCTAAACTGTGACTTCTGGTACCAATTAACGATGTAGGCTGAAGTATATCTTTACTCTCATTTGAATCAGGTTGAAATCCGGCAGATTCTGTTGGGATTTCAACGTAAACATGAAGTAGAAAAATAAATCGAAAAATAACAATATTTTTTCTGACAAGTATCTGACAGGTGAAAAAAATTGGCGTTACCCATTTAGATAAATTATGTTCGTTTTTAGGGTTTGTTTCTTTCTTTTTCTTCCAATAAGTTTTATTTGATTTCTTCACTCCACTTTCCACTAATCCTGGGTAGGATGATAAACTACATCCGGCAGCAAGGTAGAGATTAGAAGTTTTGAGGAACGGGGAACCAATTCTTATTTGCTATGGTTCCCACGTCCACCCCGACCCTGGGTGGTAGCTCATGTTAGGAGACCAGCTATGGGCAAATATTAACCCCCAAGCAAACTAAAACATATGAAAGTATAAAAATTCATATTTATAATAAAATTTCCAGAAATATATATTTATAGCAAAATGAACAGCAATACATTGTATCTGTAGTTGAAGTTAACCAACAAAGGTTAATATTCCGCTCAGCAAAATTAACCAACCAGCCAACCAATCCGTTTCCCATTAAAACAAACGATCTTCCGACTGCATCCACCAGGTCTATGTAAAAACTATAAATAATATCTGCCTCCTACCAGAATGGTTGATACCCAACTCCACAAAAGCGTCTCTCTGCTTGGTCTCATGCTTTCCCCTGACATGGGGTTGAACAACTACATTGCATCAGTAGCTTCATCTACAGCTAGGAAAGTTGGTTCTCTGTATCGCGCCAGTAGGTTTATCTTACCTGAGTCAATCCTTCAAATCTACAACTCTACCATTCGTCCTTGCATTGAATACGTTGCCATATATTATCTGGTGCCCTCGCTGTCCATCTCGACAAAATCCAGAGAGAGATATTCAATGTGATTGGTCCTGATCTGGCACCTCTTTCTCACAGACGTGATGTAGCTACCTTCTGTTCTTTCTAGAAATATTTTCATACCAACTGCTCTGACGAGCTATTTTCACTGGTACCCCAACTCCATGAATTTAAGCGTGCTACTAGGTTGGCATCTCGGTCCAACCCTTTCATTGTCGAAACAGTTTAATGTAATCACCTCTACTACTCCAACAGCTTCTTCTCTCGCACTTCCCAGTAGTGGAACTCCCTTCCACCTACTTGCTTCCCTGATAGTTATAATCTTCAATTATTCAAATGTAATGTCAATCGACATCTTCTGATGCCTTGATCCTGATCCCCGTCCTTTTCTATAACCTTTCCTAAAGCACCACTCTTTAGTTCTTACTCTCTGTAACCCCTTGCGTGCTAGTGACACTCCGGCCTTGCTTGGGATGAAATGCTTAAACAAGTTAACATCAAATATTGAGTATTGAAAATGATTTTTTTTCCATTTTTTCCGAATGTCTGTTTTTAATTTATTTTTTTAATTATCTGCGGATGATGTTTCCTTAAATTGATTTTTTCTCGGCGAATCCCGATCTAAAATTAAAGAAAAGTTCACTATTATGAAATATAATTCGTTAGTTTAGTGACTTTGTCGTCCTCTATAACGGCCATCTTTATAATAACACCCAATTTTTCATAAATGTTTTAATCTCTTTTAGCGAAATTTCTATTTCACGTCATGTACAACCTTGTGCAAATTAATTGAAACAAAACGAATAATTCCGTTATTATTTACATTTGTCTCTATTTTTCCAATGAAACATGACCCAGTGCACATGTTATTACTTCGTATCTCCATTCCACGAAGTCATTCCTTGCAGAGTGACCACAGATTCACGACTGGATTTAAATCAAGAGAGTTTCCGGGCCAGTCTATAATACTTTGATTTGCTCACTGATAAGGCATGATAGTGTGTTCGAGCAGCGTTACAATTTTCGTACGCTTTCTTGAAGTAAAATCCATCGCAAACAATAACCGTAAGACAACTAATCGACAGTCGAGAAAATAGTGTCTGTGCGAGATGAAAATCTGATGCAATGACGGATGACGCAATATTTTTCAAGGTCAAACAAATTTCATCACACACTCCGAAAATAGATTCATATTACTGCACACCACTGCAAATGAATTAATCTGAGGAAAAATATAAATCGATTACACACTGTCAATCCAGTCGGTCTAAAACTGACCGTATGGTGACTGAAAGGAA
Organism: Acanthosepion lycidas; assembly: GCA_963932145.1. Classification (NCBI taxonomy): domain Eukaryota; kingdom Metazoa; phylum Mollusca; class Cephalopoda; order Sepiida; family Sepiidae; genus Acanthosepion; species Acanthosepion lycidas. The sequence goes on from OZ010579.1 coordinate 121,120,236, forward strand.
ACTGAAACAGTTGTTTCAATTAATTTGCACACTGGTGTATATTGCTTTATTTTATTTGTATGATAGCAGTCATCAAAATAAAAAAAAATCACCATCATGTTCTTTTGCTTTTGGCGATCATGGTTTTCCAAAATTTCCTGTCCTTTACAGCCCTTCGTAAATTTCGTCCTTTTCTATCTCTCCTAAACTCTGTCCTGCTATCTACTTACACAAACTCCTCAGGTAAATTATGCGCTGTATTCCTCTGTACTTCTTACAATCAATATGTCCCATAAGTATAACATTTTTCAAACCTTCTTTCCTCTTTATGCACTCTAAAAATTTCAACTGTTGCTTTCTGATATTAAGTTTACTGTTTGTTTCAGTTTTCTCTTGTTACATGTTCATTCCAATGTATTCTCAGCAGCCTTCTGTTGATACACATTGCTGTTACCTCAATTATTTTCTTTGTCTGGAAGCAAGTTTTCTAGTATTCACCTGCATATAAAAGGAGCGATATTATATAACAGTAGAGTACTCTTTATTTCTTTTCTAACGAAATCTTTTAGTTTCTTTTACTTAGCTTTTGGAAGGCATCTTTCGCTGTTGCGCTTTTTGTCTTATGTTAAAACACTTCCCATGGTTCTCTCTGTTGATTAAATGAAAGCAGATTTGTGGTGAATGCATTCAAATTTACAAGACATTGCTTGCCCCAGTTAACCAGAGTGGCGGTCCTTTTCAGAAGTAGTTACCAGTTTTACTTACTTTTTACTAACGTGTTAGATATGTCGGTCTTGCTAAAAGTGTCACTATTTATGTCATCTGCATAAATATCTAGTTCAGAATATTTTGCAATAATTTTTCAGCACCCTTCCGTATATATACATATGTGAGTGTGTGTCTTTTATGTTGGCTACATGCGTTCGTGGGCGTCTGTTGGTGTATATGTGATCAGTCACGATTCAAGAACTTAAAGAAATATGAAAAATGCGCTTCTAGAAATTAGTCATAGTTACAATTTAAAAAAAAAAACGCCATAACGCAAACATACAACGTGTGAAATTGCAACTAAAACAACAACAACAACAACAACAGTAATAATGATTTAGAATCACCCCTTCATAATCAGTCTGTCGACTTTTTGTCCATCCATTGTGTATATATGTTGATAAGTGGGGCTAGAAATGGTTTTCAAATTTTAAGAACTTCAAAACGAATCTGTTGCCTTTTAGTCATTTTTCAAAACCATTTTTATTCTACGTCAACATGGCTGATGCTAACATAAAAGAGAGCAACACATTGTATCGTCTCCTTTCCTCTAACATGAATTATATTGAATCAAATCCTAGGTCTACTGCTAGAAAAGATGTTTCACAGTGTCATGCCATATACGTTTTTATCTTCAGAATCCATCTTGCGCATTTATACATCTACCATTCATCTGTACATTGAGTAATGCCGTTATATCTAATCTGGTGCTCCTAGTATATATGTCGAGATTATAGAGAAAATTAAAAACGTGTCTGTAATGTAATTGTTCCTGATCCCGCATCTTGTCTTAAATCAGTTTCCTGTTGACGTGACGTGGCCTGCCTCTGTCTTTTCAATAAATATTTTCATTGCAATTCTATTGATGAGTTTCCCCAACTTGGTGAAGTTGAAGAGGAGAAATTATTTAAATATAACCTACGGGAAACTCTAATGAATTCAACAGTAAAATGATGAGACTTTGCTGTCAATACAGTATTTCATTTAGCTTCGTGAACAATTAGAATGAAAATATTTATTAGGTTGTCCCAAAAGTTCGTAAACACTTGCAAAAAATTGAAATTTAACTCGCCAAGTAATAACAAAAACAACAAAAATTATTCCTCAAAATAAAGACCATCATTTTCCAAGACTTTCTGCCATCGATCTGCAAGCTTTCGGATCTGGTGAAAGTACCATTCAGCCGGCTTCGAATCAAAGAATTCTTGACACGCTTCCTCGACTTCATCAAACGAGTCGAATCGGCGGCCCTTCAGAAAGTGTTGCATTGAGCGGAAAATGTCGTAATCTGATGGAGCACAGTCAGGACAGTAGGCTGGATGTGGCAGAACCTCAACGCCGTCCAGCTCTTCAAACTTGCCTTTGGTCTTCCTGGCACTGTGTGGCTTGGCATTGTCCTGCTGCATCAAAGCGCGCTTTCGGTTGATCAGAGCCGGGTACTTTTGCTTCAACTTTTCGTAGACCCGCTCCAGTTGCTGACAGTAAAGTTCGGCACTGATGGCACGACCATTCGGAACCAACTCAAAATGCACGATTCCTTTAAAGTTCCACCAAACGCACAACATGACTTTCTTGCCGAATCGATCTCGTTTTGGAACCGACGGTGTCTCTTGCCCTTTCTGAACCCATCGCTTGTCTCGATTGTGCTGGACCAGATAGACTCATTTCTCGTCCGATATCACAATGCGCTTCCAAAAAAGCTCGTCCAATGGATTGCTGAGCAATTGACGGCAAATTTCAACTCGTCTGTTGGGTTGTGCTTCGGTGAGTTCGTGCGGATCTTGGCGCGGCTTTTTGTGAACAAAATCAAGTTGCTTCAAGTGTCGGTGAATTGTCGATTTGCCAAATCCAAGCTCATCAGCCAATTCTTGAGTGCTCGATGAAGGCGCAATGTCAAACCCGGTTTGCAAGTCTCCATCATCCAACATTAACAGCCGTCCCGGACGAGGCTTATCTTCAAGACTCATGTCGCCAGAATCGAAACGCTTATACCACTTTGAGATCGCCGCATATGCAATTGTCCCTTCACCTTCGGCAGCACAAATCTCTTCTGCAGCTTTTCTGGTTGAAAGATCTCGCTTCCAGCAGTAACGAATCAAAACTCGCAGCTCAATTTTATCAATTGCCATCTGGAATACAAAGATGAAGATCACTATAACAATATAAATGCAAAAAACAATTAAATAAAAATTTTAATCAAATAATTTCCAAAATTATCAAAATTAACAATAAAGTAAAAAAAAACAATTAAAAATTGCATAAAAATTCAATTTTTCGCAAGTGTTTACGAACTTTTGGGAGAACCTAATATAAAGAAACACGAGAACAACTGTATTTATTTTTGAGGAAAATCAAGAAAGTTAAATTTAACGGTTATCGTCATGTAAAATGGAATCGAGGAGACGAGTTCAAGTCGGGTCGGTTGAGGTCATTTCGACTTGAGAATTCATTTCTTCTACCCCGCGCTAAAGAGATGGTTTAAATAGAAGTTTTGAGCAAGATCTCTACAGTGTTAGTCTATAAGCATGCATACTGTTTTTGGCACATCGACGCATTGTAATTAGTGATTTTCTAAGCACATCGTAGATGTAGCACAAGGCCGAAAGCATGGGCACCCAGTGAAGATCGAACTCTCTACTCAGTCGTAATTGGTCTAGCAAGACAAGCATTCTAACCATTACACCACGTCGAGGTGCCCACGACGCACTGTAAGTATTAGTAAGACTGTTTCGCTAGAAAAATTACGAAGGAGTAGTGAGTTCGTTTCATACATAGCGCCCGATATTTTCGGCTTTGTGCTACATTTAAGCTATGCTTAGAAAATTACTATACATAGTGGTTTTGTGAACATATGTATTAGTCATTTTTAATCGATTAACCCTTAGGTTAATGGGTAAATAGTTTATTTTTTAAGCATATCACACACAAGCAAGGCGGGAGTGCCACTAGCACGCAAGGGTTTACAGAGAGTAAGTGCAAAAGTAAAGAGGAGTGTTTAAGGAAACAATAAAGAGAAGGACGGAGTTCAAAATCAAGACATCAGAAAATGTCGATTGACATTGTATTTGAATATTTGAAGATTATAACTCTCAGAGAAGTAAGTAGGAGGAAAGGAGTTCCACTGTCGGGAAGTGCGAGAGAAGAAGCTGCTGCAGTAAAAGAGATAGCTATATTTAACTGTTTCGATAGTGAAAGGGTGGGACGTAGATGCCAATCCAGTAGCACGTTTAAATTCATCCGGTTTGGGTACCAGTAAAAATAGCTCGTCAGAGCAGTTGCTATGAAAATATTTCTAGAAAATACAGAGGATAGCCACATCTCGTCTGTGAGAAATTGACTGCAGACGAGATGCCAGATCAGGACATATAACATTGCATATCTCTCTCTGGATTTATTAACATTTGTCCCGACATAAGGCTTTAATTGTGGTGTATCAAGCTTAATGCATTAATGTATGCTCTGCAAGACAAATACTCAGAACTTATTTTTGAATCTTGTGATGTGTGGAAAATGTAACGGATACTGGTGCAAAAAGGTGTGATCAGCAAATAGAATTTAAATTCTGACAGAGCCTTTTACGTTCCAGCAATCCACTGTCAAATGAACTATACTGTGATATGTTAATTATCATTACGAATAGAAACTCTGAAACGCTTGATAATAAACTCATCATCAACATTTTTTAACATATGGATGGTGCAATCTGGATTTTCGCCTGTTGTGAATGTTTTCAGTAGAAAAAGAAATAAATTAGATGTCAACAGCAGAGGAAATATCAGATTATGTTGAATGACACCATCAAAATTGATTATGATATCTTGTGTCAGAAATAACAACATCAAGGTAGTCACTAGCTGAATGGACTAAGACTGAATGACATCTTCAAAATTGATTATGATATCTTGTGTGAGAAACACCAAGATCAAGGTAGTCACTAGCTGAATGGGCTAAGACTGAATGACATCATCAAAATTGAGATCTTGTGTGAGAAACACCAAGATGAAGGTAGTCATTAGCTGAATGAACTGGCTGAATGACGTCATCAAAATTGATTACGATATCCTGTGTTTATTCTTGTTTAATAAATTAAATTTTAAAGTGTAAATAGACTACTCTATCTTTCATTGAGTATTTTAGTGCGAAAATTAAATAGCTTAGACGTAAGAGGATGAGTGGTTCATTTGAATTTTATGAATAAAAAAATGATCCATGGGCCGAAAAATGTTAATAAGCACTGATTTAGATAACTCAAATATCTGTGACAACGTGTGGCATAGTTTCGAAACAATCTCGCTAGTGATGTTATCTCTAGATGTATCTTGCTAATAATAAAGTCCTTCCTATCAGGAAGATCAGTGTAAATCATCAGTCTTCTTAAGACCATGAGATTAATGCAAGCATCTCCCAGTCTATAACGTTTTCCTGCAGTCTATAAAGTTTTTCATGCCTGTACTGTCCCCAAATCTGGTCAAGCCTGGAAGATACCTCCTCTGACCTAGGTCTACCAGCTCAATGGAGAAAAGACAGCCGGTATCACCCAATAGGTTCAAAACCAAGTTGCATGGTAATGTTTCATCACCAACAATCAAACGCTAAGTCTGGTACAGTCTTGATGAACGTTTGTACTTCAAGCGTCTCGGACGTCGATTGGACCGAAAGTTTAGTCGGGCCTTAAGTGGAACTCCTATATTCAAAATAACACTAAAGATGTTGGGAGAATGGTTGTTTTTTGTACTGTTCCAGAAAGTGTCTGACTCCTCACGACAAACTTTATACACTCAACGACGAAATTATTCGTACACCCATCAATTTGGGATATTTTTATCTATTTTTTTTAGAATCTAATGCCCATAAGATGCCATTTTTTTAATATATTAATAAGCACAAAAAAGAATATAAAACTCAATTTTCAGAAAAATAGTTTAAATACAAATTTGACAGGCGAATTATTCAAAATAGGAAAAGACAAAATTATTCATACAGTATGAAAAATAAAAAAAATTGAACATTTTTTTACGATATTAATAGTCAATATCATGGCTTCTCATCTTTATAACTTGCTGCAATTTTTTTTCTAAAGTTTTTGATTAAATTTAAACAATTCATTTTTGGGATTTCCTTCCATTCTTCAATAGTTAGACGTTCCAATTCCTGAAGTTTTTTTTGGTGACTGATGATTTATTCTAACATTCAATTCTTGCCATAGATTTTCAATAGGATTCAAGTCAGGACTCATTGAAGGTTATGGCAGAACTGTAATCTTCTTTTTTCTGAAGCCATACAGATATTGATGTTAAATTTGATGTATTTAACCTATTGTTCTGAATATTGAGTTGTATATTCCTCTTATTCTGCTTATTAACATATAAAAAACCTGGCATCATACAGGCATTAGAATCTGAGAAATGGATGAAAATATTCCATATTGATGGGTGTACGTATAATTTCGACGTTGACTCTACTTACAAGAAACAGATCAGATCAAAAATGGATTATGTTGTGCTGGCGCTATCCGCTCTTCTCTGTTCTGCTATGACAAAGTTCTAAGCGTTTACGCGGCCTTGGAGTTGGTAACTTTCTTTTCCATTATGCAACGCCTTTTTCCATTCTACAGCCCTTTTTACAACAGTCCAAATGCTGTTAGCCCCTTGTTTCTCTATCGGCAAGTTCCTGACTATGTTCATTCTTTAGTTCCAACAGTTCATATTTTCACAGCTTTGGTATGTACACAGAGTAGACTTCTCTTCCTTCTCGTATTCCATTAGTAAGACGGAAGTTTCCCTTAGCTTCTTCCTTTGAACTAGTCGTTTGTGAAACTGACTCACGTGAAATGGCTTTTTTCCCGATCACTATCACTTAATCTTTTTTAAGTCTATGTTCAGCAATTATCTATCCTAAATAGTCTCAGAATATACACTTCTTGTCTCTTCTCTTTGCGCCTTTATAACAACATGATTCAATAACTATCTACTTTGAGTGGCTCTTGGGGCTTGTATTGGGTGAACAATAGTATAAAAAAAGACTGATCCCTCTCTATCCCTGGTTGGCAGACAATCGAAGAGAAATGTAAATTTGATTTCAAAGCTGATTAGAAATGAAGCTATTAACTCCATACCGTAATATATATATATATATATATATATATATATATATATATATATATATATATATATATATATATATATATATATATATATATATATATATACATATATATATATATATATATATATATATATATATATATATATATATATTTGTTACAGAAGGCATGGTAGCAGCAGCAAACTTGGTGGAGCTGTGTCCATTTATAGCACAGGAAAGTTAACATATATGTAGTTTTTCAAACGTTATTCGATAATGCTCTATTGTGAGCGGCTCTTGGCCCTTGTATTAGGCAAAAATTAGTACATGTTTTTACAGACCTTTTATTTGCTCGCTATGTCCAAACATATTTGTACTTTACCTTAATTTTGCTAACGTTGAGTTTAGAGTTGTCGTTCTTCTAAACTGGTAAACAACCACTGCTTGAGAGTCAGTGTTGATACTTAACCCGAAGATTTTTCTGCAGCATTTTCTGTACCGAACTCGACCAGAAGTCGAAATCTGCTCGTCGGCTTAACGTCCCGAGTGGCTAACCCTTACACTGCCTTCACGTCCCTCTGTTAGATTCACTTTGCACTAATATCGTTAGGCAGGATTCCATCTCTTCACCCGAAACAAGCTTCATTCCAGGTTTTGAATAAATAGGAAGATAAACTAGATTAGCAGCCAGACGTGGATAACAGCTCTGAATTCAAAACTATGGAGAAGGCAATAAGAAACACCCCACTCTTTTACCCACTAAGTTGTGCCACTTCACAGATTATAAAGAAAAGGACACAGAGAATAATGATCGACTGTGTTCTGAAAAGACATGACCTTTAAAACAAATGCAGGAGATTTGTGTCGAAATAAAAACAGAGTAGAATGATAAGAAAAAGCCGACAAATATTTACATATGCTATGATCATTTTAAAATACAAACGTAATTTTTTTTTTCATTTTTTCAGAATGATTTAAACTAATCGCCCAGATATTGTTATCACAGACTGTAAGCACAAATGTATGTTTATATTTATATGGCAGTCTCTGCAGACTGCAATGTATCTTTGAAGATCTTCAAAGAACTATTAAAATACAAGGAACTTGAAACCGAAATCTCAAACATGTGGCATATAAGAACATCAACAATTCCACTTGTAGTTGGATCCCTCGGGTTGATTAGAAAAGATACCAATAGAATCATTGAAGGGTTCTTGACAGCCAATAAGTTAAAGAAATTCAAAATATTGTTCTCATAAGTACAATACATACCTTACGAAGTGCTTTATCAATCTAAAATATTTGTGGTTGTTTTTTATGTGCTTAGTGGAAAATGTCATGAAGCCATTTCTGACGTTAGGCCTCTGTCTCGAATAGAAATGAGCAATCAAAGGAAATAATAATAATAATAATAATAATAATAATAATAATAATAATAATAATTCCCTTATTTCCTGGGTAGAAATGCTCTTTAGTCTTGGACGACAGTCGTGCTAGAACTGGTAACAAAATTACCCTTGGCGGTAAAGGATAAAACGCAAGAAAAAGAGAAAAGAATGCGCTTACAAACAAATACTAGTACCAGATCGGACATCACCCGGGTCAACAAATGCCAGAGAGGAACCAATGCCTCAGAGAGGAACCAATCTGTGGCCAAAAAATATCACTGGAACAAACTCATTTCACAACGATGAGACACCTGGTTTCCAAAGCCGGAATATTTCCAACCTTGGACCCATTGACTCAATGCTTAATCAATTATAAAAAAAAAGAAAAGAAAGTGAATGAAATGGACTTACGAAGAGTATCAACAAGTCATGACATCCTTTTTCACCGCACTCGAAAATCCACAGAAAAACATCAGGGGCCAGACATATATAATGTAAAATGTTTGTGATCTGAGGTCGTTTTATTTTTTGTTTTTTTTTCCTAAAAATTGCTCAGTGGAAAATGTCATGGTGACTTTTATGACCTTAGGTCACTGGTGGGGACCCGGAAATAAATGAGTGTACGCCAGATATCAAGGAAATATAATAATAATAATAATAATAATAATAATAATAATAACAATTGTGCTCACATGTAGATCGCACACCTTCTGAAGGACATTATCTATGTAAATTATGTGTGATCTTAGGTGTTTGTTTTTTTAATTCTATTATTACAAAAATCTTCAGTGAAAATATCATGATGCTATTTCTGACCTTAGGTCTCTGGGTGGTGTCCGGAAGGAAATGAATATACAACAATAAGCAAAGGAAATAATAATAATAATAATAATAATAATAATAATAATAATAATAATAATAATAACGACAATGCACATCACTCATTGATAGAGAAGAGCCTAAAGTTATACAGAGTATGCCCAACAAAGGTCAAATTCATAGCAGAGAGCATGAAAAATCCGAAGGACTACACTAAACGTAAATCATATAAACGGGTTATTAACATCGAGACCAATCAACATCAAAAGCAGGATCTTCCAAGGATTTTCATTGTCATCACTATTGTTTTTTATTCTGAATTAGCGCCACTCAACTGCCTACTGAACAAAAGCAGCTACGGATACAAATCACAGAATGGCAAACTGCATCACCTATACTATACTGATGATCTTAAAACGTTTGCCAATCATGACAATCAATAGAAACACCTACTCATCATTGTCAAAACCTTCAGCAAAGACATTAGGATGGAGTTCGGAATTGACAAATGTGCCTAGCCTCCTCCAAAGAAGATAAAATAATAAAAACTACAGATTTAGACCTAGATATCAACAAGACTATTATAGAAGAGTGCGTTTGATACTAGAAAGCGAAAGAATGGAGCTAGTAAAATGAAGACCACCAAACACCTTAGCTATATCCGTAGTAACAACTTAAACATTATTAAATGGAAGCTAATGACATTAAAAGACTGGAGGTCAAGATCAGAAAAAAAATTCTTCCCAAAATGAGAATGCCCCACGCGAAATCAGATGTTGATAGGCTGTACTTACCAAGAGCTTTAGGAGGCCGAGGACTAATGCAACTTGAACCAACCCTAAAAAACACAAGTGTCGGATGGGAAGCACACCTTGGAAAAACCAATGACCGTCTCCTACAAATAGTAAAACACCAAATCTACTCTATTAACAAAGAACCTGCACTCTCCAAGAACCTGCACTCTCCAAGAAACTGCTTAATATAACTGAAACCCTACAAAAAAAAAAAAAAAAAAAAAAAAAAAGAAGCGATTACTTCAACAAAACAACAAATGAGATTGTAAAAAAAAAAAAAAAAAAAAAAACTGGGAGGACAAGGCGTAAAATACCTAAAAAGTACCAAAGAAGCAGATGTGCGCCAACAGCTAACACATCAGTGCCTGAGGAGCACCGGTTTGAAAGATATGATAGAAAGATTAATTATTGCAGCTCATGAAGTAAGCCTTGCATTCAGATCCTAACACTATTACATAATCAAGGATGGAACTAACCCGAAATGCAGGATTTGCGGAAAATATGATGAAACTGATGACCGTATTATCTCAGGATATCTTGAACTAGGAAAACAGACGTAACAAGGTAGCACTGAAAGATAAGAAGCACAAAATCGAAACCGCTGAGAGATGGTATGAGCACTAACCAGACACAGTTACACAAAATAACGATGTAACTATCCTCTGGGACATGTCAATTCACTTGACAGGGAAATAAAATCTGACAGACCTGATATCGTCATAAAAGAAAAGACATTCAGCTTACTAACATAGCAGTTCCATCTGTGAAAAACCCCTCCATGAAAATTATCGAGAAATTGTCCATACACAAAGACCTGGGGATCGAGATTAACAAGATGCGGGGAATGAAGACAGACTGTATAAATAATAATGGAAGCTCTGGTCCTATTGAGAAAAGAAATTAACAATTTTACAAACAGTGTCCCAATAACATCAAGTTACCCAGTAGATCGCCCTGCTAGGAACATCACAAATATTAAGAATAGTGCTAACACTTAAATGATAATTCTCGTATAGGGCCTAAGGACGATAGTTTAGAGCCGGCTTTACATTTTACAAAGCAAGAAAAATAACATACACAAATAATGATAATAATAATCATAATTGATGATTTATCAGTCGTGGCCTTTATGGCTTCCGTTCATCCCTGATTGCAAGAGCTAATATGTACACGTTCTGTCCTTTTGAATTAAGAAGAGCTACAATAAGTATGGCAGTATTAGAGATTTGTTTGATCTTAACCATGTGCAAATGTCTCCTAGAAGCTGATTCCCATCTGATCATAAGTGCCCTATCGGCTGGGGCTGTAGAATACGCTGTGTGCACTTCTGCAGAGGGGTAAGACCCCCTCCCCAATCCGGCGTCCTGACTATGACGATAAACTACATTCGCGTCCGGGGTAAGACGATAAACTACGTCCAGCAGCAAGGCCTCTGATCAGGAGATTTTCAGGAGCGTGGAACCACCTCTTAATCGCCGGTTTTCCCAGGTCTGCCCTGACCCAGGGTGGTAGCACCTGTTCGGATCCCAGCTATGGGCAAATAGTTAAGCTCGAAACTGGGGTGTAAAACACTATTAAAGAGAAAAATAGGTTTTAATACCAGAAATACTTCGTAAAAAATTATTATCAGCAATAAATTTTTGAAGAAAAAAAAAACTATTACCAGCAATACATTTAAAAAAAAAATACCAACAATACATTTTTGAAAAAAAAATATATTACCAACAATACGTTTTTTAAAAAAAATATTACCAGCAATATATTTTTCGATAAAATTATTACCAGCAATACATGCTTGAAGGAAAAAAAAATTATTACCAGAAATAGATTTTTGACAAAAAATATATTACCAGCAATAAAAATTTTGTCGGCATTAAATGACCTATTGAGGTTGATATGGCGTAAAACAAATCAAACCAAACCATCTGTTCATGATCAGGAGTAATCTGGGAGTATCGGGATAACGTTCGGTGACCTTTGTTTGTTTTTAAGTTTGAAGAATAAAGCAAGGCTATTTTTTAGTTGGGAACACTTTCAATTGTTGCTGGTTTTCACAGGTTGAATCAACCGATTTGAAACTACTTCTAACTGGGCACCATCTTCAAAATTATGCGTTACTTAACAAATCTAGTGTAGCTGACAAAACTAACCTGTCCGTTCGTCTCGAAAAGGACCCCCAATCGGTTGTGAACTGGGGCAGGAATTGTCTGCTTAAATCTCAAAAACAAAACTGTTCTCTATTAATCACCACAGAGATCCATCCCTGTCCCCGCATTAGAATGTCTGACGCTCAACTTCTCGAGAGCACCTCTTTGCGGCTGCTCGGTCTCCCATTGACTGCTGACCTGAGATGGAACAAATACATTGAGTCAATTGCTTCGTTCACCGCAAGGAAAGTTGGCTCCCTGAGCTGCACCAGGAAATTTTTCTTCCCGGAATCGATCCTTCACATCTACAAATCAACCATCCACCCTTGCATGGAGTATTGCTGTCATATATGGTCTGGAGCCCCTTCTGTTTGTCTTGGGGTTCTTGATAAGATCCAGAGTCGGATATGCAATGTAATTGGCCCTGATCTGGCCTCTCGTCTGCAGTCGCTCTCTCACAGACGTGCCGTCGCCTCTCTCTGTCTTTTTTACAAATATTTTCATGGTAATTGCTCCGATGAGCTGCTTTCGCTGGTTCGCAGACTTCATGAATTCAAGCGCCCTACGAGGCTGGCATTCCACTCTCACTCATTCATTGTCGAAATTGTTAAAATGCAGCCGTCTCTTCTACTCCAATAGCTTCATGTCTCGCACGTCTAGGCTGTGGAACTCCCTTCCTGTTTCTCTGATAGCTATAATCTCAAACTATTCAAATGTAATGTCAATCAACATCTCCAGTTGTCTTGATCTATCCACTAACCTTCTCCTCATCCTCTCCTCTATCATTCCTACCTGCTCTCGCTCCAAATCCTCTATAACCCCTTGCGCGCTAGTTGCTTCCCGCCTTGCTTGGGGTGAAATGCTTGAAAAAAAAAATTATCAAATTTTTCATATCGCGCAAATTTGGTTGCGATGTTTAGTTTAGTTTGGTTTGTTGTGTTTTACGATATATCAACCTCAATGGGTTATTTACTGCTGACGATATTTTTATTGCTGCTAATATTTTTTCCAAAAAAGTATAGCTAGTAATACATTTTCCATCAAAAAAGTAATGCTGGTAATATTTTTTCCTTCAAAAGTGTATTGTGGGTAATATTTTTTCTCAAAAAAATTATTGCTGGTATTAAAACCAATTTATACATTTTCATGATGTTTTGATTCCAGTTTAGAGTTAACTATTTTCCCATAGCTGGGACCCTAACAGGTACTACCACCTCTGATCACAGTGGACCTGGGAAGACCAACAATTAAGACGTGGTTTTACGCTCCTCAAAACCTCCTGATCAGAGGCTTTACTCTCGGACTTCGTTTATCGTCTTACCCAGGACGCGGATGTAGTTTATCGTCTTACCCGGGACACAGATGTAGTTTATCGTCATACCCAGGACGGGTTGCGAAGTTTTGTACAGAATTATCAGTCTGGGTGCATCGTCACTTTGTTGTGGTGTTATATCTCAATTAATAATAATAATAATATTACTACTACTACTATTAATAATAATAATAAAATAATAATAATAATAATAATCACAAAAATGTGGCACATGGGAACATCAACAATCCCTGTTGTAGTTGTAGCCCTAGAAATGGTTGGAAAAGATTCCAGTAGACTAATCGAAGGGATTCCTGGAAGTCCATGCCTCAAAGAGATACAAAAAATTGTTCTCACAAGTAGAGCCCACACTTCACGAAGGGTTTTACCTATGTAATTTTTTTTTTTTTAACTGGAAAGTGTCATGATGCCATTTCTAACCTTAGGTCTCTGGGCGGGACCCGGAAAGAAATATGTAAACGCCAGAAATTCAAGGAAATATAATAATAATAATAATAATAATAATAATAATAATAATAAGACAATACAAAGATCAGTGAGATATGATTAGGCCGTATAATCGCTGGAAAAAAAGATCAGTTTTTACAAAGAACCAAATACTGAGAAATAATAAGATCTTAAATCTGAACAAGACATCGAAAGCTATGAAATTCCCGAATTTAAGTGCTCTCGCCACTGTGGAAGGCCATTTTTTCCTGCGGGAAACCTATATGTATGAATCTGGTCCAAGAACCATTGTCACCCTGGCGTCGATATTAAGCCTACACCCACCTCTCTTAGTGCAATGTGGAAGGTGCTGCTACATCATTGAAATTATCGCCTTCCACTCCCTCAAATGATGAGAGAACATATAGTACGCTTTGATCCCAGCCAAATGGCTGAGAAGTTATTTAACTAACTTCCATATTAAAAGTCCAGGAACCGATAAACCAAGTCCTGAATTTTGGTCCTTTGCTATTCATACTGACAGACATAGAAAAGTTTAGTGATTGATTTTTTAACGGCTTATCAACCTTTTGCAAATTATTTAAAGCCAGAAAATATTTTTTGATTCTAAGAATGTTTTTGGGAGATAATAATCATTTAGTGCTAGATTTCTTACTAATTAACCCATAGCTGAGGGAGAAGAAGTGAATTCATACCTTTGACAAGGGTATTTACGCGTAAATGAATATAACAAACTGAACAGGAATTGGAAATCGGCTCTTCGATTTAAAATTCCGAGCCATTATCCCAGGTACCACCAGCACATCCCAGCTGACAGCGCCAGATATTCCCAAGCGGTCATCCTTCTAGTTACTAAGTTTGACATTGCTTTACTTCGCTGATCGTACGGAATCGGTGTTTCAGTGTGTTATAACCGTAAGTCATTAGAAAATATGAGATCAAACATAGTTATTATAGCCGTAAGGCATGTACCTAGTCTGCCCTTATCAAACATATATTGGACTTTGTATATTAGTACACACGTGTCAAATTGTTGGTTCGCTGCTCTTTCACTCCTTAACAATAATCAAGATTTTAGCAGAAGACTAAGTAGCGCCAACTGCTTTTAACAATTATCTACATTTCACTTCCCTGGTAAAGTAGTCATTTATGCATGATGCATCTGAAGTGTTTCTAATTACCTCAAAGCAATATAAGGCGGAGAAATACTTTATTTTATTCAGCGTGTTAAAAGATATTTTTCAGTTACATGAATATATACGTTTTAAATACATTGTTGCTAAATTTGTTTTGACATTTGTAATAAACCCATCGGGAGTTTTCTCGTATTGTGCCCAATTTAGCGTTTCATTACGATTGTTCCACTTAAGCTCATACTAAAAAAAAAAAAAAAAAGAAAGTTATTATCAGAAGCGAATAGCTGGCAAATAGTCCTTCATATGCTGAGGAAGGACCAGCCATAATCAACTAAGACCTGGAGGAACACTGTATATAGTAGAATAATTTTTCTTAGTAATAATTTCTATTTTCTTTCTCCGTACGATTTTGTTTTCAACCGAAGATCTAGCAATATAGATGTTCTCCATTAAAAACCAGACGACGTCAAACTACCATTCGCAGAATATTTGCAGAGTCAGGCAACGTAGACTTCTAAAGCGATTGGATACTAGGCTTTAGTCTGATTTTTATTAATGCGCGCCTTTAGATTCCGTGGCAGCGACACCAACGCCCCCAATTGTAACTGAGAAACTAGTGTCCCGTAAGCCCCATACTCTGGCAACCTCAGTTTTTTTTTAGTTTCCTTGGCGTTGATGTCTTGGCCTCCAGTAACAGTCACATCAAAGAGGAGATATGTTCTTGTTTTTTTCTTGTTTTCCTCGGAAAACGGTGATGTCTACTTCAGTTGCCTCAAGGACACAGTCTGTTTGGATGTGGAATTCACAAAAGATTTTGTCTTGGTCATTTGCGATCAGTTTCTCTGGTTTCTGCCAGTACCATTTTTGTTTGACTTCAAATTCATCCTTCTTAAATAGGCATTAATAGATAAATAGGCTTTATCAGGCCACTTTATCAAGGCAGCTCTTGTATTCATTCTATGCAACCATCCCACCAGCGCTAATGATGTGGGTGTTTTTTTTCTACCTCCAAGCCTGTACTTTTCTTGCATCATCAGGATTATTATTATTATTATTATTATTATTATTATTATTATTATTATTATTATTATTTCCTTTGATTTTGTTGTATACTGATTTCCTTCCGAGTCCCAAAGTTAAAAATTGGTTTATTACATTTTAGAAATTCAAACAAAACCATAAGATCACACAGATTTTACAAAGATAAAGGTCTTCGTAATGTGGGGGTGCACTTGTAAATAAGTTTTTTTTTTTTGTTTTGCATTTCTTTAAACTATGGGTTACCAGAAATCTCTTCGGAGCATTTTTCAGTCAATCCCAGTGTTCCAACTACAACTTGAATCATTGATGTCCTTCGCTTCAAGATCCTTTCATTTTGCTAGTTCTTTTTTTGAAGATCTACAACGATACATTAGAATCTTCAGGGCCAAATAAGAAAGCGCATTCTCTTTTTGTGGTCTTTTGATTACGATGTCTGGGCGATTAACTATTGCAAATTTTCTTCCACTTTCTCATACATCTTTCCTCCATACACACACACACACACACACACACACACATATATATATATATATATATATATATATATATATATATATATATATATATATATATATATATATATATATATTGAATTCAATACACAGAGGCGATAGTCTGTTTCCATACTAAACGCAATCAATCTTCGCGTCTCTGGGTGCTGACTTTGATGTCTACTTTTATATTTACATACGCTCTGTCCCTGATAGTGAGGACTTACATATGGCTACCTAACTCCATAAATTACAACCACTTTGATTGTTATGCGAGAGGCGCAGTTTAGCGAGAGACAAACACCAAAGAGGAAGTGAAGAAAAGGATTATGGTACCATTCACCAACTTAAACACGAAGACCGTTCAGAAGATATTACGGAGATTCCGAAGCCATCTCGAAACCGTGGTTGAAGACAATGGCGATATTATTGAATAAATCTATTCTTTAGTATTTCAAGATATTTTTGTGTAATTTTGGTAAATATATTTGTTAAAATGAGACGTCAGTGTTATTTTCATTTTTGCGTAATTTAGACAATTTATCCATCGCACCCTCCGTGTATATATATATATATATATATATTCGAAAATTATGACATAAACATGTTATAAAATCACTACAAAAATAGCCATTTTGTTTCAAAACTTCTGGTGTCTTATCAAGTGATGGTGTTGAATATATATATATATATATATATATATATATATATATGTATGTATGTATGTATGTATGTATGTGCGTGCGTGGGCGCGAGCGCACGGGTAAGACGGGCCTATCTCTAACTGCTGAAGAGGACTGCTATCAACTTCCTTAGCGTTCGGAGTCTGAGGCTCTAAACATCCCATGGAAGTCTTCAAGTTTGATATACATAGTTTTCAAATGCATGTGTTGATCATATTTTCAATCGATGCGTCGCCTTGTGTTAATAAATACTATAGGTATTTGAACTGTCACAAGGGCATAATTATGGTAGATCAAGCTCTATAGAACAATAAATACACTGCAAGAGTGATCTTTAGAACTTATTTACAAAGTTCAGGGTGTCTGAGTTACATATCGACTACCAAAATTGAAAGGGAATCGATAAGTCGAAATTGTATTCTGAGATTCACAAATATATCTCTTCTTCCCATCTCATCATAAATGTGAGTTAAATAGCACGGCAGACTACATTTATAGCCTTGATTAAACCAGTTTAAGAGAAGAACAACTAAGAATTCAAATCGGTACAGAAGGCAAAAGGAAATTATTTCACATTCTTTCTCATGAAGTCATGGCTCTTCTCAGATATTAAAGAAAAGTATGTAGTGGAGAGCCGTGTTCATTTACGTCACTTAAATGCCAATCGTGATACACACTTGGTCGATCATGTTCCTTTCGATACATAACTGACTAGGCATGAGTCTTTCCCGCAGTAGATTGTCATTTCTTTTTGCGTTAGGCTGCTTGCTAACCAAGGCTATAGGGCCCAGTCTGTCCTGCTATTTAACCCATAACGGTGAAGGGGAGGTATTTTCGTGAACGTAGTTTTCAGTAAGACCAGGTCCGATTTTGCAGAAAAATTTGGGATTTAATTCTTCTAAGAATTCTGCTTTTAAACAACAGAATTACTAAAAATTATATGGATTAATTTCTCAAGTTTTCAGAAGACTAAATGAGGTGGCTACAAACAGATGTAAAAAAAAAATTCAAGATTTTCTAATAAAAAAAAAAATTATTTTATTTTTCAATAAGTCCTGAAAATTTCATTAAAATCTAACAATTATTTGACTTTTGCAAGCATTTCCAAATTAATGTATCATTGCAAAAATGAAACAAAAATCTGTACAATCGCTGACGCAAGAAAAATAAGTTTTTGTTTAATCAATATTTCGAATATTCTAAGGGGTAAAAAAATAATTAAATAATCAAAAAATACCTTGATCATTAATAATAAACTAAATATTTTGACAATAAAACTATGTTTTCATTATGTTTTTTTATCAGAGAATACTGATTGTTTAGTATTTTCGTGGAGGTACATGAACTTATATTTTAGTAGATGCACGTGTTTGAGTAGACGTCCTGTTTGTTTTTAATAATGTGAATTACATCCTGTGAATTTCAGAGTCTTAATAAAGTACCCTATATATATATATATATATATATATATATATATATATATATATATATATGTGTGAAAATATTGTAGAAAATAGGAAAGAAACTGGTTTGGTAAATAATCCAAAGTTCCTTAGTATTTATATAATTATTTTTAAAAAATAGTGCTCGATACGAAAGTAGAGCGTCGAGTTGGAATCATATTTTTAAATAAATAATTATATATATATATATATATATATATATATATATATATATATATATATATAATATAGCGGGTGTAGCAGCAAAATTGTCCAATAGTTATAATAAGATTTGAACCGTTATATCTTAGAAATGATTAAATATATCTTACTGGAACACTTCGAGGCTTTTATAACACTATTGGACTCTACTTTGAGCAATAAGAATGTATAATGGAGTAACGAGGTGCCTTATAATTTTCACGTACGATTTCATTTTCAAGTCATTCTTCACAGCTGTTTGCACTTTCATAGGTGAAACTCCTCATTCACGTACCAAACGTCTTATGGATTGAGTTGGATCATCTCTAATTGATCTCTTTAGCGATAAGTTGAAATGATGATCCTTGTTCCTGTCGCGATCTCATGATCTGGTTCTTTCTACTGTTTCCTCTTTTTAAAACTTATTCACCATTATCTTGATGGTTCTTGGATGGACTTTGAAGATGAAAGCCAAAGTATGGATGTTGGTATCATTACTGAAGGCTTGAATGAGTTTTCCTCTCGCCATTGCTCAGTTGAAAAGACACAAAAGCGTCTGACACAAAATGATTTTCGTTCTAGTTGAACAACTCAATGAGTATTACGGTGATTCTTACGATAAATTGCATCATGATGGCTAAACGTCCTTTCTGAAAACCTGGAAAAAAGAAAGTTTAGTGGTTTTTAGATATTAAATATTTCGTCGGTTGAACATTTATACTGTAACACGATTTGGACAATTTTGCTGTTGCACCGATCTATCTATCTATCTATCTATCTATCTATCTATCTATCTATCAATCTATCTATCTCTCTCTCTCTCTCTCTCTCTATATATATATATATATATATATATATATATATATATATATATATATATATATAGTGGTACTCGCTTTAAAAAATCTTGCGTATATCAGCTTGTAGTAGAACCAACCAGTGCCTCAGGGATACAGAGGAACAAAAAGAAAGAACTAAGAACAGGAAATTGAAAACAATCGTCCAGAGTTCAAGCTCAGTGTCCAAAGAAAAAAAAACCCTCCAAAACGAGTAAAAGAAACTACGTAAAGTGCTCAATACATGAAGTAGAGCAAACCTAAGATAAAACTAAAGACCCAGGTAAAACTACCTATGTTTCACCTAAACGGATCGTCAGGGGAGCAGCATTACCCTGACGATCCGTTTAGTTGAAACCTAGGTAAGTTGACCTGGCTCTTGAAGTTATATATATATATATATATATATATATATATATATATATATATATATATATATATGAGTGTTTATGTGTGTGTGTGTGTATAAGTTTGAAAAACCCACACATTTCTAAAAAAACATAATGTTTTTTAAAATTCAGAGAATAATTACTCAGCCCCTGTTTTGTTTATGTTACTAACTTCTGTTGATGATATCATAGGAATACATTCTGGGACATTTTTACAAAGTTCATGTTTTTTGTGACTTAGCTAGATTAAGTGCTATATGGTGGAGATCTCGAAATACAAATTACTATATTATCTTTAAATTCACGGATGTGTATATCAATGTAAATATACGCATCCAAAAAAAAAAACATCAAGATTTATAATAATTCCTGTAATTAATAATACATAAAAAGAGAATAAAAAGTATGGCATGGCGCGACTATATCCCATTTCTCTCTGGAGATTTCACTGACTTGCTCTAGTGCGTCGATTCTGATCTGTCCTGCGATTTACCCATAGTAGGAGGTTAGAAGAAGAGGATTCATAAATCCTCAAGGATATTAGCGTGTAAGTGAATATAATGGATTTGACTGGAATTCGGAGAGCTGAGTTCGAATTCTAGTCGAATCCATTAAATTCACTTACCTACCAATACCATTGGGAAAGATATTAATCCTCTTCTTCCCCCCACCCAAGTTATGGGTAAATAGCAGGACAGACCTGGATGACAACTGGTCATAGCTGGATGTTAGCCTTGGATGACAACTGGTCTACCACAGCATCGGTTAGTCTTAAAATAATTGTCGGACTTTGTTCATTTCCTAATGTGTGACGTGATTTGTTTACATTTAATAAAATTCCTCATAGACCCCGTATAAAACGGGTTCAGGTAACTGTTTCCCGAGACAAGACTCTACCCTTCGACATAGCCTCGTCTTGGGATCCTCTCTGCCCGGAGGCAAAGAGTTTGATCAGCACAACTGAAACAGATCTATTCGACTGTTAATATTTAACCCCCCATCCTCCACGAGGGATGTATGAGGTACAAGGCCGAGTTTACCGTGGGTTCTCCGAGCCCGTAGGCTAAGGCCAAAATATTCCTGTAGAACCCGCGTAAACGGGTTCAGGGCCTGTCTACCTCCCCGGACGAGACTTTGCCCTTCGGCAAAGCCTCGTCTAGGACCCTCTCAACCCAAAGGCAAAGAGTTTGACAGCAGCTGCGAACAGTCACATCCCGGTAGAACAATCTATTGGACTGTTAATATTTAACACCCCACCCCCAACAAATGATGTATGTGGCACAAGGTCGAGTATACCGTTGGTTCTCCGAGCTTGTAGGCTCGGCCAAAAATATTCCCGTAGAATCCACATAAACGGGTTCAGGGCCTGTCTACCTCCCCGGACGAAACTTTGCCCTTCGGTTATGCCTCGTCCGCGTCCCTCTCTGCTCGAGGCAGAGAGCTTGACAGTTGAACAATCTATTCGACTGTTCCCCAAGGCTTTCTCTCCTGCTAATCTTATAGTAGGCGGAAGAGTCCAACATAGACTCTTTAGAGGGAGGACACCACAACACCCGCCTTTTCAGCCTGACTCAGTATGGAATCTTTTTTATTCAACCAAAAAAAAAAAAAAAAATGAAACAATCACTTTGAAAAATCTATATACTGGAATTACGTCCATATTTTTAGTTATAGTTTTACGACAAACATTTTTACAAGTTAACAACAGTCCCTTTTTATTAAAGTCTCTATTCATTATTCCTAAATAATGAAAAATTGGATAAGTTCAATGGTAAATTATAATGTAAATAATTTCCAATAATCCAATACGTATTGTGTCTTTCTGTTAATTCAATGTTCATGAGTGAGATTTTTTTTTTTTACTCATTCTTTTCCTTTTTCTGTAGACATAGTATGAAATAAAAGATGTTCAATATCTTTTTCTTTTCGTGTTAATTTCTAAAGGTTCCGTAAATTTCCTTTTTCTTTTGGGCCTTTTGAGTTCTGGCACTGATTGCAGTATTGGAACCTCAAACGTGTCAAAGACGACGTCCATAGCGTCATCTTCTATGGGATCCCTGTCGACTCCGCATTCATACCGTTTTCTATTTTGGTTTAAATGACGTTTGTGTTTAAACGGCGGTTCCTGAACCATGTAAATCATGTTACCAATTTGTCTGTCTGTTGTTACTATCTCCCAGTGAGTTTTTTTATTCGGAAATACAAGAAACAAAAAACAAACTTTCACCGACCTTAAAGCGTTTTTAAATTACTTGGTTCCTATTTCCCGCGTTTGTTTTACTCGGAAGAAATTTGTCAAAAGCCGATTTTATTTTCCTGGTAAACATGACCTCCGCTGGCTTCTAGGCAGAAGGAACACTGCTATTAGGGATTACACGATAGACCTGCCAAAAATGCTGTATAGCCGTATCGGTGGGAGTACCTCTCGCCTTCCTCAGTGCTCTCTTGAAAGTGTCCACAAAACGCTCTGACTGTGCATTACTTCTTAGGTGATATGGCGCTGTGGTAATATGTTCGATCAGAAATGACTGACAAAAATCCTTAAATTCACAGGATGTGAACTTTGTGCCATTGTCTGTTACGATACAGTCAACAACTCCGAAACGGGAAAATACCTCGTGCAAAAAATTAGTCACCCCTGAGATTGGCTTCTTACATTTCAATATTTCTGGCCACTTGGAATAACTGTCAACTACTACAAGGTAGTAAAAACCATCAAGTGGGCCAGCACAATCAATGTGTATCCGCAACCAGGGAAGGTCGGTTTTAGGCCAGGGATTGAATTTTATCGGAGGTGCGTTAGCAGCCAAAGCACATCCTTTACACGATCTTACAGTGTTTTCAATATCCTTGTCTATGTTGGTCCAGTAGACGTAACTCCTCAACAGACTCTACATTCTTGAAATTCCATGATGACCAACATGGAATTCCTTTAATGTTCTTTTCAATAATGTACATGGGATTACTACTCTGTCTCCGTACATTAGTATGTCGTTACAGAGTGAGTAAACTTCCGAGATATTCTGGTCTTTACTATTTAGTTTGTCCTTTACTTCCTTTATGAACTCATCATGGGACCCTTTGTTTATTATCTCGTCAATTGTTATAGGAAGCTCCCTGACAGTATTGCAGAAGATACTTTTTATTTCGACCTCTGTTCTTATGGCAGCACTGACTGTGTCTTCCAAGGGTTCAGCATACTTAGGTATCAATCTAGACAACCCGTCTGCATGACAGATTTTAGTGGATGGAAGAAACTCCATTTTGTAGTTATAATTGAGAAGAATGGCTCTCTATCATTGCAGTCTATTAGCAGTATGTGTTGGCAGACTTTTTTTTATCCAAAGATAGTAAAGAGTGGACGATGATCTGTCTGCAACAAAAGTTACCTTCCATGAATAAATCTAAACAATTTAGTCTCCGCAAAAATGATTCTAAGGCTTCTTTTTCTATTTGCGAGTAACCCCTTTCAGATGGTAATAGCGTCCTAGATGCATGGGCGATTGGCTTTACCTATCCATCCTTTAACTTGTATAAAATGCACGCCCCTATGTCGTAGGAGCTAGCATCGCTGGCTACAATGATGTCAATGTTTGGATCGTAATGAGTCAGGAACAGATCTGAACAGGTCTCCTTTATTTTCTGAAATGCTTCCTGGCATTTAGTTCTTCATTCCCACGCTATCTTTTCTCAATAATTCATTAAGTGGAGCTCTCAAACTGTGCATTCCTGAAACAGAAACGTTGTAATAATTGGTAAGACCTAAAAAAAACTGTGAAGAGCCGACACATTTTCTGGTGCTGGCATATTCTTTATTGTCATTGCTCTATCTAGGTTGGGACGTCTTCCGTCTTTGTCAATTATTTGCCCCAAGTACTTAATCCTCTCTAAGAAAAATTCACACATCCCGTTTTTTAATTTGAATCCGTAATCCTGGATACTCATGAACACCTTTCAGACGTGCGATTTATGTTCTTCGATGCTGTCACTTTTCATTAGGACGTCATCGAGATAGGCCACCAATCCAGACCATTTAACATCGTGTCCATGACCTGTTGAAAAATGGAAGAGGCGACCTTAACCCCGAACGGAAGTCTTAAAAAGTTGTATAAACCCTTGTGGGTGTTTATGCAAAGGAGCTTCGAGCATTCCTCGTCCACAGGTATTTGTAGATATGCGTCGCTTAAGTCAATCGTAGAAAAATATTTTCATCCACTGAGCGTAACGAATATCTCCTCTGGACTTGGAAGGGGGATAATAGCGATCCTTTAGGGCGCTGTTCAGCCCCGTAGAGAAGTCAGAACATGCACGAATTTCTTTGCTCTTTTTTTTAAAATATAAACTGTAGTAGATGCCCATTCATTATATTCAAGCTTTGCCAGAATTCCAAATTTCCTCAAATCGATTAAACTCCTCGTCAATTTGATTTAACGAGGCAAATGGAACGTTACGTTTTTTTCTTAAAAGCTGGGTTTAGGTCTGCCTTTAACTCAAACGTAGCAGATATTTATGTGCATTTTCCTAGTGCTTCACTGAAAACGTCGGGATTTTTTTAAGTTCACCTTTCAACTTTTCTGCTTCGTTAATCAAATTTTCGACTTTTTGACATAATGAGTTAAGAGGCATATCCCAAAGTTGAAACTGTTCTAACCAATCAGTCCCGAACAAATTACTCGTAGTATTTCATATATATGCTTTTAGTTTTAAAGTTTTACCTTTGAATGACACGTTCGTTATAAGTTCGCTCATAAACCTAATAGTGTCGCCAGTTACACTTTTAGCTATTCGTTACGTTTTTAACAAAGTCGGCTTACCCAGTTTTCTCCATGTTTGATAATTAATTATGGATAAGTCTGAACCTGAATCAAGCTGTAGCCTTATATTTTTGTTAAATATTTGCACTTTAATATATCTCCTGATGTTACGACTTTCTGGTTCATCAAACTTGGTAATTTTTACAAAAATTTTTTTGTCTTGCTCTTAATCCTGCAGTGGGACCTTTTGAGTCCCAACTTATCGCAATTAAAACATTTTTCATCTTTAAAAGGACAATCACTATACCAATGTAATTGACCACACCCGAAACATGGTTTTGACGGCAAAGTAACTTTATTATTTTTTGGTTGAAACTTTTTAATGTTTCTTTGGCGTATTTCTTTTAATGTGAGCCACTCCATTCTGTTCGATGTTCTTCGAATCCTCTCTGATGCTCACGAAACGTTGGCAATCCTCGGTAACTTGTAAATAACTTCGTTGTCAAGCTTGTTGAGTACCCTACGACTTATTCCGGCGTTTTTCGCTGAAATCAAACCCTGGACAAAAATCAGGCATTTAAAGTTATTGGCGCTTAACTCTGCCAATTTGAAGTCATCACAGTGTTTATTGACTACACTCTCGAAAATGGTATCATCTTCCTCTTCTTTGCAGGTGAGATTCATACATTTCCAACGATTGTCGAAGAGTGACGTTTTGACTGAAGAGTTCTGTTAATGATTGAACCGCCTCTTTAAATTTCAAGTCGCTAATTTTCTTAGGCAAAATATAGTTAAAAAATTTAGTATATTCTGCTGTGCCAAATTTCCTGAGGAGTAGGCGAACCTTTTTATGGTCAGCCCAACTTGCACAGTCCGTAGTGTATAAGTCCTTGTAACGTTTAAAGTATGAAGCGAAAGTAATTTCGTCTTCAGGTGCAAACGTGAAGTTTTCAATAGCACTCCATATATCATTTTGAGAGAACTTTTTCGCTGTCCTCATTTAGGCTTTTGATGGATATATTATACAAGAGCTTTTGCTTATTATGTGCTTGAAAGAGCATTTCTTTCAGTTTCTCTTGTCTAACCTGAATTTCTAGGTGCAATACCTCAAATTTCTTCCGGTTTTCTGTTTGTACTCGTTGGAATTTCTTTTGTCTTTCTTGATGTTTCTGTTCCAACAGTAGTTGTTGTTCCTGTTGGTGTTTCATCAACTCTAACATTGCGCTTTTAAATTCGTCCATTTTCCTCTCGTAAAATTAAGAAATGAGAGGGGGGGATCTTTTTCTCTTTGATCCTCTTAACCAACAATAAGTCTGTTTTACTTACTGTTCTTTTACTGAAAAATTTAAAAGCGGAAGAGGGAGTAATTTTTTTACTTTACCCTATTAGCAAAAACAATAAGTCTGATTTGTAAAGTTCTTTTACTGGCTTGTTGGAATGGAAAAAAATAACAAGGTTCACCAACGTTCTTCCCAATCGCTGAATAAGAACTTTTAGAAATCCTATTGTTTCGCAGAGTTTCTTTTTTTTTTCACTGCCAGTGTTGTAATTAACACTGGATACTCTTTTTCGTAGACTTTGATCAAAATACTTTTCTTCACCACTGTTATTGACACTGGCAAAAGTTTTTTATATGATTCAACGTGAAGTCCGTTTCTTTGAATCCCTCGACACCAAGATGTTGTGACCAAGTAAATTGTTAAAGAAATAACAAAACAAGTGTTGCAGATATATCATATATTAAACTGTAAGTGCAAAAGAAGTGTCTTACACGACGACGCGTTCAATAGATTCGACTGCTGCACAAGGGATTCTCTCCTACTAATCTTATAGTGGTCGGAAGAGTCCAACATAGACTCTTTAGAGGGAGGATACCACAACGTCTATCTCTCTCTCTCTCTCTCTCTCTCTATATATATATATATATATATATATATATATATATATATATATATATATATATATAAATACGTACAAAAAAGTGCTTAACGCAGCTACCTTTAAAAAAAAAAAAAAAAAAAACTTATATCGCCGCAGGCTACCTTGGTTTCCACCGTCAGTCCTCTTCCGTATCAAAAAAAAACTAAGAGAACTGGGATAATTTCCGGGTGTAGACATATAAGTAAAAACATTCTCGATCTGCTGTACGAATAATAATAATAATATTTTCTCTTTACACATCCTCCTCCTCCCAATTCTCAACTTCCGTGGCATAGCTAAATAAATTTAGTATAGTATGGTATTAGTACACTTATGGCCTGCCACACGAAGGGAGTGTCCGATTATATAACGTGTTTTTACCCCTTTATTTATATATATATATATATATATATATATATATATTCTGTATTTGGGCAGTAGACATTAAGCATTATATATATATATATATATATATATATATATATATATTGGTATAGTATGGTATTAGTACAGTTATGGCCTGCCACACGAAGAGAGCTGACAGATTAATATATGATATATATATATATATATATATATATATATATATATATATATATATATAGAGGCCTACATCAAATGTAAAAAATTATTTAATAAAATACATTAGGATTTTAAAGAAAATACTAATAAAAGGGGAAGAAGGAAAAATAAATAAAAATATAAAATTAATAAAAGTAAAATAAATAAATAAATAAAATTATTAGTTAAGGCCCGTCGAGACGTCATCCGGCCAACCGTCAGAAGGAACGCCGTCGAACGAGGGCCATAACTTCAGAAGTCTCTATCGCCAGAGGAGCAAAGAAAATCTCTCAGCAAGAGAAGAAGTCTCAACTATTTCTTCTATCTCCCCGTCCCGAGCGACAGATCCAGGCCCAACCGCGGATCTGAACAAACCACCGGACGAAAATGCATATATGTATTTTATTCTTATGTGTACATACATGCATATATATATATATATATATATATATATATATATATATATATATATATATATATATACGTGCAAACACATTCACGCACGCGCATACATCTGCCATCGCTCGTTTCTGTGTGTTTGTACTGAGGTGGCATATATTGGAAACAGAGATATGGAATCAAGTTCCTGAGAGTCATCTTAGGCATCATGGACGCCGAATCGAGACAAATGGTGGAGGTGAGGAGGTGGCTTACAACAGAGTAGAATGTTCCTATCACAATGTTTTTAAGAAACAAGTTTAAATATATATATATATAGATATATAGATATATAGATATAAATATATATATATATATAGGTAACTATACTCGTTTCGAAAAACCTTCGAATTTTTGATTTGCCAATAATCAAATCAATCATGAATAAAAAAAGGTTTTTAAAAAAGAAAGAGCTAGAAACATGAAAGTTTGTCGAAAAAATCGCATAGATGCAGGTTTAAAGCCCAAAGAAAAAAAACCCGACACGAGTAAACAACTAACTAAAGTATGCCTCTTTAGCCAGCTTTCCCTGACGATCCGCTTAGTTGAAACCTGGGTATGTTTGTCTTGCTCACTAGGTTTATCTATCTCTCTCTCTCTCTCTCTCTCTCTCTCTCTCTATATATATATATATATATATATATATATATATATATATATATATATATATATATATACGTACATATATATATATGTATATATATACGTACATATATATATATATATATATATATATATATATATATATATACGTACATATATATATATATATATATATATATATATACGTACAAATATATATATATATATACGTACATATATATTTGTGTATATATATGTGCATATATTTATGTGTGTGTACATATACGCATAAATATATATGCAAGCACACACACACACACACATATATATTGCATTTCAACTCATAGTTATCAGTTTTTTTATTTTTCTATTTTAAATCTTTTTGAGGATTTTATTAATGACATGTGGCTTACAATCTTTCTTAAAATTATATTCGGACTGATAGAGTCGTACATATCTGTAAAATAGTTTTCATACAATGCATTTATAAATCTTTTTTCCTTTTTGCTTACGTCTTTTTTGTACCTTTTTACAGACCCCACGTCGACTACCCCAGAAGCTGTCACTGTCGCCACAGAGAACTCCTTTAAATAACTCAGTGGGTGAAATATTGTATTGGAGGCGATACCGTCAACCTCATGAATTCCAAAAATCTTTTTACTGTATTTTATCGACAGTCACTAAACTATGTTTTATTCACTTATACACATTTACAAAACTTACTTTTGTTTGTCCGTTCCAGACAGATGAAGATTGTATTTCGCTAAACTTTGTCTAAGGTTGACTTTAAGTCTATCATTTCATATTTCTTTCTTTCTTTTTATGTACCAAGTCCTTTCAAGACGTAGTCGATCATGTTTCTCCACCTTCCTCTATCTCTTGCAGCTCTCAACAAGTTTCTTCCCTCGACTACCTCCTCTAGACCATGTTCTGTCAACCACTTGCTTAAATCCGCCAGGTATATCACGCGTTGTTTACCCTTGTCTTTCTTTCCTTCTATTCGACCCGTGAGTATCAGATTCTCCAGGCCCTCCTTCCTCATTATGTGTCCCAGAAACTTCAGCTGTCTCTTCCTGATGATAAGTACAAGCCTCCTCCATGTTTGAAACCTCTTTAAGATCTAATCGTTGCTCATACACTCGGTCCATGATATCCTTAGCATCTTTCTGTAGAGCCACATCTCCGTCGCCTCGAGTTTCTTCTTCACCTTTGAGGAAATCGTCCAACATTCACTGGCGCAAAGGACAGACATCACGTAACAGTTCAGTATTCTTTTTTTTTTTGTTCTCGTAGCACTCTGCCCCGGATCTGGAATGCGTCCTTGGCTATCCCAATACGTCTATGGATCTCAGTGTCGCACTTACCGTCCTCTGTCAAGACGCTTCACCGGTATTTAAACTTCCGCGTCTAGTGTTCCGACCTTCAGCTCGCATTTCGGGTTCATCCTCTTACTGACGACCATGCACTCCGTTCTCTCGTAGATTATGCTTAGTCCCTTCTTCTCACTCTCCGTCACTAACTTCTGTAGGAGATTTTGTAATTTCATTTCTGTGTCTGCTACAAGTACTGTGTCATCTGCGTATCTTATGTTAATAAGATTTTGGCCGCCTATTCTAAATCCCGGTAGGGTTACCAATTCTCTGAGCATTGTATAGTTTTAACAGATCCGGTGAGAATACACATCCTTGACATTACGGGCCTTTCTATTTTTGTATATTCACTGAACTCGTTCTTTATGCGTATGCATACTGTTTGCTGCCAGTATAGGTCATTGATTATTCTGATATCTTTCCCGAATATATCGAGGTTGCTGAGCAGTTCCATCAGATCCTTGTGGCGTACTTTGTCGACGGCCTTTGCGTAGTCTATGAAACATAGGTAGACGTCTTTTTGCATCTGTATCGCTCTTTCTGATTTTTCTGATAATCGTTTTATACTGTTCACAAACACTGATTGATATCGTTGCAAAATTCTCGGCAATTTACCAAGTACAGCGTCGCAGAATGAAAAGTATGCTGGGGCTAAATCCGATGTTAACTTTTAAAGATTCGTGATTCTATATTTTATATCAGATTCTCTTAAGAAATTATTTTTCTTTAGATCTGTTAGCCTATCTGAAATATATTTTGTTTTGATGTTAAATACGCTTTTTACGTTCTACTTGTACTGTAAATTATGCTTAGAAACTATAACAACGTGTAACATTCATATAAACGACTTAGAAGGTAATGCTTAAAAAAACTGAAGAATTATTAATATTCATTTTCAAAATGAATATCAGTAATAGTTTTAGACAAATGATACTGCTATGCTCAATAGCTTTCTCAAAGTTTCATCTTCTGTCTAGTTCTCAATTCCAGAAAAATCTTGGTGAGTTGACGGAAGCGACATGGATGTTTAGTGGCCATGTTGATCAATTCGGTTTTGTTTTTTCACTCAGTAAAAGTTCCAAGAGTCACTCAAGGGTGAGGGTTGAGGAACGAGAATGTTGCAAGGGCATAAGTGGAGGAAGTAAGAAGTGCATAATATAGACATGTAGCGTAGATAATGGTTGACCCTAGATTTGAAGAGATCGTAGCGATCGGGAAAGCATCCTCTCGGGAGCATGTTTCACAACGTAATGGTTATGAGGAAGAAAATATGCGTGGGACTTCCTCCTTCCCAGTGAAATACGAGGGTCAGCTGAAAAATTAACAAGCTGAACATGATACTCTAATTGAAAGTGACCAATTGATTTTATTTAATTTACAGCCCCCATGCGGTCCATAGATTTCTTCCATCAGATTTGCAGTGCT
Source organism: Acanthosepion lycidas (assembly GCA_963932145.1). Classification (NCBI taxonomy): domain Eukaryota; kingdom Metazoa; phylum Mollusca; class Cephalopoda; order Sepiida; family Sepiidae; genus Acanthosepion; species Acanthosepion lycidas. The sequence goes on from OZ010579.1 coordinate 121,151,264, forward strand.
TGTACACCGTTGGTGAAGAAGTTTTCACCATGTTTGTCAAAAAGTCATCAAAAGCAGATAAGACATCATCATCGCTGCTGTCCTTGTTCCAGGCCAATTTTTAGTTAGGCAACAGGTGAAAATTAGATCGGGGAAAATCAAGTAAACAGGGAGGGTAATCAACCAATTCAAACCCACAGTCACACACAACTGCCATTGAAACCAAAGACTTGTTTGCTGTAGTATTGTTCTGATATAACACGACCCCATCCTGTGCGTTTGTTATGATAGCCTTTATGCAACTGCCTCAGCAAGTTATTATATTATACTCCATTTGTGGTATGGCAGATTTGAAGATAGTCATTAAAAACAATGCTCTTCTTTGGAATACGTGTCGAGGAGTGTTTCCATAGCATGTATTTTCTTTTTGTCTCTGTCTCAAATTGATGAACCCAACACTCATCCTGGCTTTGGAAAGATTCAACAAAACCAGCTGGATTTGATTAAATGTCAGATTTTCCCGTGGTGTGCCCAGCCCGTTACTGGACAGATGATTGTCAAATCAGGAGAACAGGCAGGATCGCACATTGTTCTCAAGACTCCTTCCATCAGTTTCCCATGGAGTTGGTCTTGATAGCCTTTCGTAAATGCATCAGCAAGTTATACTATTCTTTATTGAAGTCATGTCTCTTTTGACGATATTCAATAAACACAATATGCATCGTAAGAAACTCAGGCCGTCAACCTCCCTGCTGATTAAACGTCCTTGGCATTTTTTGGATCAGATGAGGAGGGGTGTTTCTACTGCATGGATCATCTCTTTGTCTCTAGCTCAAAGTGAGGAAATGAACACTAATCCTGGGTTAGGTAACATGCAAGGGAACCAGCTGGATTTGACTCAATGTCAGGTTTTCTTCCAGTTTTGATTAGGTACCATCGACTGGAAATAGTTGTCACTGTTTGTTGTGCAGAATATTCTAAAACGTTCACAGTATATGCTCATGACATTGGTCATTTGATTTATATCCTCTATCTTTGATTTATAACCTGCCATCCATCACAAGCTGGTGAAAACGATCCGTGTTTTCGTTGGTCGTGCAGGAAGTTCACATTATAGATTATCTTCAAAACCCCACCTTCCTTTACTAACTTCAGTTGCCCAGTTTACACAAATGATAAAGCTGATGCTTCACTCCTAATGTAGCAACCATGTCACGATGAATGTCCCTGGGGGTTAAATTCTTTTTATGCAGGTACTTCATAATAGCTCGATATCAAATTTCGACCATTTTCAAGAGAAATCGCTACTTGTTATTTTGAAGTCTTCTTTGAAAAAGTCAGATGGCAGTTTAACTGAAAATAAGCAATTCGGTTATTAATAAAAAGAGTTGAAATTAATGCATGCAAGATATCACAGCGCCAGTATTCCTCCCTCACAGTCAGCCTATGAACTTTTCAGCCCAAAATCGTACCTGCCAAGAGTCAATGCCGTTATTAAAAAGAAGAGTTGAAAGTAATTCATACACGATTTTACAGCGCTAGCATCACTCCTTCATTGTCAGCCTATGGACTTTCAGCCTACCCTCGTACCTGGAAAGAGTCAATGCCGCTATTAAAAAGAAGAGTTGAATGTAATGCATGCAAGTATTCAGATCTCCAGCATCCCTCTCTCATAGTCAGCCTATAAACTTTTCAGCCTTCCATGGTATCTGGAAATTGTAAATGCTGATATTAAAAAGATGAGTTGAAAGTAATGCTTGCAATATTCCACAGTTCCAACATCACTCCGTCGTAGTCAGTTTATGAACCTTTCGACCCACTCTCATGCCTGGAAAGAAACAATGCAGTTATTATTAAGAGCTGAAATTAATACATACAATATTTTACAGCTGTAGCATCACTCCTTCATAGTTAACCGATAAACTTTTCAGCCAGTCAATATACAAAGCAAATGTGGATGAGTCGACCATGTGTACGTGCCATGGTGATTTCTATGTGTGAATGTCTGAACTGGTGAAAATAAACAATGTCCTTCGCCAGAAAATTTGCCATGAAAATGATTCCTCACCGAGTGTTCCGTTCTTATGATTTTGTACTAATCTAAGCCATGTTTAATATTTACTGACTCAATAGTTTTATTTTAGGTCATTTCACCCCAAGCAAGGAAATAAAGCCGTTCAGACGTAAGGGATTACTGCGTATTACATAATGGGGAAAAACCATTAAGGAGAGAGAACAATAACATAGCAGGAATTAAGAAGACTGAAGATAATGAGTGGCACGGCATTTAAAGTTTTGAAGATCAATGAAACCGGAAGTGAGTTCCACAAGCAAGAAGTGTGATAGAAGAAACTGTTAGCATAAAACTAACGGTTATATCTATCCATTTCAACTAAAAAAATGATGAGACCATGCCGCCAATCTAGTACTGCGCTTAAATTAATAAAGTTTAGGAAATATAGCGGAAAGTGCATCATGAAAGTATTTGTAGAAAAGACACAAGGAAACTACGTTAAGCTAGTAGGAAAGGACTAAAGCTGAGATATCAAGTCAGGATATATATATATATATATATATATATATTGGTCTGCATTTCGAGATTCGTCTCCAGCTGTGCTGGTCAAACTCTCTGCTTCCAAGACGAGAGGATCCCCAACCGAGGCTGTGTCGAAGGACAGAGTCTCGTCTCGGAAAACAGCTACCCAAACTGGTTTTATACGGGGTCTACGGGGGATTGTGTTTATATATATATAAATATATATATATCCTGATCTGACATCTCGGCTTATATATATATATATATATATATATATATATATATATATATATATATATATATATATATATATCCTGATCTTACATCTCGGCTTTATATATATATATATATATATATATATATATATATATATATATCTATATATATATATATATATGTATATATATGCTGATCTGACATCTCGGCTTTATATATATATATATATATATATATATATATATATATCCTGATCTGACATCTCGGCTTTCTATATATATATATATATATATATATATATATATATATTTATATCCTCATCTGACATCTCGGCTTTATATATATATATATATATATATATATATATATATATATGGCAGGATCACCAGATCAGATGTGACAGCAATGTTCAAAACAAGAGCTAATGGTAGACTTATAAATATGTATGACAGAATCTGGAGAGAAAATATTGTCTAGCCCGATATAGTTAACCACCGTTCTTAGCTGCATATATAACAATTGATTCAATATTCTATTTTTACTTCATGTCAGTTGAAAACGTTAGTCCGAGAAAGCCCAATGAGTCACTCTCCTGGAGGTTATTATCAGCCATGCTGATGTAAGGTAAAAAGGCTTCTCTCAAATGTTTAAAAGAGAGCAGATTCGTTTTTATGGCGTTAAAATTAACAAGCCAGCCATGAACACATTTATCAAGAGATTTTAGCTCATTTTTGAGATTATATGTCAATTTGATCTTATCGACCCGATCGGATTTAGCATTAGGACAAGGTTGTGTCGTCAGCATAACGAATTGAGAAATGAAGGTATCAGCAATGTCATTTTTGATAATTTGAAACAACGGAAGTTCAAGTTATATTATTTTTTGCGGGAGCGAAAAGTGCTTAGTTATAATTTTAATTGGTAGATTAGTTAGATGTTCAGTTGTAATTGTTGTACCGTAAGAAAGGTTACTGAATAGAATAATCACGCGAAAGGTGTTAATGAACGATAATACTTAGGGAAATAAAAACGCATATAAGATTCGCCAGTGGTGCGTAGAAGTAAACTGCTAGAAGTGAATCAAGTGAATTCCACAATGAACCTCCAAATGATATCTACCAACCGCCCCACGGGGTTAGATGTGGCACGACGCCGAATTTAAAGTAGGGTATAGGAGCCCGTAGGCTTGGCGAAAAAATCCCCATGCACCCCGTATAAAACGTGCTCGAGTAGCTGTTTTCCGAGACAAGATTCTGTCCTTCGACATAGCCTCGGCTGGGGATCCTCTCTGTCCCCAGGCAGAGAGTTTGAGCAGCACAGCTGGAGACGAATCTCCAAGTGCAGACCAACATGCAGTACTTACTACTGTATTAATGTGAATGGGAATATACCCATTATTGTCCGAAGGTATGCTACAAGAGTAATTTAGTCAGAAAATGAAGCATAGATATTTCAGGGCTCTTACAGATTCAAATCAAAGACGTATGGGTTTAGATATATTAAAAGATTTTTTAAAATAAAGCATTTTCTAAAGAAAAGTTCATCTCTTACGGAATGATGTAATGAGTCAACGTCATCAAATTTTCAATCGATGTAAATATTGCAAGAGTTAATACAGCCATTATTCTGTTTGGAATTTTAACGACCAATTAATCTCACGGAGTAATTTGTGAGATTTGCAGGAATACAGAATGTATGGTTGGTAGCAACGGGAACAGCCTGACAGGGAAGTATTTGAACAGAGGACGGTAATTGCAACATTGAAATCCGAAGGTGCATTGGGATAGCCAAAGATGCATTTCTAAAGTTAAGCAGAGTATTAAGAAATAGAAAAATTTCGATAGGAACAAAGTGTACTGAGCTGTTACGTAATATCAGTTTTGCTATATAGCACTGAATGCTGGACAATCTCTCCACAGATGAGGAAAAACTTGAAACCACAGAAATGTGGTTCTACAGAAGGATGCTAAGAAGACCAAACATATAAGCAATGATGAAGTTTTACAGAAAATGGAAACAAAAAAAACCTATAATTAACATCAGGAAGAGAGAGTTGAAATTTCTGGTGCGCATAATGAGAAAAGAAGGCTTGGAAAATATGATACTCACAGTACATATTGAAGGCAAGAGCGACGAACGAAAACAGTGCATTATCTTCTTAATAATCTTGAGTAAATGGATGGCGAAACCAAGTTTAGGAGAGATAAAAAAAAAAGACTAAATATGTTAAGAGCTACAAAGGACAAGAAATTGTGGAGAGTCTACTACAAGAATTCCTACAGAAAGTAATGAGAAAAAGTGAGAAGAAAGAACACAAATTGTCAGAAGATGGAATGCATGGTTGTTAGCAAAAGGAAGAGGACAACATGCAAATTAGAAATCAGAGATAAAAAAAAAAATCAAACGTAGAAAAATTTTAGTATATGGAAAATACTTTAACTGAAGACGGAAAAGTGCGACACTGAAATCCAAAGTTGCATTGGGATAGCCGAAGAGACATTCCAAAAGCTGAACAGAATTTTAAGAGAGAGAAAAATTTCGATAGAAACAAAGAAAAAAGCACTGAACTGTTACGTAATATCAGTCCTCCTACATGGCAGCGAATGCTGGAAAATCTCCTCACAGATAAAGAGAAAACTTGAGTTAGCTAATATGTAGTTTTACAGATGAATATTTAGAATACTATGGACAAAACATGTGAACAACAACGAAGTTTTAGAGAAAATGAAATCGAAAAGGAAACATACATTTGCAGACGATATTTTTATTCTAGCGAAAAACGCAATAGAAATAGATACGCCCAAAACCATATTTGAAAAAAAAAAAAACTCCCTACTTAATTTTACCTACGAAATTAGTTAAAAAAAAAAAAACTTCCATTCTTAGACGTTTGCGTAGAATACAGTAACAACATTTTTACCGCCTCATTGTATGAAAAAAACAACTAGCAGAAAATTCTTTCACCTTAATTTTAAGTGTGAATGGCCACTCAGATACAAAATAGCAGTGATAAAAAAAAAACTTCCTAAAGAGAGCACACGAGAATTCATTCCCTCGTTTACTTTTCCTTAAAGAACTCAACAATGCAAAACAGACACTAGTTAACAATGGTTTTCCTAACCACCTCATCGACCAACAGATAAGACTATTTCTTTCCAAAGTAAATAATAACGATACTGAACACACTGACTAAAATAACACAAATATTTTCTAAAAAAATCAAATGCGTGTGAGTAAGATTAATCTACACTTAGATTGACCCGAACAAAATTATCTTCTACAAAAAATTTGAAACAGCTACTCTTATCCTCAAAAATAACAGCACACATGCAAAATCAAACCTACAAGAACGAACATTATTTACGAATTCAATAGCCCCTTAAAGAATGTGTTCCTGATCAAAGCGAACGCATAAAGTATTATATCGATCAGATTACTACATGCCTATCAAGACGATTTATATTACACCTATCAGATCACAGCTCCTTCAGAACCCGTTTAAACACACACACAAACTTGACAGACTCCATCGAAAACATACTAGTAGAAAATACAAAAGTAATAACTTCATTCACATGTAAAAAAGATTGAAAATAATGGAAACCTTAATAATAATGAAACGCCAACAATAACTACAAACACGGCCTGAGTATGTTCGGGTAATAAAACATCCCTATAACTCTAGATACATACACACAACCCATACATCCAGTTAAAAAGTAAAAAATAAAATCATCCTTGACAATGGCTAAAATATAGCCGAACATTTACAAGACATTTGTACAGTTTCTACACATTCTGTGTCCAAAAAAGAAAACACTTGTTCGAACACAAGAGAAATTAAATAAGAACGTAATCGCACTGAGGTGTCTGTCGTCTTGAATAAAACATATATTAAAGAGAGATTGCTGCCTAAATACACGATACACACATACACACACACACACTTGTGTGTGCCCGCGAGCGTGTGAGAGAGAGAAAAAGAGAGAAAGCATGTCATTTTGAGCGTTTTTGACATTGTGCGCGAAAGACTCAACATTAATGCGATTCTACAACCAAATGCTATGCCGTTCTGGGTATGACGATAGACTACATCCGCATCCAAGCTAAGACGATAAACCTCGTCCGACAAAAAAGACCTCTGATCAGGAGGTTTGGAGGAACATGGATCCATCTCTTAATTGCAGGTGTTCGCCGGTCCAACCTGAACCGGAGTGGTAGCACCTGTTAGGGTCCCAGCTATGGACAAATAGTAAACCCCTAAACTGGGTCAAAACACCACGGAAGTTTAAAAATAGGGTTTAATACCAGAAATACTTTGTAAAAATTATTGCCAGCAATACATTTTTACCAGCTATACATTTTTGAAAAAAATGTTACCTTCAATATATTTTTCAAAAACAAATCCAGCTCTACATTTTTGGGGTAAATATATTACCAGAGATACATTTTGAAGAAAAAAATATAACCAGAAATAGATCTTTCAAGGGAAAAAATATTACCAGCAATAAAAACTTTGTCGGCATTAAATAACCATTGAGGTTGATATGCCGCAAACGAAACGAAAAGAAACGATAATACTCCATAGCAGGTTGAAAATAAAGCGAGTGTCGAGAGGGTGTCAACGGAATTGGGGAAATGATCGGAAAATGATCTTTCTCAATTTCTTGTATAAATGTAAGATTTATCAAATAAATGCATATATATATATATATATATATATATATATATATATATATATATATATATATATAGTGTTTTAAGGTATGCTATATTTATCGGTCACGTGGTGTAAAAAAAAAATGGGCATTGAAGTCAACACCCGGAGCCGACAGAAACACCGGACACAAAACATCCTTTATAAATAATAAATACGTGAACAGCACAAGGCTTTCTAAAAAAATATCCAGAGATTAAAAAAAAAAAAAAACAAAAAAAAACACACACTAAAAAGATCATGGAAAATAAGGAAAACTGCATCAGTCTCTAACAATAAATTTAAAAACTGTAAAATATGTCTGGAGGAGAAAATAGCTACAATTATCTTTGCAGACCACAAACTATACAAATAAACGATCAGAACTCATCTCATAATGCACAAAGCAAAATTTTAGTAGGTTACTTAAAATCGAAAACAAAAACGAACAAGAATAAAAATAAACAAAATAAAAATAAAATTAATGAAATAAACAAAAATAAGTAGCATAAATGAATCCAAACCAATAAAAAAAGTAAATAAGAAACAAATTAACAAACTAGGAAAGCACACATGATCACAAGTAAACGTAATGTGACACTATTAAGCGGTCGTGTGAAAATGAAAAGCGATAAATAATTAAGGCGAGAAGAAGCTGAAATAATTATTCGTAAGATATCGGATCTGTGGAATTAATTTATGTTATGACGCGGCGAAAGAAGATAGCAATCTGCCCATGGCAATAATGAAAATTTCAACTTGCTCAAGTGGCCTACAAAACAGAATGCTAAGAGATAATGTTAATCAAGCACGCACTGACCGAGAATGGCTTCAGTTTGGACCACCCCCTAGGAGAGAAAAAAATGAAGGGAAAAGAGAAAGGAAATAAATAAACCATTAACTATCTTTCGGAGATATCATTTGGTTTTGGGAAAAACACCTATTTTAAGTTCAGACTTATCCATGATAAGAGATTTTTGCCTGAGCCAATTTTGGCGCCGGAAGCACGTAGGCATTGAAGAAACATAGAGATTCACTTGACTAACCCCAATGATTATTTGACGAAAATCTCGTTGACGAACTCCAGATGAAATTCGGTTAAGATAGAGATTAGGGACCACCCTACGAGTCGTGGGAGGTATGCTCGTGGAAGAGAAAGAAAAGAAAAAAACAGAAGATAATTTTTTTTTTCCTTTCAGCGAAATTTTTAGACTGAGGCCAGTCAAGCCACACCCACGCTGCTGGGCGTTCATTGGCTGAAGGGTGGCGTGAGAGTTATGCGTAGGTAAACTATGAAGAAGGGGGGGAGGCCTGTTGACGCCCCCTGAAGGGATTGGTGTGAGATGCCACTGTGAGAGAGAGGGGAAACCTGTTGACGCCCTCTGAGGGGATTGGGTGAGATACCAATATGAGAAAGGAAGAATTTGGTAGGACGATTCCCTTAAATAGAATGTAATAAACTTCCAAAAATGGAAAGTAATAAATTTTCCTGTCCGAAAACAAAGAAAATCCTTGTTGTGGATTTAGAATTATCGAGGAACCCCAAACCACAACAAGACCGCACCCGGTTTTGGTCTGCGTCCATATAAGCAGAGTCGCAGCGAGTTAGCCGGTATTTGAGTTGAAAGCAGTTGGAGAGAGAGACGCAGAGTTGAACTGTGAGCTCTGAGACCAGCCTCGCAGGAAGCTGACTGATATCCACGCATTCTGACTTCGACTTCTAACCAAAAATAATTTACGACTTAGACTCACTCCACCAAAACAAGTTTTACGAATATCGCCTGAAGATACACCAAAAACCAGTTTCTTGAAAAAACACTTAAGATGTTAAGACTCGCCTAACAAACGCAAAGTGTCACGTAACCATATTAGCTGTTTGGGAGAAAGACGCAGTCCTGTATTCAGCAACCAGATATAAAATATTGTTATTCTTTTTTTTAACACATTTGAACTTTTCGAGTTGTTACTTTATTTTCTTTTACATATACTTGTGCGGTTTTATCTTTGCTCAGACTCGGCGACTGATTGATTTCGTCGACCTAAGATCAAATCACAACGTGGGTAGGTTAGACTAGAAATCGAAGCAGTTACTTCGGTAACCAGACGTTGGAGGCGAGCTGGGAACGACAAAGCTGATACAGAATCTAACCAGATTCCCATCCGAATCAGCAAAAGGTTAGAACGTCACATTTGGTGCCGCAACCAATACCAAGTCACATTGGTCGTCACAGGATAAGACGGGACGGCGAGAGGCGCGGAGAGGCCCGCGGTGACGTTACAGTAATAACAGCAACCGACTTTGAAATAACTTATAATAAATAGATAGAAAAATGCTCCAAAACTTCATCCGGATCCACAATTATTTCCACTCAATAGACGATTCCAAATAAATGTCAACAGATTCAGATACTACTGACTAATCCCAATTGCCAAGTGGACAGATTCGCGATACTCGACAAAAGCCAGGAGTGGAGGTAAGGAACAAGTAAAATAAAGAAGCATCTTGATCCGAATCATTTGGGACACAATTAAGGAAATATACTGTGTACGTAAGAGATTGAGAAACGGAAAAAATATAAATTATGCATACTACAATATCAGTAACATTAGAATGGTTAAACTACTTGAATTGATGAGCATTAAAATTAACAATAACAGAGAAGTTGTCAGATGAATGTAGAGAGATAGAGATAGAGCGACACTTCTGTAATAATCGATAATGTCTCTAATATGTTACAGTTCTGAGAAAGAGGGGAGCGGTAAAGTAAAAACGATATCTAATAGAGTGTAATAAAAAAGGTCGAAAGATCATGAAAGAATCATCCGAAAACTTAATCTAGTACTGCGCTTAAATTCATAAAGTCTAGGGACCATAGAAAAAGTTCATCAGAACAATTACCATGAAATTATTTATAGACAAAAAAAAATATTTAAAAAAACTAAAAAATAATTAAACGTTAAGTAAAAAGCGGGTGAAGTAAAGTTGAAATAAATCATTTTGAAAGATTAACTAACAAAATCTAAATCTTTGTATATCTGCCAAATTACAAGTAAGGTGCCCTGTTTTTTCTCCCGAATCAAACACGATTTTTGTGTCTGTATTTAGTAATTAAAATTGATATAGCAAACTTAAATTTGCATTTTTCCTCATTCCAAAATGAGTTATAGTATTTTTAGGTTTATAAGACGTACTTTTTTTTCCTAAAAAATACCCTGAAAAATAAGTGTGCGTCTTCCAAGACGAATATAAAGCAACGTCCGGGTTCAAGTAATCTTGCACGGTTACCTAATTGGTTGACTAATAGGGAAGTGGAATTGTATGTTGATTCATTAAACTATAATGTTAGCTATCTATCTAATTCAGCTTATTATATGAGGTAACCTCGGTATTTAGCTGTTACAAATATTTCCAGGACTATAAACCTTCCTGGGGCCGAGCCACAAGCTTAAACATGCTCTGTTTACTAGCAGCGGCGGGATCCTTTCTGCTCTTGACTAGTATGGCATTGCAAACAAAATCGGACGATTGATTAATGTAAACAATACGTGGCGGCAGTAAGTGAGGGACGCATAGTGAATTGTAAGGGAATTACTTTTTTTCTTGGAAATTTCTTTTCAATATTAGAGTGCGTCTTCCAAGCCGCGGCGTTTTGTAAATACGGTATATATTTGAACAAATTTAGTATTTATATTAGTGAAATTTATAACCACTTTGTACTTGTTTTTAATTATTTCCTCCCAGTCAAAGAAGGCGATAAAGCCACTAAGAAGAAATGGGTTAGTGAAAGTAAAGGAATCTGAGGAAACGTTATTGAAACGGAAAAAAGAAGAAAAGAACGGGATTTAAAGAAAGAGAATATGACGACTGGCGTTGCATTTAAATTTTCAAAGATCGTTGTTGAAAGGAGAGCAAGAATCTAGGAGGGATTGAGACAAGCGAGAAGTGCCAAAGAAAAAGAATTAGAATAGAACAGTAAAATGATGAGAGCTGCCAATCTAGTAAGCCAAATTTCCAAAGAGGAAAGCACATTAGAACAATTACCATTAAAATATTTATAGAAAAGACACAGCGTGTGCGCACATATGTGTGCGTGCGTGTGCGTGTGCGTGTGTGTGTGTGTGTGTGTGCGTGTGTGTGCGTGTGTGTGTGTGTAAGCTTGCTCTTTTCCTTAATTAATCTCGAAAAGGAAAAAGGGGATTACATAAAACAGAAATCCTATTGAATAATAAAGAATGAGAAGAAAAAGCAGTTAGTGTTAATATTTGAATGAATATAAGTCGGGTTTGCGGTTGTTTTAAAAAAACGGAATCTCAATGAGTTGATTGGAAAGAAACACAATTAGAAGAGAGGCTAAAACAACTTGTTTCAATTTTTAATTTGAAGTGCTTACACACATACATACAGATTTACGTATGTTATATATTACAATATGCGCACAGATTTTCATTTCGTTTCATTTTTCTCGCTCTCTGTTTTACATTATTCTCTTTCTCTCTCTTTTTCTTTCTCTCCCATTGTCAACGAGCGAGGACTGAACTTTAATAGTTGTCTGTGTGATTAGATTTGTATTTTGATCAAGTATGCAAACATGAAGGAAGCTTATACTTAACATCAGGAAGAGGCAGCTGACTATTCTGGGACACGTAATGAGAAATGAGGGCTTGGAGAATCTGATACCCACAGTTCGAATAGAGGGAACGAGAGACAAGGGAAAGCAACGCATGATATACCTGGCAGGCTTGAACAAGTAGATGACAGAAAGTGGTCTAGGAGAGGTGGCAGAGAGACGAAACTTATTGAGAGCTGAAGGGACACGGCACATAAAAAAGAATATACACATACATACCTATATATGCATACATATCAGTCAGTTGTGTGTCATGCGTGATACACGCTTAAGCGTTCATGTATCATGACTAACTGGTATTCCCGGGGGTATGTTGACATTTCTTTCTGCGGTAGGACCAGTTGGTATCCAAGGCTATAGCTGGGGGTAGAAGAAGAGAATACGTACCTTTTCCAAGGGTATTAGCACGTAAATGAATGTAATGGATTCGACTGGAATTCGAACTCAGCTCTCTGATTTCTCAATACGAGCGTCCTAATTCAGTGGGACCTTGGCTCCCGAATTTAATTCGTTCATGAAGCCTCTTCTTGACCCGAAATATTCGTAAACCGAAACTATTTTTCCAATAGGAATCAATGTAAAATGGATTAATCCGTTCCTGGTCCCAAGATGATTGCTTATTTAAACTTTAACAACAGTACTGCGTGCACAAGTTTATACACAAAAGTAATGAAAATTATATAATACATAAAAACTAATGAAAATCATTAAATGTAAGAAAAAAAATTAAACAGATAAAATATAGAGGAACACTCCACTTTTACCGTACTTGTAAATAGGAGAGTTGAGGGCTAAGTGATAAATTGTATATGTATATATATATATATATATATATATATATATATATATATATATATATATATATATATATAGTGATATTGCGGAACATACCCTCGTAGTATTCATAAAAAAACAAAGCTTCATGAGCAACCTTTCAAATGAATTCTTTCTGGTAAGGAATGTTTTATTCCACACAAAAATTATCAAAACGTCCAAATATCCAATCCTCGTTTACTCCTGCGGCCACAGATCACCGAAACTATTATTTCTATCAGAGGAAATATTGAAGGATAAATCTTGCCTCCTTCGAAAAATCCCGCTGTTAGTGCAAGAGAGTCCTGGAAAATTCAGACAGCTGCAATGCGCAAAAAGTCCAAGACAATGTTAAATGATCTATTTCTCGCCAGTTCTGGAAAATTGTAATGATTCCAAATAGAGGCAAACCATCAATGTCTTTTATTATACATGGCCCTGAGATTAACTTATCCCTGTGAGATAAGACTAAACTATTTAAAATGAGATTTGCTTCTAACTCTACGTTAGACAAAAAGAACGACCCTCTATCTGACTCTCTCCACAGCTCATGCAGAGCACAAATTTTGGGTTATATCAGGCTAGCTTCAGGAAATTTGCAGATTTATCAAAAGCCTTGACCCCAGGAAAGCTACTGGTCCTGATAAAATCCTCTGGTTGCTACTAAGAACTTACAACCATTCCATATCTTGTAAAATTTATTTACAATATTTACAATATCCGGACTATTATCCTGATCTTTATTGTTCCTTTCACAACGTTTCGGCCGTTGTACGCCCCGGTCTTCTTCAGGAGCTGTCTACATTTTTGAGACGAGTAACTATTTATACTATTTATATTGCTCGGACTGCTGTCTTCATCTTTATTGTCCTATTCACAATGTTTCGGTCGTTGTACGCTCCGGCATTCTTCAAGATCTCTATATTTCTGAGATGAGGTATTGTAACTATTTATATTGTTCGGACTGTTCTCGTCTTTATTGTCTTATTCACGACTTTCCGGCCGTTGTACGTTCCGTCCTTCTTCAGGATCTGCCTATATTTCTGAGATGAGATATTTAACTTTTTACATTGTTCGGACTGTTGTCGCATGAGTCTTGTATTGAGTGAATAATTGCATGAAAAAGTAGCAGTAGTGTCAAAAACAACTTCCTACAAGGCTTCATAAACGGTTTCGATTTCCACTTGAGATCAGAGGTGACCTTGAGTGCAAGCAGACGTTGAAGGCAAGGAGCCATATTGATAGTACAATGCTTCAACATAAATGGAGGAGATTCAGGAGTTTGCATAACATAATGTCATGTTGCTAGTTTGGTTTTCGATGGGAAGAATTCTTTTTCCATTCAGCTGGCAGAGTTAAAATCAGTGGAGATATACCCCTATTTTTTATTTGACATTATTTTAAGTTATATTTCTTTGTTTTATTATTCTATTTTATCTGTAATATATTATTTACGCAAAACCTAAAATTCAAATTTATTTTATAGTAAACTCATTATTAGACATAAAACCAACCACGGTAGAATACATCAATTATTAATTTGTATAGTCATTATTGCTTTTCTTCTTAATTCTAAAGAGTAACTATGTATGTATAGCTAGCCACTCGTATCCGAGAATACCCGGCTGCTAGGGCGTTATAAATTATAGCCAATCCCCATTGCAAACTCTTGCTCAGTCGCATTTGTGTTTTTCAACGCCCACAGGAGCCCAGTTTATATTGCAACTATGCTTAGCAGATCTTAGTTACAGTTTCAGTTTATCTAGCGTGATCAATAATTTGAACAAGAGCGTGATCAATAATTTGAACAAGACCAGGACAGCTATCGACAACCCCTCCCCCACCGCAAGGGCTACCCAATTTCACTCTCAAGGCTTGGGTCAACCCATGGTAT
>OZ010579.1:121171025-121176025 GCA_963932145.1 Acanthosepion lycidas
ATATATATATATATATATATATATATATATATATATATGTGTGTGTGTATGTGTGTGTGTTTGTGTGTGCGTGCATGTATATATATATATATATATATATATATATATATATATTGTATAAAGATTTAGTTATATAAATATATCTATTTTTATAACTATATCAGTCTCATCATTATCTCTCTTTTTATATGTGTGTGTGTGTCTGTGTGTGTGTCTGTGTGTGTCTCCGCGCGTATAAAGACAAACGATTGTCCATTTATATAAACATCTACAGGGTAGGATGGATGAATTATCGTCTAAATTACGCAAAACGAAAATAACACTGACATTTCGTTTTAACAGATATATTTACCAAACTTAACCATAAATATTTTGAAATAGTAAAGAGTAAATTTATTCAATAAAATTGCCATCGGAATCCCCTGCTACTCTTCTGGACGGTCTCCTTATATAAGTTGATGAATGTTGCCATAATCCTTGACTTCATTTCAACTTTGGTGTCACAAGAAGCTTTTTTGGTCTCTCGCTCAACTGCGCCCCTCACATAATGATCAAGGGGGTTACAGTTTGCGAAGTTAGGTGGCAGATGTAAGGAGGTGATGTGGTAGCAAAAATTTTCTGACTGCCATGACTGGGTTCTCCTGCTTGTGTGACATGTTGTAGAGTCCTTTTGCCAGACATAGTGCTTTCCAGCAGCCGTCAGCTTGAGTTTTTTGAAATAAGTTAAATCTTTACACCCCTAAAATAAAAAGGAGTGAATTTTCCTTAACCCCTACATCTCAAAATATTAAATTTGTTTGCATTTATACATAAAAAAAGTAAATCAATTTCTAAAAAAGTTATTCTTAGCATCGCTTGATACTGTAACGGAGCTTTGTATTTTAATTTTAATTTTTATAATTGAATTTGAATTGAAATTTCAGATTTGAAACAGTAATCTCAGTGTTGCGATGATAATATATTTGTAAAAAAAATATTACATATATATATATATATATATATATATATATATATATACACACACACACACCTACGTCAATGATATGAGATAATTTGAAAAAACAATAAATTTTTCATAGGAAACGACATGCCATACGCACAGGATCGAATCCTCGTCATTCTCTTCGCATTCCAGTGGTAAGAAGGAAGTCCCAATCAAACAGCTCCCCCACCCCAGAACGGCTGCGTCCTATAGCAGACACCTGGGGCGAGTTTATCTATCCTATGTCACTGTAATCTACACTTTCTTTCTCCTCTTACGTTCACACAACGTCATTATACAGAAGCCTTATAACATATATTTTTGTGGCCGATTGGTTGGAACGTTCGAATCTCACCATGTTCGATTTGTCAAGAAGGGAGCTTTCTGATGTCATCGGACTGGAGATGGACGATCCCACCTTTGGAAAGTCCCTGAAAAACGTACCACGAGTTGTTCCAGGCCTTGTGAATGAGTGAAATTAAGTCAGGACTTTGTGCAGGATATGCAAATATCTTAATTTTGCTGTTATCTAAGTGTTTTATTACAATTTGTGCCTTATATTTTGGGTCATTGTCAAGTTGGAACTTCCAGTGACATCCTAAAGACAGCTTTCGGGCACTTTGCTTTTTATTTTTATGAATATCCAAACAAAAACTGCCCTCTATCCATGGTACCCTGTAATCTCAGTATTTATTCTGGTCTAGAGGCAGAAAAACATCCCCAGGGCAGAATGTCCCCACCACCGTGGTTAAGTGTAAGGAGGTTATTTTTTGGTTTGTGAACTTTACTCACTTCCCTCCATACATAACGAGAAGACCAAATAATTCTACTTTGGTTTCATCTGATCGTAAAACATCGTTCCAATATTTAATCCCATATTCTGGACAAATTCTGGCAGAAGGTCGTCTGCATTTTAGGTGTTTCGAAGTTTTCTTTGGGCGACACGATCGAAATCCTGCACGATGAAAGCATCTCGTGACAGTCTTCGGCAATACATCCAGTCCTGATGTCTTTACAGCATTGACAATGTCCTTTGATTTTAGTGAGGATTTTTTGGCATATCTCTAGCAATATTCTTTTGCGTTCTTTCAGAAATTAATCGTTTTCTGCCAGTTTTTAATTTAGACTCAACACAATAAGTCTTGTTGAACTTTTTGCTTATACAACGAATCCAGGAACATTTGAACGCTTGGATAGTGTTGTATATCCATCATCTTGTTTGTACGCATCAACTATCTTCATTCGGCGCTTGTCAAATTCAACCATCTTCGCCATGGTTTTAGAACGAATGAGTTATCGGGGTACATGACACACACATATCTTCTTCATGACACACATGACACACACATATTATCTTCTTTTAAATTTATATAGAATCAGGTCAGCACTATTTCATTTGCAAAGGGTGTTTGTATTAAATGTCAAATAAGAAAATAAAAACATTACAATTGCGATAGAGAAATATTATTTCATAGATTCAATAAGGGGTTGGAGAATAATCCTGAACTGCGTCAATTTTTGAAAAATCTGCAACTATGAATAAATAAATAAAATGTCACGAATTATTCAAAACTAAATACAGAATCAACTATTTATGGTAAATTCTGTAAGTACTTGCAAATATTCACATTCCCTTAGAAAATATGCAAATATTCAATGGGACTGAATAATTCTGTCCACAACTGTATACATATGACAAAATTAAAAAAAATTATGAAACGATAATTTAAATAATCATAAAAATACTGATTTTTTCTCTACTTTTAATACTAAAAAATAATTAAAAAAACAATATGAATCGGACTAGTTTTGTTAATTTTATAATTTTAATGTTATAATTTAATTTTATATTTGTTCAAACTCAATAACATATTTTAAATTACATAAGACAAGTAAACAATAAAATATATTTATTTTATTAAGAGGACAAAAGTTAAATTTGAATGAATTATTTAATTTAGAATCCCAGCGGTGAGCACAAACGCACACACACACACACACACACACACACACACACACACATACATATATATATATATATATATATATATATATATATATATATATATATATATATATATATATATATATATATTAGTTGAATATTCGTTTGAATAATCCGGACATATTATGTCTATTCTCATTTTACTTGTCTCAAATTCCCGGATCAGCTCCTTAATATTGGTATTAAATTCATTAAGGGAAGGCGCTCTAGATTTTTCTTTTCAGTATTATTTCAAAGCCCTTTTAATATTATCCAAGATCATCTTCAGTGGCGGAATTGCTAAGACAAAATTAATGCAATTGATAGTTGTGATTTCTTTTGAAAGTGCGCATGAATCGCGCTCTGTTTAACATATATATATATATATATATATATATATATATATATATATATATATATATATACACACACACATATATATATATATTTAGATGTAGATATATAGAGCGTAGATAACATAAAGTATTTATTCTTATGCTTATATTTAGAACGTAATTGACCATATATATTTTAATATATATATATATATATATATATATATATATATATATATATATATATATATATATACTAAAAATATAACTAAAATATACTAAAAATATAATATATATATATATATAACAAATATAACTGCGAACGTAAAATATTTTGTCCTTATTCATATATATCAATATTAAGACATTTTTATGTTTATACATTCTTTTTATAGATACAAATATTTAAGTAAATGCTCTGTTTATAATAAACAATATTAATAAAATTTAACGGCCTGAATGTCCGAGAAATTTTCATAGAAAATATTCGTCCTCCGAACCTGTATCCTATATGGACCCGTCATGACTTAACCGATTGAGCTACAGAGAATCGTTTAGTTAGCAAGTTCGATTTTACTGCTTTTAAAATACAGTCTTCCATGAATCTCTCACGTACATTTATATCTGCTCAAAGCGTATTCAAATGTAAACAAATGACGTCACACATTATGAAATGGACAAAGTCCGACAATTATTTTAAGAAATTTTTATGTTTATACATGGAAGATTGTAGTGTAAAAGCAGTAAAATCGATCTTGCTAACTAAACGATCCTCTGTGGCTCAATCAAGGCACGTCAGGTTAGATGACGGTTACGTATAGAATACAGGTTCGATTCCTGTCTTAGGACGAATATTTTCTATGAAAATTTCTCGGACATTCAGGCCATTAAAAGTTATTAATACTGTTTATTATAAACAGAGCCTTTACTTAAATATTTGTATCTATAAAAGGAATGTATAAACATAAAAATGTCTTAAAATAATTGTGGGACTTTGTCCATTTCATAATATATATATATATATATATATATATATATATATATAGAGAGAGAGAGAGAGAGAGAGTGGAGGAGAAAGAGGGACAGGTAGAGAGAGAAAAATAGAAAGAGAGTGATAGATAGATAGATAGATAGATATATAAATAAATGCGAAAAGATTGAGAGAGATAATTAAAACACTGAGATAGATAGATAGATGTGAAAAGATTGAGAGAGAGAGATAATTAAAACACTGAGATAGATAGATAGATAGATAGATAGATAGATAGATAGATAGAATTTATTTCACAGTTTTAGCAATATTTGGGACTGCCTCATTATCAGTAAGCCGCAGGTTTTACATTATTATTATTATGTTAAAGAAATAATTTAAATAGCTCAAATGATAGGTTTAACGTCTCAATTGACCCTTTTATCTCTTTATTCTCGTTTTCTTAATCCGGCCGCCAGGAAAATGTGTGGGTCTGAGGGTTGGCTTTTACTATTTGCTCGTTGCCGTATTAGCTACCGTCTCCTTTCCTACACTGATTGTACGCCGAGAAAGTGCCACGTCCCCTGACTGTGTCTTAAACGCCAGCAGCCGACAAAAAGTCAACAATAACTAAAATATTTGCTTGGCTAGCCAATCGTTTATTTAATAATCTAAATATTCTCTCTCTCTCTCTCTCTCTCTCTCTCTCTCTCTCTCTCGGATTTCATT
>OZ010579.1:121181025-121211025 GCA_963932145.1 Acanthosepion lycidas
ATCCCAAATTTCTATATCAACCGTGTAATGTTCTTGTCGGTTCGATTACGTCAAATTGGCAGCTGATAAAAATAATGACTTGTAATCTGTTGTTAAGGGGCGGGGGGGCAATTAATGGATTGTTAATTTTACCGCCTCCAAGACGAAACTGTTCTCTTTTAATCGTCTAAGAGAAACTTTTCTGCCATCCATCACTATGGCTGATGCTAACTTCCGGTGACTCAATTACGCCTTCTCGGTCTTACCTTTTCCACAGTCACAAAATGGAAAGAATACAATGAAGACACTGCTATGTCTGCTATTGGAAAAGCTGGTTCAAAATGCCGTACCAGATTATTTTCTGGCTTTAAATAACCTGCAAAGATAAGACGTAGAAAACAAACCACTCAAGCAAACGCATAAATATATTATAATTGAACTTTTTCATCGTTTATATTTAGTGTATATATAATTTTATCCATTTATTTGCTTAGCTACTGAAATCCATTTATATAAACATTCAGCATTCTAACTATAATTTTAAATATTACAGTAATACAAATGTAACTAAAAAGAAAAAATGAAATGCACCTAGTAAGTCATAAGAAGAAATAAATACAGAGTGCGATGGATAAATCGTCGTCTAAATTTATGCAAAAATGAAAATAACAATGACATCTTATATTAACAGATATAATTATCAAAATAACACAAAAATTCTTGAAATACTAAAGAGTAAATTTTTTTCAATAAAATCGACTTTGGAATATCCTGCATTTCTTCTGGAGAATTTCTTTGTTTAATTTGGTGAATGCTGCCATAATCCTTGCCTTCAGTTCATCTTTGGTGTTACAAGGAGTTTTGTTGGTCTCTCGCTCAGCATCTCCCCACACATAATAATCATGGGGTTTGCATTCTGGGGTCTTTGATGGTCAGATATAAGGGGTGATGTGGTCGCAGAAATTATCTGACAGCCATGACTGAGTTCTACTGCTTGAGTGGCATCCTGTAGATTTGTTGCCAGATATAGGGTCTTCCAACAGCCACCCTCTTGTCCCAGAGGAGCACTACTTCCTGAAGACACCTGATGTCAGCCTACTTGTTGAGTCTGAGGCCCTGTGGGAAGATTAATGAAGGCATAACGTCGCCATCACTCCATTTCTTTTTCGTCACATTCGCTACATCTTTTGGGAACACAGCATCCCATGCACTGTCTTCAGATGGACACGCAAACACTCTGAAATGATCGTATTAGAGAATCTGGCGCGAATGCTAAGCAATGCAGCTTGCCATTTCTAAATTTCTGGCGGAGTGAATCGTGTCATGTTGATCTTTTTCTCAAAGACGATGTCCAACTGACCCTACTATCCTATGCAGTCGACAAAATCAAAAGCTAACAACGCGCATGCGCGAAATTAAAAATATAATTTACCCATCGCAACATGTACTTAGAAGACTTCGATATAGAAACAGACAATAATCTATCTTACCCATTTATAAGTCTACCATTCGTCCATGCATTGAATATTACTGTCACATGTGGTCTGGTGATTCTACATCTGAAATTCTCAATCTTACAGTATTTGGTAATCCCAAGCCGGTCACCCATCGAGGTACCGAACATAAGGTTGAATTTCTGAACAAAAAATAGTCAAATATTCAATATGAATGAATCCTCTACAAGTAGATCACTGACGCAAAACATTTTTTTAATATTACATATCACCTTAGGAATATACCGCCTAAATAAAAATTGGTTAATATTAACGTTACTTTCTTCTTGCTACTACGGTATTCTCTGTTATTTGTATTTCGATATCAGTGTGGATGTTTTCTTGCTCATAGATAAAAGTAAGAACAAAATCGATTTTGGGCATCTATTGTTGTATTATTGCCAACTGTGAGTTCAATCCCTGGTCTCATATGTTGCGCTCACTTTTCCGAAAATGCCGCTGGAAAAGGCATGAATGCATCGCTTCTACTCCAGTTCTAGTTTTAAAAATTATGATTGTTTGGTCTCTTTATCCTTGTGTAGCAAGCAGACCAAATGAATGACAAATCTGAGTTTGAAACTGTAGAGAAAGCAAAGGAAAATCACTTTGAAACCTTTCCAAAGAATTCATTGCAAGGAACGGATAAAGAAAAAATAATCTGTAAAGAGGGATGATCACCAATGCCCGAAAGAGCATGACATTTAAAAAAAAAGATTATATGAGGAATCTATAAAACACATAAGTATTTTTACACTCTTGCTACCGCTTAGTCTTTCACAATGCTAGATTTAATAAAATGTATTTAACTGATTAATCCTGAATAATTCCAAAAAACGGGGAATCGTTTTATTTTAGAGAAAAAATGTTAAGGAAATGAAAACACTGGCTAATAAACAAACTTATTTTCTGCTGTAATTAGAAAGGAGTTCTTTATTATGAGTTCGTTCCGGAAGACCAAACGATTGATTTGAACATGTACTGCTTTCAATGGCGTATCTTGAGTGTGGTATCTTGAGCGTGGATGCCACTTGGAACGGAAGCACCAAGACGCCACCTAACATTTAACAATTAATTTTTAATGTAATATTCATTAATTAAGTATTAAGCGCTAATTCATCTGGCAACATTCGACACCGACAGACTGTCGAATGTTGCCAGCGAAATTTTATTTTTTATTGTTTTTTTTTTTGTTTTTTTTTTACCTTGATGTTGAACGGTTGTGATTTACTAATTTGCATCTATGTAAGTAAAGAAGGTGCAGTTTTAAGCCTAATCGAGACATTTCTTAGCTCCTTGCTTCTCTTAATCTTCTGACAGTTCTACTGCAATAACTATATATTTTGTAGTGACATTATACTTTCGTAATGTCTTTAAAAGATTATTAAAATAATCTTCTGGAGTAATTTACGGATACTAAATAGCTAAAAGATGATGTTTTTAGTGTCAGGGATCACAATATTTTTTCTTGTGTTGTCATTGTATCTTATTTTATTATTTTATTCTCAATTAATAATGTAATGTAATATTTTTCCGTGAGGAATTTCGTACACTTTCGTACGAAGAAAATATTCTGTTTCTTTTTCTTGTGGTAACATTGAAGATTTAGATCAAATCTTATTTTATTATTTTATTTTCAATTAATAATGCGCGTTTTCCTGGAGTCTTCAGACATCTACTTTTAAACATTTTGTTTTTGTGATAAATTCGTTACAAATATGTTTAGGTGATACCACAATGTTGTAAGAATTCCCTTCAAATAAAATATAGCAGAAAGAAGATAGCCGTCTTGTAGAATACGATAATTTATTATAGATATTAATGATCTTAGCAGTTTGCTAAGTTATCTGATGGTTAGATAAGGGTGCCATTTTAGTAGTTGCTATGACAACCACATTCAATAATAAAGTATTATTTCAGTAAAAAAAATCCTACAAAAAAAAACAAAAAACAAATGTCTGAAATAACAACAATTATAGTCTCACAACAAATGACACAGGCGACATGATCTGAGTTTAAAAGCTACGACAAAGATTATTCATAATAACACACACAAGATTTACACAAATTAGTACTTTGTGTACCTAAGGATGAAAATAGCATGTAAATTAACAAAAACGGACATGCCCTTAAATAAAATTATATTATTGCATACAATATTTAAGTTTGACACCTTGTACAAATTTAGCGGACGTTTGTTAACGTAATTCATAAGAAGCCCCTCTAAAGTGAAAACCATATTTAAGAAACATACTTCTCTGAATATTTTTCATTAAAGAATCTCGTACACCTTCGTATGAAGAAAATGTTCTGTTTCTTTTTCTTGTGGTAACGTTGAAGATTTAGATCAATCACACCAGTCGAAAACTTTTCTTTGTTGTGAAAGCGAACGGTTTGTTCGTTTCAGTTATCATCTTACGATGGGTTTTCTAATTATTCTGCGTCGTTTTCCTCATGGACCAGGACAGCTGAAATTTCCGTAGCAGTTTCTTGTCGACTCCAATTTACTAGGAAAAAGGCAACAGGGTCTATATATACCATACAGGTAGGGTCCGAAAACGTACCTGGCAGAGGGAAATCCTTTCGACGTAGTAGTAAACAAAAGCTGCTGTTTTACCACCAATCGGAATATACCGTAGATATTTTGAAATTTAAAACTTAAGAGCTTATGAAAGCGTCTGCTTCTCTCTGAAAGCTTGATTTATGTTCATGTAACTTTATTTTTTTATAATATATAGCGAGTGTGGGAGTTCTTATTTAGATCATTTGAAGGCGACAATATATGAAGGAAAACTTTCTCTAATTATTCAATAGAAAAGGATCTTGAACCATGTAAAACGTACCAAAACCTCAGTAAGATAAAATTCTGTGGAAGGATGGAATTATGAAGTTGTCTGAAATACGGTTGAATATAAAAGAAGCAGCTAATATTTTGTGCAAAACAGGTTATATGAACAAAAAATGATTTTTTTTTTACTTTAGAAATGGAATTAAGTTTTTCACCAATACAATATAATCAAATATGAATAGAATAAAAATAAATATCGCGTTATCCAAGTTCAGTCGTATATTTGGAGCCTATCATATGTGTATTTCTGTCTCTTTTATGTGCGAGTTTGTATATAGGTGTGTGCGGTAGCGTACTTAACTATACGCACATACAGGTATATGAACTTGGCGAAATACGAAAAGAAATATTGATTCCACTGCAGGACGATGAGAAAACTTTGCGTTCTTCCAGTAGAAGTACAAACATTCAAAATATCGCTCTGCATGTTCCCCCGACTTCTTCATTACATTTTTAGATGTTATGTTGAATTAAATAGACAGACACATATTACCTATGGAGACATACATTAAACCTTGTACGATATATACACACTTCTAAACGTTCGGAAGACAGTTTTAAGTCGAATGCTAAAACTGACCTGTATGTAATATTAATCCTCCTATATGGCAGTGAATCGACACAGATAAAGAAAAGACTTGGAGTAACATAAATGTGGTTCTACAGAAGGAAGCTGGGAATACTATGGACCGAACATATGAGCAACAATGAAGTTCTAGAGATAATAACAACGAAAAGGACACTAATACTTAAAATCAGGGGGAAACAGTTGAAATTTCTAGAGCGCTTAACGAGGAAAAAGTGTCTGTGAAATTTGATACTCACAGGATAGATTAAAGGCAAGAGGGGTAGAGGAAGACGATCAATAATCTATCTAGCGAGCTTGGGTGAATGGATGGCAAAGTAGGGTTTGCGAGAGATGCTGAAAAAACAAAATTTACTGTGCAGAAAGAAAGTTGTGGAGAGCCTAAATCTCCCCCAACAAAATTAGCTACAGATTCACTGAGAACATGACAAAAATAAAAAAAAAACCCAAAAAAACAACCAACCGCACAAATCAAGCCTAAGTGTAACTGCAGAGCAAAGAACGAATGTCCCTTAAATAGAAATTGCTTGCAAAACTATATAATATACCAAATCACTGTAAAATCAGCAAATAACGAAGAAAAATATACATAGAAGTAATTAAAGATGCATGGAAACAAAGAAACTACACGCACAAGACCTACTTTGCAAACAGTAAATCGGTGACCAGCACGATGATTTAACATATATGGGAAATTAAACACAAAAACTAAATCACATCAAAACTATCGTGCAAACAATGAAAATGTCATCAGCCTACAGCAGTAAATCCCAAGACTATAAACTCTGATTGAACCAGAAAATAGCTTTAATTACTTTCCCAGACCAGCAAAAATGACTAAATAAAAGATTAGATATAAACTCTGACTGAACAAGAAAATAGCTATAATTAATTTCCCAGAGCAACAAAAACGACTAAATAAAAGATCAGAACTCATCACAAAATGCAGACACAAAAACAATTTTTTACTACGTTACATAACATTCGAAAACTAAAAACGAATACGAAAAAATAAGAAAAAAGTAAAATGAAATGAAATAGACAAAAATTCTAAAACAGTAAATAAGGAAACAAATTAAGTAAATCATAACCAAATTAAGAAACTACAAATACAAATAAGACAAAAAATTAATGTAAATGAAAGTTGTGATTTTTTTGTAAATGCGCATGAAACGCGCTCTGTTATAATTATAAATATGTATGAACGCTCTCCGTTACAGTTAATTCAACAATTAACTGTTTTATTTAATGGAAGTAACTTTAAATTATATAATTATATTTTTTTAAATTACAATTTAAGCATTTTTTAAAAACCTTAAATTGTAATTTTAAAAAAAAATATTGCTAGTATAGATATTCTAAAAACTTTTTGCTATACTCATAATTAACTTCATTTGGTGTGTTCTATTTTTCTTACACAGAGGGCCTCAAGAATTTAAAGATTTTGTTTTTTTTATTTTTACGTTGGAATGTACTGATATTTTTAATTAATATTTGTCTGAATCATGAATGTGGGCAGCAATGTTGCTTTAAATGTTGTGCAACAAAAGTTGAATCCGACATAGATAATGCAAGTTTTCTTTATAATGTTGCTTTAAATGTTGTGCTATAAAAGTTGAATCCGACATATATAATGCAAGTCTCCTTAATAATGTTGCTTTAAATGTTGTGCAATAAAAGTTGAATCTGACATATATTGATAATTTTGCTACTGTGAAACCTAAATATATATTTACTTTTTTTTTGTCAGAGATATAATCAACCAAATGACATTTAAATTTATATTGTTTGTCTTTTTCAAAACATTAATTGACAGAGAAGAGTAATTCCGTATAGAAAATGTTTTTTCGTGGAAGACATAACATTTGCACGTTTTTTTTTTTTTTTGTAATAGTTAGAAAATGCACTTTCACAGTTAAGAGTGCACAGGTTTATGCTAGTTAGTTATGCGTGTTAATTATATATATATATATATATATATATATATATATATATATATATATATATATATATATATATATCAAGAATGAAAAGTAAAGTATATAATCCGGTGTTCTTATTTATATTTTTTATTTTTACAAAACAGTGCTCAATGTAAATTTACAGAGCATAAATATTGTAAATTAACTGATTTAAAACATGGTTTCTTAGCGAAGAAACCATATTTTGAATCAGTTAATTATATATATATATATATATATATATATATATATATATATATATATATATATATATATAGGTAAGATGAGAACGAAAACTACTGCTGATGTTAAGCGAGGAGATTTTCTTGATGTTATGTTCGATCTCGTTAATGATCTATTCCAACCTTATATAAAAATAATACCAACGCAATTTATATTCACCCAAATTCTAACCACACTACATCTGTAAGCAATCATATACTTTCGTCTGTAGAACGTAAGATTAACAACCACACATCTGACAAAGATGTGTTTGATAAATATAGCATGTGTTTATAATACTATTTTAAAGAAAAAGTGGTTACAAATACGCTTGAAAGTATGATGATAATGGCCTAAAGAAAAGAAATAGATATGGGAAAATCATTTTGTACATACCCCAGTTAAACAATTGGTCAGTACTAAGTGAGGCCAGAATATCCTTCATGTAATTGATACACATTTCCCTAAATGTAAGACTCTTAGTAAAAAATTTTAACAGAAACACATTAAAACTAAGTTATTGTTGAACCAATAAGCTTGAGAAGATTATAAAGTTACACAACATCAATTTAATAATCTGGGTCATAATGCACGTCCAAAATTGATTATTATTAATGATAATAGTGAATGTAATTGTAGGAATTCAGAACAATGACCACTGCCAGACAAATGTTTAACTAAATCTCTTGTTTGCTTAAGTACTATCTCTAAAATTGACATTCCGTCGGTTGAAAAATTCTATATTGGTAGTACTAAGAAGTAATTTCAGACTCGGTGGTATCAACATATCTCGTCCTTCACTAAGAATACATCACTTTCTAAATATTTTTGGAGGTTAAAAGTTGATAATAAAACTGCAAAGGTGAAATGGAAAATTTAAAAATGGCAAGGACATGTAGATCCTTTTATGAACGCGGTTTTGTGCGTTTACATGGAAAATCGGAAATTATCAGGTTTTTTGATAATAAGTTTTATTAAGTTTTATTAATTCAAAGATCCGAATTAACGGTAAATTATAAACACAGTCTACATTTTTCCTTAAAATTCAGTTAAACTTTGGAATTTGAAAATGTTTTTTTTTTAGATTTTAGTTGAAATATGTTGCATCATATGTGTCTTATCTTTCTGTTTGTATGATTTATTTTGGTTTAATTTAGTTCTGTATTGATCTCCAGGTGGTATTTTTAACATCTTATACAGATGTATTGGTATTTAGTATTTTTGATATTTTACATTGATTGATATTAATAACATCTTATATGGATGATATTTATTCAACGGTTGCATATTATTTACCAAATAATTCTATATTTTGAGAGTATTTACTAGTTTCTTATTTATCAACTACAAAAATATATGTAGGAAATCCACAAAGTTTATAAATATTTGAGCATTCCATTAATTTACCTCTCTACACACCAGCTTTTATTTTTTCTGCAAGTTGTCTGTCTGGCATGTGTACATTTATTGTAACCATTAGTTTCCGTCTTTAGGTTAATGTTAGGATGCTGTTAGATACCAAATCTTGGCCATGATACATTTCTAAGATAATAATTTCTAATTATCTTAGTTTGAATTTAACATAGATCATATTCGACTGGTTGATCGAGGTAAAGCCCTCAAGCCTTATATTTAAAAATTTATTTATTGCTTTTGAAATCAAATTAATCGTTCACTCAACAATAATTTACAATCGACTGAGGAAACACATCGTTATGAAAACACGACTGCAATTGTGTAGCCGCAAGGTCTGCAAACGACACTCCGCAGGTTTTGAATTCAGAGTTGTCCTTCTCCTAGACCAATAACCATCCACGGCTATAGGACCCAGTCTGTCTTGTCATTTACCCATAGCTGGGGAGGAGGAAGCAGGCTATTAGCACGTAAGTGAATGTAACGGATTCGACTGGAATTCGAACTAGGTTCTCCTCCGATTCCTCAATCCGAGCCGCTATCCATTATTCCATCATATGGGATAACAATATATATATATATATATATATATATATGAAGAATAATTTTTGTGCAAAATGTAAGATAAAGTTGGTCAAAAGAACGAAACGAGAAATTTTACCATTTTCTCAGACACTCTTAGTTTGTTTGGTTTGTTTAACAGCATCATTTTTTTTGTAACTTTCTTGTGAGCTTTGGTAATCCCCCCCCCCCAAATATAATGCTGGTAATATTTTCTAGTGTATCATTATATTTCCATGATTTGACCCAAGATTGGGTGTTAACTTTTTGCCCATAGTTGGGAACCAAAAAGGTGCTACCACCCTGGTTCAGGATTCACATGTAAACAACAGCAATTAAGATGTGGTTTCACGGTCCTCAAACCTCCCGACCAGAGGTCTTGCTGTTGGCTATAGTTTAATGTCATACCCAGGACGATTGGCATACACGTTTTTTCAAATACATATATATATATATATATATATATATATATATATATATATATATATATATATATATATATATATATATATATATGTGTGTGTGTGTGTGTGTGTGTGTGTGTGTGTGTGTGACTGTGTGTTTGTATTATAAAGAAGTAGTGATACGAAGAATAAATCAGTAAATTTAATGTAATTAATGGCGAATTCCCTTCGCTAACAGATTTAATAAAGCGTTAACCTATTAACCACTCGTTGAATGACCTGATCCTTGTTTTCAAAAATTGTAAAATGGATTAGATATTCCCTAGATATGCTACTACTTTCAATAATTCGAATTATCCAAAGTGATAGATAGGGATATATATATATATATATATATATATATATATATATATATATATATATATATATATATATACTGAAATGACAACGATAGATATAAGATTTAAGACGTTGCTGAATACGTTACTGAGATCGTCATGAATACGATAGACATAGGGAAACAGACAAAATGATAGATAGATAGATAGATAGATAGATACTATTTATTTTACACTTTATTCAGATTTTGGGAAAAACCAACTGCGTCATTATCAGACGAGCCATAGTTTCTTGCGCCAGTAAATTAGTGTTTTTACATAGATTATGATAGAGGTGGACATTAATGAAAAAAAGGCAAACGTCCAGTGGCAGGTGTGATTCTATTCATTATTTCATTCATCACTTCACATATTTACACGTATAACGCTTAAATCTAAATCTACCCTTCATGTTCCGGACATTTTGGGCATTGGAAATGGCATATGACAAGTGGCAACAATATGGTCGATGAGGCTTGCATTGTTATTTATTTATTACTTATTTTTATTGTTCTTATTGCTATTCATGGAGGGAGAATTTGACTGAGGCTCATGTGAAAATGCAAAGTATATGAAAACTGTCATGTCACAATTCATGAAGTAAACACCAAAAGTCAGAATATGGTAAACGTTTATAGTTTTTAGGTACTTTATTTAAATTCAATATACCTTATTGTCTCAGAAAATAGAATAAATTGGACTAACGCATTAGATCACTTTATAGTGTTAGTATGTCCTGGCATTACAAACACCATCAGAGATAACATTAAATCTATCTATCTATCTATCTATCTATCTATCTATCTATCTACACCTATTCACATCTATCTATCTATCTATCTATCTATCTATCTATCTATCTATCTATCTATGCCTGTTCACTTCTATCTATCTATCTATCTATCTATCTATCTATCTATCTATCTATCTATCTATGCCTGTTCTCATCTATCTATCTATCTATGCCTGTTCACTTCTATCTCTCTTATCTATCTATCTATGGCTGTTCAGTTCTATCTATCTATCTATCTATCTATCTATCTACACCTATTCACATCTATCTATCTATCTATCTATCTATCTATCTATCTATCTATCTGTCTGTCTATCTATCTATCTATCTATCTATCTATCTATCTATCTATCTACACCTGTTCACATATATCCATCTATAAATAATTGAATACAACTCGCCCAATTTACTTTTAACCAAACTTCGAATTAGGAAACTTTGCGCCCTCCAAATGCTTTGACTGACCTTTCAACCACCAGATGAAGAATTTTAAATTTTATCATGTAGACTTACGTCCAAACATCAAGGGAGGTAACTAAGTTATTGTACCTATAACCTATAACCTTAGTGATTTTCACTTCACACATAAAAAAAAAAAAAAAAAAAATTTCAGATGAACACTACAATTTTGTCTTTCATAAATGAGGAGCACAATTTCTAGGCTTAGAAAAAATAACCGTCCTGATAACGACATTGGGCTAATGTCAAACGGACTCGGAATGAAATGAATATACATCAAAATGGTAATTTACTTTCTTTCTTTAATAAGGATACTAAGAAACCTGTCTCTAATTACGACAGGATCCTACTAAAAATCAGTAGACAAAAACGTGTCTAAATTATTTCATGTCTTAATATATATAAATATACGTGAGGGACGTGTGCGAGTGTTTATGTGTGTTTGCATGTATGTATATATCTGTATTTGTGTAAATCCTATATATAATTATAAATAATGCATTTGTATTTGTATTTAAATATGCATAATTTATATATCCTATACGGGAACACACCCACGTATACACAAGCACCCCCGCACACACACACACACACACACACACACACATATATATATATATATATATATATATATATATATATATATAAATTATTTTCAGATGCAGTGTATCATTAAAGGAGCAAAATAGATAAAAAGCCAATATGAAAACTATTAACCGACGCGTTTCGTCCTCGAAGGGACTTTATCAAAGTAAATGTAAGGATATATTTTGTTACATGTGTTTGCATGCAGGAGCAAGAATGTCATTGGTTTATCAAGGCTTTCAAAATTTACAACGTTTAAGAATATTCAACCTTTCAACCACCTGATGAAAATCCTTAAGTTTACGTTGATAAATCCCTCAGAGGACGAAATGCATCGGCTAAGAATGATTTTCGTCTTTGTGTATATATATATATATATATATATATATATATATACAATCTTTTAATTAGAATAAATTACAATAATAAGATTTTACATTCACTACACAAAAAATTTCATGTTTCGTTATTAAGATAGTAACTCATCAGGCAATAGTAAATAATGATAAAAATGATTTATTACGGAGATTTAAAAAACAAATCCTTACCACTTTTCATAGTTAAATGGATGGGTATAAGATCAGATTTCCGAGTTTTAAAGGATTTTTTGGCACTACTAATATAACTTTTTTTATCTGTTGGATTTTCTCTAGATGAAATAGTACTTAGGTAAACTACTGAATCAGACATCTATTTTGTAGTGGGCAGTCGTTACGGTTTCGACAATACTTACATACATACATATATATTATTTATTATAATTTTTTCATATAGACAAAAATAGTTCACTCGGTACATAGATGCAACTTCGTTTCGGTACATTTCAATTGAACCTCAACTGGTGAGAAACAAAAGTGGTTATGAACAATTCTGCTTAATAGACCTTCTTATATGCATCGTTTCCCTTGAAGACGTTGGAGATAATGACCCTTCACAATTTCCTACCATTTTTAGCTCTTAATAAATTTTGTTATCTTTCCTAGTCCTCGTTCCGGAATTCATTTAAATATTAATAATTTATATATCCTATACGCGAACACACCAACATATACACACGCACCACCACCCCAGCATATATATATATATATATATATATATATATATATATATATATATATATATATATATATATGTGTGTGTGTGTGTGTGTGTGTGTTTGGAGGTGTGTTTGGGTTATATATATATATAAATTCGTCAGTTAGGGTTGATTTTCCCTGTACCTCTTGGCTTCAATCTGTCATTTAAATATCAAGTTTTTCAAGCGCGTTTTCCAAATTATGTACCCTAGAAATTGAGCTAAACCTGCAGATTAACCCTGAAAACCAATTGTAAAGAAAATTTCTATTCTGGTGTGAAATTGCCTGATGAATTCCAAAATAACAATAAAAGTTTTCGGAAAAGAATGCTTGGCAATGACCGATGACACTGCAGATTCTTATTTGGGTTTTATCAAGTATCTCTTAATACATAGCAAAAGCACCATGTTACTGCAATATTAAATGCATGGACGAATGGTAGACTTCTACAAGTGTAAGGTGGATTCTAGAGACGAAAATTGTCTGTTCTTATATTTAAGCTTTCTAAGTATTTGCCCGTTGTTAAATGTATTTCACTTCACTCGAGTGCGATAGATAATTTGTTGCCATTTTATATTTTTAATCTCGCGTATTTTATTTCAGGTTATTTGATTTTGTTTACTGAACCTTATAGTAGGGTCAGTTTTGCATCGTCTGCGTGAAAAAGAGCGCCATGATGCAAATTACTCCGCCAGAAATTCGGAAATGGCATACTGTACTGTTTGGTATTCGCACCGGATGCTCCAATATGAACATTTCGGAACGTTTTGGTGTCAATCTGAGAGTAGTGCAGAGAATTCAGAAAGAGTTGGATGATATATCCAGTCAACCTCATGATGTTTTGAGTTATAGCCACATTCATCTTCCCAAAGGGCCTCAGACTCGACATGGATGCCTACATCAAGTGTCTTCAGGTGGTAGTGCTGCCTTGCGCCAAGAGGGTGGCTGTTGGAAGATCCTATGTCTGGCAACATAAATCTGCACCGTGCTACACAAGCAGGCTGTTAGACATTTTTTCTTACCACATCACCCCTTATATCTGGCCACCTAATTCCCCATACTGTAACTCCCTTGACTATTATGTGTCGGACACAGTTGAGTGAGTGACCAAGGGTGAACTAAAGGCAAGGATTATGGCAGCATTCTCCAACTTAAACAAGGAGACCGTCCAGAAAAATAGCAAGAGATTCATAATGTCCTGCTTAAAGACAATGACAAATTTATTGAATAAATTTACTTTTTAGTATTCTTATATAATAATAAAGTGTCGGTGCTGACACAGTAGTTTGAACATAGATCGCCAGTGAGCAAACACGGCTGATTCTATTATTGAATTACGTAGATCATAAATGAAATGTATATATGGGAATTAGCGTGGCGTCTAAACGATCGTTATTTCTAAATCTATTCTCTGTTACTATACGGATCAATATTTCTACTCTATCCTCTATTACTCTATGGATCGCTATTCTTTATACCATTTCTCGATACTGATCCCTATACGGGTTACTATTCGGTGGTTGCCGTCGAGCGAGTATTATCGAGCAAGTACTATTACTGCGATTGTTACTCGAAGACGTCTGACACCAGTATTGTTCAACGGCGTCACTATAGTTGTATCTGCGATTACAAAGTCTCTACTACAACGAGCATTACGAAAGTGACAACGAGTATTCGTTGACATTACAAAAGTGGCAACGATTGTTCGTTGACATCAGAAAAGTGTCTCATGATATTTTTGTGTCATTTTGGTAAATATATCTGTTAAAATGAGATGTCAGTGTTATTTTCAATTTTGCGTAATTTAGACCACCATTCTCCAACGCACTCTTTATTTGTTAAAGATTTTAGCTATATTCGTATTAGCGTAAGATTTAAAATTATAACTGGAATTTTATACAGTTTATATTATTGGAGTTGGGTAGATAAGCAGATAATATTATATATACAGTAACGATAAATGTTTGAAAGCGTCATGATAATATTTTTAATCATTTGAGTGATTGATTGATTCGTTTCCTATTTTTCCAGGTTATTTAAAGCCAGAAAATATATTTCCATTCTATTAACTCTTTTTCTTTTTGAGATAATAATGATATAGTAATACAAAACTTACTAATTAATCCATAGCTGTGGGGAGAAGAGGTGGATTACTAACGAGCGTTTGCGCGTAAGTGAATATAACGGACCCAACGGGAATTGGAACTCGGCTCTCCGATTAACAATTCGGAGCCATTATCCATTACACCACCTGCACATCCAAGCTTTCAGCACCAGCTATTCCAAAACGATCTCTCATCTAGGTACGGACCAGGCTCAACATTGCTTAACACTCGGTGTTTCAACGTGATGTGGTCGTAAGCCTTTATTTGTTCGAAAAAAAATGCCGAATATTCTCTTTGATTAAAAGTGATGTGTAGATATTGAAATACATCCTGTTCCTTTATTGATCTTGCACTCAAACACACACACGCTCACGCGTATATATATATATATATATATATATATATATATATAGATAGATAGATAGATATATAGATAGATAGATAGATATATAGATAGATAGATAGATAGATAGATATGCATGAGAAATAGGATATCTATGAATATATATAAATGTACATGTATGTATCTGTGGGGATGTGTGAAAGAGCTATTTCCTATCATTAATTCATAAATATACATTTAAATAGATGTATATTCTGTCTCTTAATGGACAAAATTGATGTTATATATTTTTTAAAAGAAAAATATCTTTTAAAACACTTTTTATGTGATATCAGATTACGAAATTCTTTTTTGCAAATCCCATTAGTGAAAATTCTCAAGGCTCGCAGCGGAAAACGAAAGAGAGACAAAGAAGCGTGAATCGGAATAATTAAAAATACGAAGACATTTTTTTTTTCTCTCCTGGAGATACGATTAATAAAACTTGTAGTGTTATGCCAATCTTTCTTATATTTTCATGCAAGTGTCTTTTCCCCTAACAACAAAGAGATTGCAAATACCGGAGATGTTCATAAAGTGAGGTATAATCATTTACGTATGTATGTCCATTAGTATACGAATAAAAATAAATTAATTAAGCTGCATTTAGTGAGCAAGAATTTTTTTAAACAGGTCTTGTTGAACAATATCGACAATAATTTTAATTTTTTTTAAAGTTTTTCCAACTTTCTACTAAGTTGAGCTATACAATTATTAATCTTTCCAAAGATCATTTATGTTTTGCTTTATCTTTTAATCTGTGGACAGACAAAACTTTTCGATATTGTTCAATAAAACCTGTTTGAAATAAAACATTGCACATATCTTAACTACTAGATGAAGTCGCAATCAGTATCAATATATTCCTTGAAGAACGTGGCATCAAGCGACTGGAGCCACGATTGCATCCTTGCAACAAGAGCGTGTGAAACCGGACAAATACACCATACACCAGATATCTAAAATGTCAGCTACAAGCATTTACTAATCCAGAATATATATTAATATACAAATAAAGCATTTTGCCTAAGTTACCAGCACTAATAATAATTAATGGCTAGTTTCCGAATCTGCTCGTCTGTTAGAATGATTAGCTAATCCCCATAGCAGATATCTGTTCAGACACATTTTTGTTTCTTCAGCATCCACAGCAACTGCTCTCACTTTCGAACAAATACTCTTGGGAAATATATGAATTCGTCTCATCTCCTTTTAGCTATGGGTTAAATAACAAACTAAAGTGAACTTTAAGCTGCCGGGGGGGGAGGCTCGGAATTCCCAACCGTGTTGCAGGCAACAAAAAAACATTCCGCTACCTTTTCAAAGAATACACAGAAATTCACAAATAATAAAAATATCAATGGAGAGTTTCAGGATTGCTTACGTCCTGTAGAGACAAAGCATTTAAAAATATGTTGAGAATACCTTATTTATTATTTATGGTAGAGAATGTATAACTCAATATGATCATCATTGGAACCATGCTAACAATCTCGGTCACTATGACTCGTGATTTTGTGCTAGTACAACCATCAAACTGTTTCATCGATATAATTTCAGCTTGTATCGATCCGTTGTATGATTTTCAGGCACTCTCCATGATCGATTCTTCTTTGCAAACAGATAGATATCAAAATGTCTCTTCTTACACAATTCGACAATGGTGAAATTCAAATATATGTTTCATGGTCTGAATGCTAGCATTATAACCACTCAACAATGTGGTCAATATGATTGCCAGAATTATTATTCCTCATCGAAACTGATGCTATTTTCCTACCAGTGTTCGAACGCGTAAATACCGTCCTTGACTACGTGGCGTCAAGCGACGGGAGCTAACGCTGCACTTCTTCAGCAACACTGTCATCGGCGTGCAAATGCTACCCAGATAAATGTAGTTTAAGGTGCCTGCAAGGAGAACAATCTTAAGAATCGAATTCCGGACTAAGTGGGGGATGTGTTAAATCATCCTATGTATTTACCTGGAGTCACTTGCAGCCAGCTTAGATATTCACTATTTACATAATTCGGACTATTGTCCTCATCTTTCTCGCCATATTTATAACAACGTTTCGGCCGTTGTACGATCCGACCTTCTTCAGGTGGTTGGAATGTCGAACTGAACCCTTTATTTCGCTCACTGGAGTAAACTGTTCTATTACCACGTGCCATGTATAAAGGATGTCAGTTATCAGGTATCTCTTGTTAAATCTCCTCTCCAAGCTCCCCACTACCTTAAACGGGTATTGAACTCACACTCTTTGGGTCCTGCCACTAGATCTAACTAACGCCTTTATCCACTGTGCCATGTGTCCTTGAGATGAGGACAATAGTCCGAATAATGTAAATAGTGTACATAATACCTTATCTCAGAAATATAGACAGATACTGAACGGTCGAAACGTTGTAATAAATATGGCAACAAAGATGAGGTCAATAGTCCGAATAATGTAAATAGTGTACATAATAACTCATCTCAGAAATAGAGACAGCTTAGCAACTGTGTTCTGTGGCACAAAAGTTACGCTACCCGTGGTTTTCCTACTAACTTGTCAAACAGTTAGCAGAGATATATATCATGGGGTTTCCTTATCGTCCTTTGAACAAGAGTGTATCCCTTATCTCCTGTTTAGGATTGGGTTTCCAGTTTCTTCGAAAGTCTTTTTTCTCATTTCACCCCCTTGTGTCTTAGTGCCATTATCACATTGCTTGGGGTGTATTGGTTAAAAAAAATTAAAAAAAAACATTGATAAAACCGAAGCAAACTATTTACCAAAAGAAACCCTAACGTTAGCCGCATGATTGCGCCACAGCACACTCTGTCAAACAAACCGGTGTTGATATGATTGCATATAAATACATCTAACATGAATAACTACTGATCAATCCCGTATTCATTAACAGACAAGAGATATGTTGGTTTAGTTAATGCAGATTAGATGGGGTACGAGGCTGAAATTATGGGCACCCAGTGAGGATCGAACTCACTATATAGTCGTAATGGATTTAGCGAGAAAAGCTTACTAACCAATACACCTCGGCAAATGGCCGTATGATTTTCTAAGCGTAGCTTTGATGTAGCCCAAGGCCGAAAGTATGAAGCACCCACTGAAGATCGAATTCAAAATTCAGTCGTAATTGATCTCCCGAGTACAGCTTGTTAACCATTACACCACATCAAAGCGCTGAAACAGACAGGGAATACAATTTAAGAGATCACCGTACTCCTTTTTTTTTTTTTAACAACTTCTCACTTTCCTTCATTTCCTTCACTCTTTCTTCTACTTCCTTCTCTCTTTTCTTCTCTTCCTTCTCTCTTTTCTTCTCTTCTTTCTCTCTTTTCTTCTCTTCCTTCTCTCTTCCCATTGTTTCTTTATATCTTTGCTTTTTTTTTCATCTTCCTTCGCTTCCTTCTCTCTTTACTTTGCTTCCTTCTGCTTTGCTTACTTCTCACTTTCTTTTGCTTCCTTTTCGTTTTCTTTTGCTTCCTTCCCGCTTTCCATTGCTTCTTTCTCCCTTTCCTTTGTTAATTTGAGTATATATTTTTTTTTTGCTTCCTTCTCACTTTACTTCGCTTCCTTCCCACTTTCCTTTGCTTTCTGCTCGCTTTCCTTTGCCTGTTTTGCTTTCCTTTACTTCCTGTTCGCTTTCCATTGCTAACTTCTTGCTTTCCTTTACTTATTTCTCTCTTTCCTTTGATTCCTTCTCATTTTCCTTTCTTTTTTCACACTTCCCTTTGCTTATTTCTCGCTTTTCTTTACTCCCTTCTCTTTCTTTTGCTTACTTCCCGCTTTCTTTTACTCCCTTCTAGTTTTCCTTTGCTTCCGTCTAGCTTTCCTTTGCTTCTTTCTAGTTTTCCTTTGCTACATTCTCTCTTTCCGTTGCTTACTTCTCTCTTTACTTTGCTTACATCTCGCTTCCCCTTGCTTCCTTCTCTCACAGTTTTATGCAGTTTTTTTCTTCTGAATTTGCCAACAACACAATAGCTTATGTTAAGATTATGGCCGCAGATATTAAGTCCCACTGAGTAATCTCTTTCTCTTAGTATTGCATCATTGAGAAAAAAAAAATAATAATTCGATAGAAGATCAAATTTTCAGTACATTTTTTTTTTTACCTAACGCTGGCATTCCTGAAAAAGTAAATTGTTATAGATAAAATATCGAATCTTATTAAACACATTTTGCGTCAATAATTCATAATTCGCTGTTCATTTATCAGTTTTCTTCTACTAACTACTATTTCTTTTATGTGACATGTTTTTTCAGAGCATCAATGATCATGGCTCTCCTCAACCTTTTTTATTTGTTGTTGTTCTAAATAAGTTTTGACCACTTACTTCTCCTCTTTATTCTTGTCCTGCCATCCATTCAGACAATCTTATTAATGTGCTATTCTCTGTTTCTCACTTACCTATCTTGCCTCCATTATCTACTGTGAGTATTAAATTCTCCAAGCCCTCTTTCCTTATTATGTATCCCAGAAAATTTAAATGCTTAATTGTGATTGAAATTATATTTTTACTTGCTATGATTATTATTTTTAAAACTTCCTTATTGCTCACATGTTCTATCCGTGTTATTCTGAACATTTCCATTTATCGATGCAAGTTCTTTTGTCAAATTTCTACCTTACTGATTTCGAGAACAGTTTCAGAAAGAAAATCTAAATTTAGAGAATTCTTCTTTTTTATGTGGGAGGTCACTTCATATCGTAGGCGATAATGTCTCTCCATAATCTCCTTCCTTTGCTTGCTGTATTTTACTATTAACCCATTAGTATCTCTCTTTGTTATACGTTCCAACAGACTAGTTAGGTATGTTATATGCTGTTTCTTTCTGCTTTCAGTTAATCATGTAAGTGTTAAATTCTCTATGCCCTCTTTTCTCGGTATGTTTTCCAGGAATTACAATTATTTCTCTCTGATTTTAAGCTTATGTGTTCTAGACCCTATTTTTCCGTAAAATCTGTTGATTCTTAGGATCCGCCAGTAGAAGCCTTTCTCCAGTGCTTTAAGTTTCTTCTTCATCTGTGAGGAAGTTTTGCAGCATTCACTTGCATATAGGGAGATTGATACTAGATATCATTTCAACATTCTTGCCGTTGCTTTCAACGAAAATTCAGAAAGAAAAAAATGATCACTTTCTTACATCGTAAATTTTTCCATATCCCCATTATGCGTTTACAAAAACCGCAACATCTTGCTGAAAGACATTTTCGCCGAAGGTTAGATTTTACTATAGTTATTTGTATATATTTTTTAAGGTATTTATCGTCTTACCCAGGACGCACAAGGGGTACTCTAAAATGAATTCAATTTCATTACGTTAGTCGCGGAGTCAAATGTGATTGCAAATTGTGACAGAACAGAGTGAACATTCCCCTCAATAATACATAATACTTACCCTTTTTACATAAGACTGCTGAGTGGCACTATGGCAAAATGGCGCCTGACATATGAATACGTACGTATGTAGTTTATCGTCTTACCCAGGACAGATTGGCAATTTTGACAGGGTAGCATACAGAAAACTGTGTGGTCGTGTTTAATAAACGGGTTGGTTATTTTTTAAAATATGTATGAGCAGAAGCATTTAAGTAACGATTGAATAACCATCAACTGACGGTTAATTCCTTCGACAAATACTTGAGCAGTCTTTCTGTCGCAGAATTATTAATTTATGGGATGGAAGTTGTTTTTTCAGAAGAATATCCTTTTAATTAATATTTTGTGCTTTCTTTGTGGTCTACATATGAATGAAAAAATTACTTGCAGTCTTATTAAAAAATTAACTTTAATCTACTTCTGTCGTCACCGGCGAAGCAAAATGGCACCTGCGTAATATAATCAAATATGAATTAATAAAAATTTCCAGAAGAGTTTAAATAATTCTACTTTGTAGTATCTTAATAGGCTAGAAATATGTGGAAACCATAAAAACAGCTTAAATATATTTTTCTACTTGTAAATTACAGCCTTTAAATAGTTAAATTCAGCATGGTATTAATTATTGCAATTTTTCTCATCGCCATCTTTCACTTAAATTGGAACACTAAAATTCGATTAGGAGATCCGAATCACTAAAAATAATTTTGATAAAATCCCAAAAGAATGCGTCATGTTATCGGTCCTGACATGGCATCTCGGTTTAATTTACTTTCTCACCGCCGTAACGTAATTATATATATATTTTTTTCTTTTTTTAATATTTTCATGGCAATATTTTGAGAAGATTCTTTATTTGATATCGCGACTTTATGAATTTAACCGTCGCTCTAAATTGGCAGGTCTAATTATTTTACGGATCAAATTGCTAAGTGTAAACGTAAGTTCTATTTTAATGTTTTTATCTCTTGTACTTCTCGTCGATGGATCTCTTATCTGGTTGCATGTTTTTCTCTCAATTACGATCCTTAAAAAGTAAATGCAACGCCAATTGTCGTCATCTGTTTTCCAGAATCTTATTTTTATTGCCATTTCTCTTCAGCAAAATTAATTTTATAGCCCTTTCTCTTCAGCAAATTTAATTTTATTGTCATTTCTCTTCAGCAAGGTTAATTTTATTGTCCTTTCTCTTTAGCAAGGTTAATTTCATTATCATTTCTCTTCAGCAAAATTAATTTTATAGCCCTTTCTCTTCAGCAAATTTTATTTTATTTTCATTTCTCTTCAGCAAATTGATTTTATTGGCATTTCTCTTCAGCAAAATTAAATTTATAGCCCTTTCTCTTCAACAAAATTAATTTTATAGTCCTTTCTCTTCAGCAAATTGATTTTATTGGCATTTCTCTTCAGCAAGGTTAATTTCGTTTATCTTTCTCTTCAGCAAATTTAATTTTATTGTCATTTCTCTTCAGCAAAATTAAATTTATAGCCCTTTCTCTTCAGCAAATTTAATTTTATTGTCATTTCTCTTCAGCAAGGTTAATTTTATTGTCCTTTCTCTTTAGCAAGGTTAATTTCATTATCATTTCTCTTCAGCAAAATTAATTTTATAGCCCTTTCTCTTCAGCAAATTTAATTTTATTTTCATTTCTCTTCAGCAAATTGATTTTATTGGCATTTCTCTTCAGCAAAATTAAATTTATAGCCCTTTCTCTTCAGCAAAATTAATTTTATAGTCCTTTCTCTTCAGCAAATTGATTTTATTGGCATTTCTCTTCAGCAAGGTTAATTTCGTTTACCTTTCTCTTCAGCAAATTTAATTTTATTGTCATTTCTCTTCAGCAAAATTAAATTTATAGCCCTTTCTCTTCAGCAAATTTAATTTTATTGTCATTTCTCTTCAGCAAAATTTACTTTGGTTTATTAACACTTCGTGGATTACTCTCTTTGCATGGGATGAAATTTTTTTAAATATCTAAGTGAAGCAAATAAAAACTTATATTAACAGATTGTTTTTAGCGGAGACTAG
Source organism: Acanthosepion lycidas (assembly GCA_963932145.1). Taxonomy (NCBI): domain Eukaryota; kingdom Metazoa; phylum Mollusca; class Cephalopoda; order Sepiida; family Sepiidae; genus Acanthosepion; species Acanthosepion lycidas. The sequence continues at coordinate 121,203,682 of OZ010579.1, forward strand.
TGCATATTTCTAACTAATGACGAGATTTACATCATTTTTTTTCCTGTATAATAATATGAATTTTGTCAGTCAGTTAGGAACGTACCAAAATATGGCACGTATAACAATTTAAATGTCTTGGAAGTGTTTTAACAAAGAACAGAAATTACGAGACCGAAATCCGAAAGCATACTGGAATAGTGAAAGATGCTTTTGAAAAGCTAAGCAACGTATGAAATAATAGATTAGATAGAAAATAGCTGATACAAAGAGTATTGAAATATTACATAATATCAGTCCTCCTATATGGAAGTGAATGCTGGACAATCTCCTCACATATGAAGAATAAACTTGAAGCAACAGAAATGTAGTTCTACAGAAAGATGCTGAAAATAAAATGGAATAAACATGTGAGCAACTACAAAGTTTTAGCGCAAATGGAAACAAAATGGACAGTTAAACATAACATCAGGAAGAACCAGTTGATATTTCTAGGACACATCATGAGGAAAGAGAGCGCGGAAAATTTGATACTCACTTTAAAGTGATGGAAGTCAGGAAAACAACGCATAATCTATCTAGCGCACTTCTGTAAATGAATCGTATAACTGGTTCAGGAAGAATAAAAACAAAAAAACAAAGATTTTGCCAAGAGCTACTAAAGACAAGAACATGTCATGAGCTGTGGTCATTGTTTCTGCGATATACTAAAATAATAAGTTTTAATCTTTATTTTCAGGATGAAATAGACTGTAATCAACTGCTTGACGTTCTTGTGTATTTAATTATGACATGACTACATCTAGGAAACGCATGTCAGATCACCAATAGTGTAAGTCCTGAAATATATTTGATTATTAATTGAGTACACATAGAAAAAAGCATATATGATCTCCATTTGAGCAAATTCACTACGGCCTGAAAGTGATTATTTGATCAAAAATTGAATATGGCGTGAAAAATCATTGAGTACCATTTGAAAATTTATATGTGATCAACATTTCAGTATTGACTGAAAATGGATATTAGATCCACATTTCAGTACGGCGTAAACAAGCATATTTGATCAACGTTTAATTACGGCATGAAAGTGCATATTTGATCAACATTTGAGTACGGCGTGAAAAAGCATATTGGATCAAAATTTCAGTACGGCCTAATAGTGCATATTTGATCAATATTTCAGTAAGGCGTGAAAAAGTATATTTGATCAACATTTAAGTAAGGCGTGAAAGGATATTTGATCTAAATTTCTCTACGGCGTGAAAGTTCGTATTTGATCAACATTTCAGTATAGCATGAAAAAGCGTATTTTATAAACGTTTCAGTACAGCCTGAAAGCTCACGTTTTATCAACATTTCAGTACGCATATTTGATCAACATTTAATTAAGGCCTGAAAGTGCATGTTTGATCAACATTAAAGTACAGAGTGAAAGAGAATATTTGATCAACATTTGAGTAAGGCATGAAAGAGCATATTTGATCGACATTTCAGTACGGTGTGAAAAAAACATATTTGATAAATATTTCAATAAGGAGTGAAAAAAAAAAACATATTTGATAAATAATTGAGTACCGAGTGAAAGTGGATGATTGATCAACATATGAGTATGGCGTGAAAAATCATATTTAATCAACATTTAATTACGGCCTGAAAATGAATATTTGATCAATATTTGACTACTGCGGGAAAAAGCTTATTTGATCATCATTTAAGTACGGCCTGAAAGTACATATTTTACCAACATTTGAGTACGATTTGAAAAAACATATTTATCAACATTTAATTAGGGCCTGAAAGTGCATATTTTATCAACATTTCAGTACGGCCTGAAAATAAATATTTGATCACCATTTGAGTACGTTGTGAAAAAGCATATTTCAGTACGGCCTGTTAGGCTTATTTGTTCAAAATTTCAGTAAGTCTTAAAAAAGCATATTTAATCAACATTTAAGTACGGCGTGAAAAAATACATTTGATCAAAATTAGAGTACGGCGTGAAAAAGCATATTTGGTCAACTTTTGAGTACCGCCAGAGAGTTCATATTTGATCAACATTTCAGTAAGGCGTGAAAAATGATATTTCATCAACATTTCAGTACGGCGTGAAAAAGCATATTTTTTCCATTTTTAAGTACGTGTGATAAATCATATTTGATTAACATTTAATTACGGCCTGAAAATGCATATTTGATCAACATTTGAGTACAAGTGTAAAAATGTTTGTTTAGCATTTCAGTAAAGCGTAACAAGAGATATTTCATCAATATTTCATTAGGGCGTGAAAAAGCTAATTTGATCAAAATTTCAGTAAGGCGTGAAAGTGCATATTTGATGAACACTTTCAGTAAAGCGAGAAAAAGCATTGTTCGACATTTGAGAGCGGTGTGAAAACGCATATTTGATGAAAATTTAATTACGGCGTGAAGTTGCATATTTGATCATCATTTGAGTAGGCTTGAAAAAGTATATTTGATTAACATTTCAGTACTGCGTGAAAAAGGCATATTTGATGAACATTTAATTACAGCCTGAAAGTGCATATTTGATCAGTATTTGATTATGGCCTGAAGAAGCAAATTTAATCAAATATGAGTACGGTCTGAAAGTGCATATTTTATCAACATTTATAATACGGTGTGAAAAAGAATATTTGATCAACATTTGAGTACAGCATTAAAGCGCATAGTTGATCAACATTTGAGTACAGCCTGAAAGTGCATATTTGATCAACATTTAACCAATGCGTGTAAAACATATTTAATCAACATTTCAGTACGGCGTGAAAGCGCATATTTTATCATCATTTCAGTACGGTGTAAACAAGCATATTTGATCAACATTTAATTACGGCCTGAAAATGCATATTTGATCAATATTTGAGTACGGTGTGTAAAAGCATATTGATCAGCATTTCGGTATGCATGTAAGTTCATATTTGATCAAAATGTGACGTGAAAAATAATATTTGATCATAATTTGAGTACACCGTGAAAATGCATATTTGATCAACATTTGAATACGGCGTGAAAACAATATTTGATCAACATTTGTTACGGCGTGAAAGTGCATATTTGATTAACATTTCAGTAAAGTATTAAAAAGTATATCTGATCAACACTTCAATACGGCGTGAAAAAGCGTATCTGAAAAAATACGGCCTGAAAGTGCATATTTTCTTAACATTTGATTACGGCGTGAAAATCATATTTTATCAACATTTGATTACGGTGTGAAAAAGTATATTTGATCAACATTTGAGTACACCATGAAAAAACATATTTGATCACAATTTTCAGTAAAGCGTGAAAACTATATTTTATCAACATTTCAGTCCGGCCTGAAAGTGCATATTTTATCAATATTTCAGTATGTTGTGAAAAAGGATATTTGATCAACATTTGAGTACGAAGCGGAAGTGCATATTGGATCAACATTTAAGTACGGCCTGAAATTGCATATTTGATGATCATTTCAGTAAGGGCTAAAAAAAGCATATTTGATCAACATTTGAGTACGGCGTGGAAGTGCATATTGGATCAACATTTGAGTACGGCCTGAAATTGCATATTTGATGATCATTTCAGTAAGGGCTAAAAAAAGCATATTTGATCAACATTTGAGTACGGCGTGGAAGTGCATATTGGATCAACATTTGAGTACGGCCTGAAATTGCATATTTGATGATCATTTCAGTAAGGGCTAAAAAAAGCATATTTGATCAACATTTGAGTACGGCGTGGAAGTGCATATTGGATCAACATTTGAGTACGGCCTGAAATTGCATATTTGATGATCATTTCAGTAAGGGCTAAAAAAAGCATATTTGATCAACATTTGAGTACGGCGTGGAAGTGCATATTGGATCAACATTTGAGTACGGCCTGAAATTGCATATTTGATGATCATTTCAGTAAGGGCTAAAAAAAGCATATTTGATCAACATTTGAGTACGGCGTGGAAGTGCATATTGGATCAACATTTGAGTACGGCCTGAAATTGCATATTTGATGATCATTTCAGTAAGGGCTATAAAAAGCATATTTGATCAACATTTGAGTACGGCGTGGAAGTGCATATTGGATCAACATTTGAGTACGGCCTGAAATTGCATATTTGATGATCATTTCAGTAAGGGCTATAAAAAGCATATTTGATCAACATTTCAGTATTGCGTACAATTGCACATTTTATCTACATTTCAGTATGACGTGAAAAAGCATATTTGATCAACATTTGAGTACGGTGTGAAAAATCATATTTCATCAACATTTCAGTACCGCGTGAAAGTGCACAATTGATCAACATTTGATTACGGTGGGAAAATTATATTTGATCAACTGTTCAGTACTGTGTAAAAAAGCTTATTTGATCAACATTTAAGTACAGCGTGAAAAATCATATTTGATCAACTTTTGAATACGGCGTAAAAAAACATATTGAATCAACGTTTGAATACGCCCTGAAAGTGCATATTTGATCAACTTTTCAGTAAGCCGTAAAACACATATTTGATCCACATTTTAGTACGTCATGAAAACGCATATTTGATTCACATTTCAATACGTCGTGAATGCGCATATTTGATCAACATTTCAATACGGCCTGAAAAGTATATTTAATTATCATTTACATGAAATTCTGATCAAATATTATTTATCAGCAAGATTTACTTCGGACGTTTCATAAAAGAAACAAACTTTCTTGTATAGTATAACATATGTAAATGTAACAGTTCAAACCATTAAACCATGAAAATAATCATTCTTGATACTTACCGTTCTATGGATGAGAAAAATTAGCTATAAATACAGCTAAAATCTGCGTAAATTATTTTAGTGCGAGTGTAATATGATGTTTGAATGCGTTGTGCTCGAAATACGATTTAACGAAATGTCTGAAAGAAATAAGTATAAACAATTGACTAATTTCTTTTATGTGTTGTTTGTTTTTTGTTTTTTGTATAAAGGTTACAGTTTTGAGGAATGTGATATAAACTACCCGATCGATTGTTGTATCGCCTTTGTAACATGAAAAAAAAAAACAGTGACACGAAGAACAATCACCGGTCAAATGTCTTGCCCAGAATGATACCCTTTTCAATGCTTTATTCAAATAAATTGAATGATTCCCAATTGTTGTTTTTTTTTTTTATTATTTTCATTTTTGGAACTTCTCTTCAAAAATCATCAAGTACAGTTTTAATTCTTTAAGTTCTTCCAGAACATAACTCATTATTGATCTGAGAATCTTTTCACGAGAGCGTCTCTCTGCGCATTCTTGGTCTCGGGTTTTCCACTGACCTGAGGTGGAACAACTGCATTGAATCAATAGCTGCATCTATCGCAAGGATAGTTGGTTCACTATGTCGTGCCAGATGTTTTTTCTCCTCTGAGTCCATCCTTCAATTCTACAAATCTACCATTCGTCCTTGCATTGAATACTGTTGCCATCTATGGTCTGGCGTCTCCGCTGTTCATCTCGAGGTTCTCGACAAAGTCCAAAGACAGATATGCAATATGATAGGTCCTAACCGTCATCTCGACTCCAGTGAATTTCTCACAGACGTTATGTGGCTTCCCTCTGTCTTTTCTAAAAATATTTTCATGGTAATTGCTCTGACAATCTTCTCACACTGGTACAGTAACTACATGAATTTAGTGTGCTACTAGGTTGGCATTTCGGCCCCACCCTTTCACTGTCAAAACAGTTAAATGTAACTGCCTCTTCTACTCCAACAGCTTTTTTATCTTGCACTTCCATACAGTGGAACTCGCTTCCTCTTACTTCCTTCCCTGATAGCTATAACCTTCAACAATTTAAATTTAATGTCAATCGACATCTTCTGATGCCTTGATCCTGATCCTCGTCCTTCTCTTTATCCTTTCCTCAAACATCCCTTTGTTCTTACTCTCTGTAACCCCTTGCGTGCTAGTGGCACTGCCGCCTTACATGGGGTGAAATGCTTAAAAACATATGTAGACTCTTCCCGATGCGTGTTCCCACGTATTGCATAAATAAATACTACACTCTATTTATCCTCAGTCGAACAGAAGTGGTAGGAGATAAAGTAGTGGTGATAGTGGTGTTTATTCAACTAGATAACATCTCCAACATAATAACAAATGTCAGATATGAGGAGTCGTTATATTATCAAATGCAGTGTCTGAAAAACCAGTTAATGCTTGCTAATCAGGCACCATGAATTGAAGTTTAATAACGATTACCGGCGCAGTAAGTCGAAATGGTTTGCCAAGTTCAAATCTCGGCTTAATCTGCTGCGTTTATTTCCGCACGTGACAAGCTACATTTCTTAGTCCCATTCCGCCCCGGATATTTTGACCTGAAACTTTAATTAATGACGTTTGTTATCTGCTGGGGAAGCATTGGTTTAAATGTAGTGAAAAGGAAAAAGAATAAAAAGTAAATAAAAATATACATGGTGTAAAATAAATGCTTTTTTCTTCGCTCGGTCACGGACTTATTTATGTATTACGACTATCTGTAGATAACATATACATAAATCCCAATAATGATAAAATAAGATGCGCATGTTCACTCTCTCTCCCTATCTATCTATCTATCTATCTATCTATCTATCTATCTATCTATCCACACACACACACACACACACACACACACACACACACTCACTCCAAAGCCGATTATTCACTCTTTGTCATCTAGTAACTAAGCTGCAGGCTCGCCCCAAATACTTACATTGTATAAGTGAATTTGCTTGACGTCGAAAACAAACTGATAATCGACAAAAGACACTCGATCCGTTGTCGCTCTCGGCGGGATGGCAGGAAGGTAAAGCAGAAGCAGCAGCCTTTCAGATATGTCAAAGATAAGTAGTCATAGAACTGGCATGGTATTGTCATAGTCACATTGTCATTTCGACATACTGTGACACTTTCTCGAACTTGACAGTATGAGGGTTTCATTAGATATTTCGCAAGTGGAAAAGCTAGTGTGATCTATAAGTTTTGAGATTGAGCAAGGAATGCAAACTATGGAAAATATAAAAATGCAACCGGGAAATTATTTATTTACCATTTTCTTTTCTTATATTGTGACACTCATACACAGACAAAAACATACGCACACACAAATCTCTCTCTCTCTCTCTCCATATATATATATATATATATATATATATATATTAAAGTAATCGATTCGTTGGTATATAATCCGGGTGGATGCTAGTAATATTAACTATTAAAACTGATCCACAGCGACCTCGATGTATTTATTATAACAGAGCATATGTATTTTCAAAACAAAAAATTACCTCAACATGGGGATAGTCTATTTCAAGCTCTTCTGTACGCAGCTATCATCAGCCCCTAAGTGTCCGTA
>OZ010579.1:121216025-121273525 GCA_963932145.1 Acanthosepion lycidas
AGACCAAACTTTGCTAGCTACTCACTATTCTATCGCTATTACTATGACAGATTTTCGGACGATTTACAGGTAAGACCTTCACAGGTGAAACTAGTCATGCTATGATCACGTTAGCAAATCGTTACTATTTCCTTCATGTTCCTTTGTTAAAGATTAAGTGTCATGCAGTTTCATTCCTAGAAGTATTACCTTGTGGAACAACTCCCCAGAGGACGCTTCCCTGACAACTACAGATTCGTCTTGGTCAAGTCGAATGATAACCGATATCTATCCTACATATCCTTATGATGTGGACTTCTTACACCTTCCTTCCATCTTCTTTACAACAGGTTCGATCAGTAACCCTTTATCGTGAGTGACGCTTGGGACTCATGTTAGCTTAATTAACAGTATATAAGGCACAGACGTTCGCACACAATATTACTAACAAAACAATAGAAGGCCTTTAACACGATACAACAAAACTGTTTCATCTGCTTTCTACAGGCCATTCGAAAAGTGCATTTTTTTCCAGGTTTTTATTTCCTGTGTTGAAACGATGTTGGTTACTTACAATAGACGAACTCATTTTGCCATCGGTAAACAAAACATTTATTTGCCAAAGTTTTCATTTCAGGGAACGGCGGGAGGGCGTATTTTCCCCATGTTTGCTTTCACATTTTTAAATCCACTGTCTCTACTTACTTTCCAATGGCAAAGTGGAGATTAGTACGGGTATTGAAGGACCAGTTACAAAGAATGTCTAGTTCAAACTTAGATGCAAGGAATTCTCTATGTATGTTCTATAATGCACTACTAGATATTAGGTTGGTGCAAAAATAATGACGTTTTTTGACGTTAAAAAATACGTCAAAAAACGACATTATTTTTGAACCAACCTAATATATATTGGATGTCTAACCACACTGATGAGCTGTAATACAGCGAAACAGTCTGTCTGTGAATGATTATTCTCTTGTTCGCCGATTGTGCTCTATGGAGAAAAGGGAATTTTTAAAGGCTGCTACTGCTTTGATGAATCGATCTTCATAAGAATTAAGCGTTATGGCGTCCAGTATGGCGTTTATATATCACGTACATAATGCATTAAAAAATTATTTTCTCTGTCGTGGGTCGATAGCCTTGGGCTAAGTGTCTCTGAATGATTTCAAATCGGTCGAGTTTCTATATCGGCTTGGAGCAATCGAATGTCTAGCTAAACCTATGAGCTGTAATACAGCGAAACAGTCTATCTGTAGGTGACTATATATATGTAAGTATATGTATAAGCATATGCTGTTGATTGCTAGAATATTCTTGACAAGAGGTAAATAATAATATTAGCCATTTCTTTATATGTAAATATTTTTACAGAGAGGTACACTTCAAGGCCTTCAAGGTAGATGGTTACGTTAAGAGGTAGTTTATATGGATAGGAGGGAAGGTAACTGTTAACTCTAGATTTGAATAGGTTAAGATTGTAGTAAACGGGGAAACATTCTCTTGCGAATCTGTTCTAAGGACAGTGGTTCTCGGAATAAAGCTGTTCGAGTGGAATTAACTACTAGTAAAGGGAATACGGAGGGGATGTGGGGAGGGGCTTGCTTTGTGAGTGTCATGATGGGTTCTAGCCGTGAAGCTTAGATATGGCGGAACAAAAAAATGGAGGTCGTTCGAGCACTTTCCATGGAAGTAACGATAGAGTAGCGAGAGACATGGCACATATCGCCTATAGGGAAGAGGCTAATGTTGGAAAATAATTCTTCTCCCACTAGGAGTCGCAGGCGCTTTTGAATTCTATCAGGCGTCGAAAGTGAGGACCGGACAGCTTTCGCCCAAACGGCATTGATTGACCGAACAGTTAATGCTATTCGAGGTAGGCTTCTTTTTTTTTTTTTAACTCCCCAGCCATCGGCCTGGGATCAGAGTGCAGTATATCTTCTCTCCATCACGAAAGGTAATGTTAGTATTAGTACATATCCTTATAAGTAATCGTTCCGCTTTCATTGACCGAGCAGCCATTGCTACTCGAGTTACGCTTTTCTTAATTATGCCATCCGGCTGGAATCAAAATGTAATATTTAATCTTATTTCTATGAACCGTTTTATTATGTAAAAAGAATCGCCATTCATTCAGCGATCAGCCAGTCTTACAGTCTGCTGACATTTAAAATCTTTCTATTAAAACAATGTTTCAGGAAAATAGATTTCTAAAGTTTAAATAACAAATCGCTCTATTCACTATTGCTGGGGGTTACTTTACTTGACTTTTATAGAGTGAAACGTCATCATCTTGACTGTTATTATTTTGTCTTCGTGCATATGTCCTATCCATTTGAGTTGCTGTCGCTGTTAAAATTCCTCAAGTGATGTGGTTTCTGTTATTTGGTACACTTCTTTGTGACCAGTAGCGCTAGTTCACGAGGTTTGAAAATGTAGTGGCCCACCTACAGTAGAATGAACCTTTCCTCCTTTCATAAATACTAACGTGTGTGAGTGTGGGTGCAGTACTTGATCAGCCGAGAGGTAGTGTTAACTTACCGTCCGGACGTACACCTCTGTCTGCTTATTATTAACACTCTTGCTTTGTATATATCTATTATTTCAATAAACTCGTTCAACCTACCTTCGTCTTCCATGTCTTTCTTTTCTGGCTCCTAAACAGGCCACAACAGAAAAAAAGTGACATATTCAAGAAATCCTTGCAGCTCAATAAAAATAATAAGAATATGCAAAGCCACATACTCTACGTTCCTTCTCTCTATCTGTTTCTCTCAGTCACTCACTCACTCACTCATATATATATATATATATATATATATATATATATATGTGTGTGTGTGTGTATGTATGTATGTATGTATGTGTATGAATAAATTCCCAAGAGGTTAGAATCCAGGTAGAACTCAATGTCCAGGACAGAGTAAGAATATAATAAAAAAGGCTCAAACACTAATATTACGATTCTAATGTAATAAATGACAACCATAGAATATTAGTGTTTGAGCCTTTTTTATTATATATATATATATATATATATATATATATATATATATATATATATATATATATATAAGTATAAAAATTGGAATTTCTACAATTTGCATATGCGCAATCGCTAAAAAAACAAACAAATTACCGGCCCTAACGTCACGGTAAAGACCACAAGCCTATTTTTAATACTGTTTTTGATTGTTTGTTTTTTCTCAAGAAAAAAAGAGTAAATATTTTGCTTTTTGAAATTAAAATAATCGTTCACTCGCCATTATATTACGAGCACCCGAAGAGACACATTTTATAGCGATGAAACAATTGTAATGGTGTATCGATCTTTAACATGTTTTGTTTTAATATCCGGAAATAGATATTTAGTTCTACATTGCATTGGGATGATTTTAAATTAAATGATACGTACAGTGGAATTATACTCCATTTGTTCTCATTTTACACACACACACACACACACCCCCCTACACACACACACACACACACACATATATATATATATATGCGCGCGAGTGTGTGTTTTATGCTAATTTCCGTCAAGTGCGCCAATGGGAGAGAGCTAGGTTTAGTTCCTGGCAATTAGAGCAACAACAAAATTGAAAATGTCAAGGGTCCTTTGGAGATCTTTTTCTCTGGTCCCACGTAAACGTGAACCACTCACTTTAAATCCAGCTTTATGCAACATGCAATTCAAGTGAGCGTAGGAAAAAATCTCGTAAGATTGGCGTGGTTAAAATTAACATTTCTTGTCTTAGCTAACAAAAACTCTAATTATTAAGTCAGCGAAACTTCACAAAGAAAATAAACCCAATTCTTTTCCTCTCTGGTTAAAAATGTAAGTGAAGATGAAATGTTAAATAGTCATTATAATAAATTCGTATACAAATAAATAAATAAAATATATATTAGTAGTTTTATTATCTTTTGAAAAACTCCCCGAAATATTTAATTTCTTAAAATTGGTAGTGAAAATTGATGGTATCATGGCTAAAAATTGACTATTGAAATGATTTTGTTCCTTGCTGGAAGACTCAGAGTTGCAACCTTGTACAAATCTACGTTTAGAAAACTGTGTACTTCGGAGAAGCGTAATGATTAGAGAGCTCGTCTGACTGGTTATTTCTACTGCAGTGAAGTCGATCCTAACTGGGTGCACCTAAGGTGTTATGTTGTGGAAAATTAAGCTTCGTGAATAACAACTTCTGTATATAATTAAAGGCAGGATAATAAACTTTCAAGCCATAATTTTGATTTAAAATATGTCAATCAAGCCATAAGAGGAAAAGTTTGTCATGATTTATATGAGCAATACAAAATACATAGCGGAATTGAACCACCAACTGCAAATATTACGTTGCGGGATTGAGGGTGAAAGTGAACATGATAAATGATAAGAAAGAAATCAAACGTGAAGAGACATAAATACAATATAGAAATTAGTATATATATATATATATATATATATATATATATATATATATATATATATATATATATATATATATATATATATATATATATAGGCAGCAATCCATCTTTACTGAAAGTGTCATTAAATATGACAGACAAGGTTCTTTTGATTAAGTTTTTTTTTATATAATTTCTTATGTGATTTTATAAATTTATTTCTTTTCCGTAGATAATGGTTGATAAATAAATTCATCCTTCATAATGGCTAAAGTTTTAGCAGAAAGCGCTTGGAAAAATAAAATCTTTGGACAGATTTTGAATAACTTATCTACGGGGAAACAAAAATTATACGATCGCATTAAAAATTACAGATATAAAAAAAAAACTTAATCAAAAGCACCTTGTCTGTCAATGTTTAATGACGCTTGCACACACACACACAGAGAAACATACACACATATATTTAACTTTTAGCACTGTATTTAATATTTTATATTGCAGTGGTGTTTCGATGCTTATCAATAATCTGATCAGTCGATTGTATATTACTGGCGAAGGAACGATATATTTTTTAAATTTAAAAGGAAAATATAACCTCATTTACGAAAAATACAACCTCTTTTTTCGTAAAATGAAGTTGCTATTTGCTTTGAAATCTAAACAAATCGTTTTTAGCCAGTATTTTACAATCCCCTGAAGAGATGCATTGATACGCATCGAAACACAACTGCAAATGTGTAGCGATTTTGACATGTTTTCTGTGTAATATCCTCAAATATATAATATTGCTCTACTTTGTATTGAGGCCTCTTTTAAATTAAATGTTACGAACGTTGGAATTGTACTTTATTCGTTCACATCTTACCTGTATATATATATATATATATATATACGTGTGTGTATATAATTAGGAGATCAGCCAATCAGGCGGTATGGGACAAAGGATTTTATGACGCATTATTATTTATATATAAACGCACAAGTGAAGTGTAAGAGAAGGGGAGAAGAAAAGAAAGAATATTGAAATTGTATTGGAGGGGAAGTAAATAAAATAATTTTTTTTTCAACCTGGTTCCCAGGAAACCAAAAAAGTACTTTTTAGTGTGTATACATCGTCCCATTATTTCTGTTCTTTAATGCAGTAGATTTGGGCGGGGGGGGGGGGCTGAGGATTCTAGAAATGTTAATAATTTAAATTTTGGCATTTTTTAAAAAATATTTTCAAGTTTAGAGTCGGATCTTTGTTATGATATATAATCTTTTTTTTATTATATATAGTTGTGTGCATACGTAGTCGCATGAACATAACACAATTTTTCTGATGAAGTCCGGAAGGTCGAAACGCGTCACGCGAAAACTTTTGTATTTTGTCAGACATCTTTCTCCAATATTGTTCTTAATATATAAAAAAATCTAAAAAAATACGTCGTTTTTCCATACATATATATATATATATATATATATATATATATATATATATATATATATATATGTGTGTGTGTGTGTGTGTGTGTGTGTGTGTGTGTGTGTATGTATGTGTGTATCTTGATTGGAAATTAACTCCTTCTTGTAAAATATTTATAATTTATTTATTAACTATAATTTTTGCACGAAATGTATAAAGCGTTTAGCATGGGGTTTATTTAAGATTTGATATGGACACCGGATTTTGATACCAGTTTCTACAGTTAGCAGGATCCGTGTCAATTGATTTCACCAGGGATTCTTGTGGTATAGCAGACATAGCTTCTTGTATTCTGCCTTCAGTTTCTTTCAAAGTCTTGGTTTGTTATGGTAGACTTGCTCCTTAAACCAACCCGAAAGAAAAAATTCACAGGGTGTTAAATCAAGACTCCTAACTGGCCACTCACATAAAATAGGTAGATACTCTTCAATCACCCAATATATATATATATATATATATATATATATATATATATATATAATTTATATGTTATAATTGTCTTTTTTATAATATATAATCATCGCAACACCAAAATTCACATGTTTCGAAACAGAAACCGCAATTTAAATTCAATCATGCAAATCAAATTTAAAATACAAAGTTCCGTTCTATTTTCAAGCGATGCTAAGAATGACTTTTTGAAATTGATTCACTTAATTCATAAATTAAGCCAATCAATTTCTTTATATTTTAAATTTAATTTGTATGGTTGAATTTCAATTGAGGTTTCAGATTCAGTTTTTTGCCCAATTTCATGAATTGTAAATTATAACTCCTGCCACCTTTCCTCTCGGCCATCTGAAATTTTATAAAATCCCTAACATTAGCAATTTAAAAGATATTTCTATGTTTCTATCTTCAAGGAATTTCCAACTGAACAGATTATTTAATCTACAGGGTTAGATTGTTCTCATTCCACTGTTCATGTTTAGGTTTATCTTGTCTTGCTCTTATCAAGCCAGTTAACCTTCAAAAAATTTCAAAATGAACTCTTAATTTGATCTACAGGTATAGATCGTTCTCTTGTCTTGCTCAGATACTATGTGAACAAATCCACGACATGACAATTTTATCCAGAGACAGACTAGTTCGAAATTCCCTATTCTCTGAGAGATACCTGGACTGACAGTCATCTGAAGAAGGCCGGATAAGACAACGGCCTAAACATTGAATTGAAGACATTATTCCGAATGTAAATAATGATAATCATTGTCAATGAGATTTATTTTCGGTGTCTTATCAGCAGCAGCATAATTTACGGCCATTTTAGCTGCATATTTCATCTTCAGGGAATGAAAATACGTTGTTGGTATGAAAGTAATTTGCAAGAGGACGGAACCCTGAGGCATTTTTCGGCAACATTTACTATATTTTTGTATCGAATATAATAATACTGAGTGATTCATACAAAGTTATCAGAAAAAGCAAGCAACCACTGCAGCGTCTACCCAGGTGGTTGAATGCCGATGGCTATTGCTGTTAAAAATCGCTGAATCATTTCTGTTTGCCAGAAAAATATAATTATAAATTGAAAAAAAAAATATGTAGAAATATATAACACAAATTATAATCGTTGCTACAAGGGATTTGTTAGAGAAGCAAACTGGTAGCCGAGAGTTTTGATAATTTATCCTGGATAATGAAATATAAGCAAAAATAAAAAAAAGAATTCCATTTTTCTTATATAAAGTAAATGCAAAAATATCGTGATTATTCTTGAAAACAAAACAAACAAAAAATGAACGGGGAAAATTGCGTTAAATATTCACACAATACAAGGCACAAGAACAACTCAAGCAAGAGTACTTACATTATTTACATTATTCGGACTGTTATCTTCATCTTCATTGCCATATTCACAACGTTTCGACCGTTGTGCGCTCCGGCCTTCTTCATGTGATTGGAAATTCGAATCGAAGCCTTTATTTCGTCCATCAGAGTAGATTGTTCTAGTTCCACGTGGCATGACTCTTCCAGATATATCAGTTATTTACCTTTTAACTCAACTCTCCAAACGCTGTGAATATGGCAATGAAGACGAGGATAACAGTTCGAATAATGTAAATAATGTAAGTAAACATAATACCTCATCTCAGAGATGTAGAGAGATATTCAAGCAAGAGTGTTAGCGAATGAGATTGTTGCATGTAAGAGAAGGAAGTGTAGAAAATGAGGATATATATATGATAGATAGAAATATTTAAGTAAATGCTCTGTTTATAATAAACAGCATTAACAACATTTACCGGCCTGAATGTCCGAGAAATTTTCATAGAAAATATGCGTCCTCTGACAGAAATCGACCCTGTATCCTATACGGAACCGTCATAAAGCCTGACGTGTTTTACCAGTTGAGCCACAGAGGAGCGTTTCGGTTAGCAAGGTCGATTTTACAGTTTTTAAAATACAATTCTCCATGATTTTCTCTCATACATTCATATCTGCTCGATGCGTATCCAAATGTAAACAAATAATAATAATAATAATAATAATAATAATAATAATAATAATAATAATAATAATAATAATAATAATAGTGGCTCCCGGACCGATTAGGTGTCCTCGCATGGAGTGCAAAACTCCCGATATACTCATTGAAGGGATTCCTGTTAACAGATGCCTTAAAGAACTAAAAAAAAAATATTGTAATCACAAGTCCAGCTCACACATTACGAAGAGTTTTATCTATGTAAAATGTGCCTGAACTAAGGTTTGTTTTTTGGGGATTCATTTTTTTTTTTTTTTTAAATGATCAGTTGAAAATATCATCAAGCCATTTCTCTGTTTGGAACCCGGAAGGAAATGGGTATACAACAAAAAACGAACTAAATAATAATAATAATAATAATAATAATAATAATAATAAAGGAAATAATAATAATAATCCTGAGGCCAATTAATAAAGTAAAATGTTTATGGATGTCGTATATTCTCCTCAGAGATTTAGCGATTTCGATATCAAATATCAATTCTAGTTTTTTTTCTTTTTTTAAAGATATCAAATTTAAGTTTTAGGCGAAATTCATTTCTATCAAATAACATTAGCCAATCATCACTTTCAGTCCTTGCGGAATTTAAAAGCGTTTATGTGGCCTTGGAGGGGGTTAATTATTTTAAAATGTAATTTCACAAAATGTCTATCGCTATTTCCAGGGAAATATATAGTTACGAGCTGCATCCCTTACTTCCACCAGTTCAGACCTTTAAAGCAAAGCCCCCCACCACCAAACATGTACACAGTGTGAAATCAACAGAATTCAATTCGTAATTTACTGGTTAGAAGGAAGATCTACTCTTTCTTAAAGAGAGCCGCAACTTTGTTGAACAGTCTCCTAGGAAGATGATTCTCTGATCACTAAAATTTTAACTTTTTTAACCTGGTCAATAGTTATCCATCTCCCCATAATATATACTCACTTCCTACTCTTACGCCTATACAACATCATTCAGTAACCCTCTGGCTGGAGTGGCCCATGTTTTGGGTAAACATTTCGCAAATCAATAACTTATTGTTAGTTCGTTCAATGTTAAAAAAGAGTACATAAAATGACACACCTTCCGGTCATTTAATAAATGATCCCCGTTGTTTTTCTGAAACTTTGGATGCACATTATAAAGAAACATGCTAGGACAGGATTGTAGTGATATTTTGTAAATATAGATTTAATAATATATGGTATGAAATTATTTCCTGCCCGAAAGCAAACAGCATACCTAGCAATAATAATGAGGATATGTGTCCTTTAAGTCATGTTTACTTCTATTTGGACAGCAACTCAATTCAACTAGACATTTCCCAATTGAGTTTATAAACTGAAACAAACACACACACACACACACACACACATACATACCTACATACATACATATATATATATATATATATATATATATATATATATATATATATATATATAAATATATATATATACACACGCATACACAGGGGATATGATGGGTAAATAGTCGCCATTTTACATTTTTAATTTCGCGCATGCACGTTGTTTGTTTTTGATATCGGCTGCACTGTAAAGTAGGGGCAGTTGAGCATCGTCTGTTAGAAAATGGAGCACCATGACGCAATTCACACTGGAAACGTCAAACAATTTGCAAACGGCATGCTTTACTGCTTGGCATTCGCACCAGAAGCTCCGATACAAATATATCTGAGAACAGTGTAAAGGATATTACTTGCCTCCGGGGTAAGTAACAGTCTAACTCTCTGCTTTCGTGCGGAGAGGAACCCGGACGAGGCGCAGCCGAATGGCAGAGTCTCGTTCGGGGTGGTTGACTCCCCTGAGCCCATTTATGTGGGTCCAAAGAGGGAATATTTTTGGCTGACCCTCGTAATTAATAAACCCAAATAAAGTTAATATATTTTGTATTAGAAACAACGAGTGGAAAATATATTCAAACCAGAATTCTAATTATGAATCACCACAAGTAAAATATGCATTTTTTTTACTGTATACAATAAGTAAAAATAATAAATTGTAAAAGATTACATAAAGGCTACTAAATGAATAAGATTTGTTAGATCATCTTACTTATTATAAAAGGCAGATAGAGTGTGTGTGTCTGTACGTTTATATATTGGATCGGATTTCCTACATTTTTCAACTGATTTCAACAAAACTTCACAGGACTACGTAAAATTACCTTGCGGTGGTTCTGACAGCGCCAAAAATTGGAAAAACACAATTGTTTTTGCAAGAAATCTATTTGAAAACACGATTAAGAGGCATTAATGAAAGGGGGACAACTCATATCGAGTTATACTTATTAATATCGAGTTATACTTATTATAAAACCCAGGTTGGTTGTTTGTGTGTGCATATGTGTTCGTTTATATATAGGATCGGATTTCCTCCATTTTTCAACCGATTTCAACAAAACTTCACTTTTTTTTGGCAGATAGTGTTTCGTATTGTCTTGCACACTTTTTTCTTTAATTTTACATTCAGAATGCTTTAAAAGTTCCATTTACAAGACAATTGTTTATAATAAAATTCTATTCAATCGGTAGACTCATAACGATTGAAAACAATGTTTTTGTTTGGGTTTGACCAATTCGTAAAAAAAAAAAAAAATAATAATAATTAAGACATGCGTGTCCGTCAACCTTGAACAATAATCTTTGTCAATTTTATTTTTCAGTCTTTATGATGGTCGATACTTGATCTATCTCTTACTGTTACATCCTTGGGCAACGCCGGGCTCTACTGCTAGTCTTGAATAAGTTGGAAAATGGCCCTGGAATAATACATATATATTTGAAATTTATTTCAATCCTTCATGAGCATCCGATACTTTAAACATTTAATTTTCGTTTATGATAGATTGATCACGGTTTTCTGTTAATCTTGGTGAGTAATTATATATTCTTGTTGCTCAAAGTAGTGCCCAATACATTTATAAAAGCTTCGGAGAATTCCAGTCAGATATCTTAAATAATTCTTAAGATGCAATGGTTCAAAGCTTAATCTAACAATTGGACAATTGTGCTGATACACAATTAAGGCAAATTTGCTTCGACACTCGGGATGTATAATGCGTGTTAGTAGGACGTACGATAGTATCCATTTAAAAGTGTAATTATGGACACAATGTGTAAAATGCTTTACAAACGAGGCATTCGCCTCCGTATGCTAGGTTAGCATCTTCTGACTATAATTAATGACGTGTATATATATATATATATATATATATATATATATATATATATATATAGATAGATAGATAGATAGATAGATAGATATGCAATCAAGAAGTCAAAGAGCAATCATTATTTGTCATCCACGGAATCATTATATTTTTCCACCTTGACTCTTATTCATATTACGCAGTCGCTTTAGTCGAGTCATGTAGTGATAAAATTTATATATATTGTAATATATATATATATATATATATATATATATATATATATATATATATATATATATATATATATGTATATATATATATATACATATATATATATATATATATATACACACGCCCACATACATACATATATATATATATATATATATATATATATATATATATATATATATATATATATTATTTTACATGCACAGTTCTTATTGGACAAGCATAAATGGATACCATAAAACAGTTTGTATGATGATCGCAGAAGCGTGAAACCCAGACTCACAAACTCATTTCCATACAACTGAATATATATATATATATATATATATATATATATATATATATATATATATATATATAAAGAGAGAGTGAGAGAGAGAGAGATAGTAATCCGGTGGTATAAAACACAGCAAATTTTCAAACTGTTTATGGACCATAAACAGTTTGAAAAATCCTGCGAATTTTAAAATTCAAATTCAAAGGTGAATATGGTCATTCACTAAAGGTACCTTAATTCCAAATGTAAGCAGTATATATATATATATATATATATATATATATATATATATATATATATATATATATATATATATATATATAATTTAGGCTCTACTTATGTATTGAGCAATGTTTTTTAAAAAACAAAAATACTAAAGTACTTCCGATTATTTACCTAACGTGTTCTTTCCTATATATATATATATATATATATATATATATATATATATATATAGTTGGATAGATGTGAGCTTGTGACCCTGGGTTTCACGCTTTAGTGATCGTCAGACAAACTGATTAATTTTTTTAAAATTTTGGTTTTATATAGATTGCGTGTATTGGTGTTATTGTGGAAGTGGTGGGGGAAACTTCGTCGTTTTTTCATCGTGCTGACGTAAACATCGATGTATGCAGACGCATATACATACTTGGTGGTCCGTCGGGACTCATACATATATAAACATATGTGGGTAGTTTCGGATATAACATATGTATGTATACAGGTGGTGTTGTGTCTATACATACGCATTTATATGTTGAAATTTAAAGATTGGAAGTGTGGCGGAAATGTCTCGTGAATGTATACATGTCATATATATATATATATATATATATTTTTTTTTCCGCTGAATAATATTTCCTCGCATTTTCCACATATACGTGTGGTAGGGTTTGTGTGAAATTATGATGGGTAAAAATTATTATTATTTATATTTATTTTTAAATTTTGAAAAAAACGGCGGTTTATTTGTTATATTTAAAGCTGGTTATTTGTTTGTTTTTGACTGCGTATATATAACTGGTAGAAATTTGTAATTCTTATTGGTTATTTATATGGTGATGTTTAATATTTAATATGCTGGGTAAGAGGGTAGTTTGATTTAATAACGGGTCTATATGATATGATGTGATAGTAATGTTGCAAGGGATTGGAGGCAATGATAATATAATTAGCTAATAGTTATTGTAAATTGGTAGAAATAGTAAATTGGTAGAAATGATTAGTAACGGTGGTGGGAGAATGATGAAACCATGAATGTAGTTATAGTGGTGGTAGCTAAAGAGTGGTTGTTGGTGTTTTATTTTATTTTATTTTATTTTGATATATGTATTTATTTTGGTATAAATCCTGATAATAGGTATTCTGTGTAAAATTATGGTAATTGAAGTTTGCTATAATATTTTAATTTTTAATTTTTAATTTACAAAAATATTATTGTTTATTATATTAAAGCTCGCTATTTCCTTGTTTATTTGTGACTGTGTATATGTGGCTGATAGAAATTTCAGTTTGTAATCCTTATTGGTTATTTTTATGTTGGTATTAAATATGCTGGGAGATGGGGTAGTATACTTTAATAATTATGGCAGGATTATATGGTAATGTTAGATATGGTGTGATAGTAATATGTAAGGAGGATGGTGGCAATAATAGTATAAGTGGTTAATATTTATTGTAAATTGTAGACGATCGCTAAAGCGTGAAACCCAGGGTCACAATCTCATATCTATCCAATTATATATGTTAGCTCTATCTCTGATATTGACGATATGTACGGTTTATGTATGTGTGCGTATATGTTCACAGCCTTCGATGACCTTTTGTTCGTCTTTATTCGATTTCCAACTTGTACTGTGATCAAAATATAATATCGATATATTTATAATTGAAAGAGTGAGAGTGATATGACATTGTAACATTAGGAAAGAGGTGAAATTCAACTGTCGCCCAAACACACTGAGATTTTACGCCCAAATTATTAAACCATTTATTTCATCATTTTTTTTAGTGAAGAGAAAATTACAAATACACCTCACTTCTATGAATTCACAATGAATCTACCACATATCTATATATTCATTATTAATTCTCCTCAATTCTATAATTTCAACTCATTTCTATAAATTCACTAAAGATTTCCGTTACTAATACAAAATCACAACATAATTTCCTTCACTTCTATAAATTCACATTCAATCCCCCTCACTTCTATAAATTCACTTTAAATCCCCCTCACTTCTATAAATTCACTTTAAATCCCTCTCATTTCTATAAATTCATTATATATTCACCTCATTTCTATTCATATTTTTAAAAATAAGAATCTGTAATTTGAATATGACGAAATAGTATGAATCTTAAAATCAATTAAAAATTCTATCAGCGAGTTATTCCCTCATTGAGCTGTAAGAGATAGGTCAGAGAAGAGATCAACTGCCAGTTATGGCTCTCCTTAACTTCCTGTACTTTATAGTGCTAAATAAATTTTATTTTTTGCTCTCTCCCCTAATCTCCGTCTTGCCATTCATTTACATAACTTGTAAGTTAGCGTATTCTTTGTTTTCCTCTATCTATTTCACTTTCTGTATGTCCTGTGAGTGTCCAATTTCCAAGCCCTCTTTCCTCATTATGTCAACTGTCTTTACTTGATGACATAAATGTCCTTTTTGTTTCTATTTTCTCTAAAGCTTCTACGTTATTCTCATGTTCAGTCCATGACATTCTCAGTATCCTTCTGTAGAACCATATTTTTGTTACCTTAAGTTAATCCTTCATTCAAGATTTCCTGGCATTTACTGCTATATAGAAGTATTACATATTACATAACATTTCAGCACTGCTTTTTTTAAACAAAATCTTCCTGTTTCTTAATACTTTGCTTAGCTTTTGGAAGACATTTTCGCTATTCAATTTTTTTCGGATATCAGTGTCGCATTTTCCACGCTCTAGTAAAACACTTCTCATATATTTAAATTTTTGTCAGTCAGTTAGTTAAGTGCCACACGTGATGCACTCTTGGGCGATCATATATCTTTTCGACGTGGCAGTCATGTATCTACTGCGGAAGGTTGCCATTTCTTTGCGGTAGACTGGTTGTCAACCAAGGCTAAAAAATCCAGTCTGTCCTGCTATTTAACCCATAGCTGGAGGAAGAAGAGATGGATTCATACCTTTCCCAAGAGTATTTATTTATAAGTGAATATAACGAACTAGTATGAAATTCGAACTCGTTTCTCCTAGTGCTAATTCTGAGCCGATATACATTACACCACAAAGCACAAATTTTTGTACTTGCTTGATTTTGGTATCTCCAATTCGTACTTCGTATATTGGGCTGTTCCTTATTCTGAAAATCTTTTTTTTTTCTCGTTTTCCTTCACTATATACCGTTGGTGTTCTTGTAGGCTCCTTTTTGTGTCTGTTATCAACACCGTGTGATCTTCATATTTTATGTTATTAAGATTGCCCATACTGTTAATTAATCATGTTAGGACTTGATAATCTCTCAGCATAGCCTTACTGTGAAGGTGGAATAAATTCATTCGGAAGACATATCCTTGTCATACGACCATAAACTATTTTCAATCACCACTGTTTCAATATAAATACCACTATTCTAACCATATCAGTTTTATTCTTTATTACTACATCGGCGGCCCTGAAAGTAATGCCTCCTATTTGTCACATATAAAAGGAGAAGAGAAACACAGATGGATAGAGTAAATTTTCAGCTACTATTATCTACATAGGCTTCACCATTACCTATGCATTCTGTGAGTGATGAAGTAAAACTTGCGCAGGGTAAAAAAGATTGTTTTTACCAACGATCTAACACAGAGACCGAAGACGTATTGGGATGGCCAAAGACGCATTCCAAAAGCTAGGCAGGGTATTACGAGACAGAAGGATTTCATTGGTAACAAAGAAAAGAGTACTGGACATTTATGTGATATCTGTCCTCCTATATGGCAGCGAATGGTGAACAAGCTCCTCAAAAACGAAGAAGAGAGTTGAAGCAGTTGTGGTTTTACAGAAATATGCTGAGGATACCCATGGGCCGAACATGTGAGCAACGACGAGATTTTAGAGAAAATAGAAACAAAAATGAAATTTATATTTAACGTCAGGAACAGGTAGTTGAAATTTGTGGGACGTGTAATGAGGAAGGAGGACTTGGAAAATCTGATACTCACAGGACTGATTGAGGGGAAGGAGGGACAGAGGAAAGCAGCGTGTAACATAAATGTTGAGCTTGAGTAACTGGATGGTAGAACAGGATTTGGGAGAATAAAAAAAGATCCAATTAAGAGCCACAAGGAACAAGAAGATGTGGAGTCCCATGATCGCCTACGTCCTGAAGGAATGTAGCACATAAAAGAAGACTATCTCCAATGCTGAAAAGTAAGTAATATTGGTCCTCATCTGGCGGCTCGGCTGCTGCAACATTGCCACTGCTGTGTCTTTTCTATAAATATTTTCATGGTAATTGTACGGGTGAGCTTTGTTATTTTATTCTCCCCCCACATAGGGAATGAATTGTAGGCGTGGGGACTAGTTAGGATTTTCATAGAGACTATGAGGTATTATGGTGGATGTAGTAAGAAAAGTAAGTAAGAATGCGTTGTTTTGGTGTTAGTAATATTGTGGTAAATGTGGGTCAGTATCTTTGGCTAGCTAAGTTTAAAGTTAAAACAGATGAAAACCATCCTTTTCCTCATTCACATTTTTGGCCTTGTGCCACATTTTGTATTTTTTACAAATAGATATCGCTTTTCGCTATGGTACCTAGACTTTTTGAATTTAAGCGCAGTACTAGACTGTCGTCGAGATCTCATCAATTTACAGTTGACCGGGCTAGATGTAACTGTAAATTCTATGCTCACAGTTTCTTTCACGCACTTCTCGCTTGTGGAAATCCCTTCCGGCTCAATGATTTCCAGGCATCTGCAAAAATTTTAATTCAATATCAATTGCTATCTGCTGTTCTCCTGATTAATCTTTCCTCGTCCCGCTCATTAATGTTTCTGCTACTATTTATTCCACACCCTGTAATTCCTTGTGTCTAAGTGGCTGTATTGTCTTGCATGGTATGATGGCGATTTAAAAAAAAAATATCAATAAATGTAAATTCACTATTTTTCTGTATAGAGATATTCAGTGGCACAATTATTATTTTCAATTTTTAGTTTGAATCATGAAAATTTTCTGTCTTTTTTGAGAGCCAATTGTAATGACGAATATATCATTCTACCTACTAAGTCATACATGGAATTTAAATGGGGTACACTAACGTATAATAGATAGATAGATAGATAGATAGATAGATAGACAGACAGATAGATAGATAGATAGATAGATAGATAGATAGATAGATAGATAGATTAGTTTGAGTCATAAGTAATTTCCGTTTTTAAAGAGCCAATTTTAATGACAAAGGTATCATCCTACCTATCGATCCTTCATAGCATTTAAATGGAATATACTGATATATAATAGATAGATAGATAGATAGATAGATAGATAGATAGATAGATAGATAGATTAGGTTGAGTCATAAGAAATTTCCGTTTTTGAAGAGCCATTTGTAATAAAAAAAAAGATATCATCCTAATTAATAATCACGCGTGGCAATTAAGGATACATTTGGTTTACACTAATTTACAACAATGTTCAGTGCAACAGGCAATGGATTGACAAGGATAAATCTCCACACTCGACGCCTCTATTCAGAAACAAAAGACCAGAGAAGAAGGGCAATGTCGTGCGTGTCTTGGAAACGTCAGTCTATTATTTATTTAATTTAACGAAGAACAGATTCAAGAGTTCGTATAAAACTTTTCACGTCAAAAACTTGCGGAATTTTATTCAAACTGCATGATAAAAGAAAACAAGAATACATTTCGAAGAATAAATTTGATAAACAGAAACAGAAATTATATTTGACTCAGTTTTCGGGACAAGAATGGACGATTTTTCATAATCTAAAGTTACATAGTATTTTATGTTGCTTAATCTCTAAGATTATATTCTGTTTTGTTGATATTTCATTTGTTTGAATGATTAAATAACATTTGGTTTCTTACTTAAGACAATCATTCATTTCTGCAGCCGTTTTATTCTATACTGCTGCAAATATTTCTATAGATGACTGGCAGTCTTAACGCTTCGACTGCATCGTCTGCACTGATTTATTTGCTGTATCCTATTAATCTTGGCTTTAATATATTTAAATAACAATAATGATAATAATAATAATAATAATAATAATAATAATAATAATAAGAAGAAGAAGAAGAAGAAGAAGAAGAAGAAGAAGAAGAAGAAGAAGAAGAAGAAAATGCCAAGTATGCCATTGCTTCAGAAATGTGCGTTGCTTGGCACTGCAAATATTCTGTGAAAGGGACTATCTGTCTAAGGTCGAACAACTTAATAGAGAACGCCCATATTTTAAGATCTTCGGTTGAAAATGAAAAACTGTTCGGGAGAAATAATAATAATAATAATAATAATAATAATAATAATAATAATGAGGAAATCTCAAACATGTGGTACATGGGAACATCAACAATGCCGGTTGTAGATGGATCCCCCGGATTGGTTGGAAAAAGATTCCAATAGATTCATTGAAGGGATTCCTGGAAGCCCATGCCTCAAAGAAATACAAAGATTTCATCTTACGTGTACAGCCCACACCTTACGAAGTACTTTCTCTATGTAAAATATATGTGTGTATGTGTTGTTTTTTTTTTTAATTGGATGGTGGAAAATGTCATGAATTCATTTCTAAGCTTAGATATCTGGGTGAGACCCGGAAAGAAATGTTTACACGCCAGAAATCAAAGGAAATAATAATAATAATAATAATAATAATAATAATAATGATAATAATAATAATAATAATAATGATGATGAAAGAAGTACAAAAAATCCCTGCTGCACAATCTCTCCAAGATATCCAGAAAATAATAACATGCATATCAATCTCAATTGTTATTTAATGCCAACAAGATTTTAATTCTGGAAATATATTTAGTTTCCAAAAAGTATTGCTGGCAATAAATTTTTTTTTTTTCTTTTTACTTTCATAGTGTTTTGGCCCATTTTTTTTTTTTTTGTTTGTTTTTTTTTTTTTTTTTTGGCGGGGGTAACGATTTGCCCATACCTGGCACACTGACAGGTGCTACCGCTCCGGATCAGGGTGGACCTGAGGAAAACCGGCAATAAAGAGTTGGTTGCACGCTCCACAAAACTTCCTGATCAGAGGGCTTGCTGTCGGATGTAGTTTATCGTCTTACCCAGGACGCGGATGTAGTTTATCGCATTACGAAGAACGCGCGAAGAGCTTTTTCATTTAACCTTTGTTTACACTATTTACATTATTCGGACTATTGTCCTCATCTTTGTCGCCATATTTATTACAGTGTTTCGACCGTTGTACGCTCCGGCCTTCTTTAGGTGGTTGGAATGTCGAACTGAACCCTTTATTTCACTCAGTGGGGTAGACTGTTCTAGTTCCACGTGCTATGTGCCAGTGAGCGAAATAAAGGGTTTAGTTCAGCATTCCAACCACCTGAAGAAGGCCTGAGTGTATAACGACCGAAACGTTGTAATAAATATGCCGACAAAGATAAGGACAATAGTCCGAATAATGTAAATAGTGTACATAATACCTTATCTCAGAAATATAGATAGATATAACTTTTGTTTTTATTTTAGCAGGCTTTTGTTATATTAAGTCGACATAACAAAAACAACAACAAAAATATCAGACCCGTCGGTTCAGTGGTTATGACCCGGCATTTTATTATAAAACAAATGCAGAATAAAAATATTTTTTAATAGTATTCTTCCTTCAGTATCCGTCTATATATCTGAGATGAGGTATTATGTGCACTATTTATATTGTTTGGAATATCGTCCTCATCTTTGTTGCCATATTTATGACGACGTTTCGGCCGTTGTATGCTCCGGATTTCTTCATGTGGTTGGAAAGTCGAAATGTTGAAATAAAGGGTAAGAATCGCCATTCCAACCCCCTGAAGGAGGCCGGAGCGTACAACGGCCGAAATCTTGTCAAAAATATGGGAACAAAATGGGGACGATTGTCTGAATAATGTAAATGTGTATTCTTTCTTGTATTGACTTTAGAGATCATGAAACCTGAAATGCCATCGCCAGTGGAATACGAAGTTGTCCAATCCAGAAAAGAGCTTAATATTCCCGAAATATTTTAGATAAAAATTCAACAAATAATTTTGCCAGGCGATGGACATTGATCTGCCTTCGTAAACTTAGACACACAAAATATCCTTTGATAGAAACATTCTTTGAACTCCTTTTGGGAGATAACGAGCAATTTAGTCAGATTCTCTTGGATTTCAAAGACGTTTTGAAATCTTGTCCCTTACGTGTAAGATTTGATTTTTGGAAAAAAAGTAAAAAGACTTAAGGTGCTAGGTCTGGAGAATTGGTTGGTTGTCAGATCTGGAAAATGTTATCCTGTTTCGCAGGCTGCGCTAAGTATATAGGTGCGTTGTCATGACGGTGTTCCCATAGTAACAATCACGATACCTTTTTTTATCAGCCTTTGTACTTATGTAGGTGTATCAGGTCCATTGCCAAAGTGCCAGGTGGCTTTAAATCAGGGTGGGGCGAATATGAATGTGTACACCAATATACTTTATTTTCACAGGAGGGGCTAAATAATTTGGGGGTAGTCAACTATAGCCACCATCTTCGCTATGGGCCTGATGTGTATGCGTTTGTGTTTGAGAGTATCTCCTTATTCTTTTGTCATTCATTTCTATATTCATTATTTTTCATTTTTATCGTTCTACCTGGAGATTTCAGTCAAGAAATTCTCCAATTCTTTTGTAATCAAATAAATCATCTCTCATTTATTATCGGGTATCGGATATCTTATCAGACATGTTAATATATTTTGATCTGCCAGGGTCGAGTTTTCCTATTAAATAATCCTTTTTATTCCGAACGAGAAGTTAACTTTTAGATGAATGTGCATCCAGTCAAACACTTGAGAAGAAGGTTTAGTTTCAGTATCGCGAAAATGTCTCTTTGTCTATCGGTAAAATTCATTCTCTCATATTTTTCTTTATTTCTCTTTCAGTAATAAATATATACGTCAGCTGGAAGGCCACTCTTGCTTTACAAAGAGAAGCACAAAGACAATCTGCAACAAGCCTTTTTCTTCTTGGAAAAACAAAGCTTCAGAACGAAGGAGCTGGGCGCCTGTCATGCTTCTCATCTATAGAAAGGTTTCAGCGAGGCAGTCTTGAACATCGATATCAACTGTGTGCAATTATTAAAGAAAGTTGACAACATGCTGTTCCTCTCGATGACAGCCCTACGGATCACCGTGGCTTTATAGCGGGCAGTAAAGCAGACTTTAGTGTCCATTCGCAGAAACATGTGGCAATTCATCCTCAACAACTGGAGCATCTGTCTAAATGTTTGCAAAACACCTGCAGTACACGGGAGAAACACGCGTGTCCATAAAAGACGATCACCTCTTTATATTACTAAATACTTATTTATCGCCCGCAACGATATATATATATATATATATATATATATATATATATATATATATATATATATATATATATATATATATATATATATATATAAATTAACAGTATTACTCGATTGAAAAACCTCAGGTGACTCAACTTGTAGATACCTGAGGATAAAATGGTACCCGAAGAAAAATTGGAAGTAAAAAATGAAAGAAGGAAAATCATTAGAAGAAAGCGCAATAAATCGTCAAGTGTCTTCAATCCTTAGTCCAAAGAAAAAACCCAAGCGAGTACAAAGACAACGAAAATGTAGAGGGTTCAATAGGCTAAGCAGAATAGTAAATCAGAATAAATCCTAATGAGCCAGGCAAACCTACCTAGGTTTCACCTAAACGGATCTTCAGGGTAAACAGCTAGTTTAGGATCGTTTAGGTGAAACGTAGGTAGGTTTGCCTGCCTCGTTAGGATTTTTTTCTCTCTCTCTCTCTCTCCATACACACACATCTGAAATAAATATTAATTTCAGTTGAGCTCTCTAGGGAGTAGGTATGGGTTTGTAAACAGTGACTATTATAGCTAATATAGCGAGACTCTTCGCATAGCGAATTGAGTCACTGTCAGTCACTGGGCGTGTTTCTAAAAATAAATACAAACAGTCTGTCCGTGGATGACGTTATATATATATATATATATATATATATATATATATATATATATATATATATATATATATATATGGATGACAAAGATTGATTCAAACAACCATGTCGCTATGTTTAATTTTGTATTGTATTATTCAATTTTATAATAAGTTTTTTACGAAAAATATCAATATTGTAATGTATAAAGAATAGAGTTGAAGCAGCAGAAATTAGGTTCTACAGAAGGATTCTGAGAACACCATGGACCGAACATGTGAACAAGGACGAACTTTTGGAGAAAATGGAAACAAAATGGCATCAGAATGTTCTAAGGCATAGATAGATATTAATAGACATAAAGAAATAGATATGAATAAATTTAGATAGATACATTGAAAGAAAGAAAGAAAGAAAGAAAGAAAGACAAACTGAATAAACATAGAAAGAGAGATATGATTGAAGTGAGATAGATAGATAGATAGATAGATAGATAGATAGATAGATACGAATAGTCATAGAGAAATAGATATAAATAGACTGAGAAAGGAAGAAAGAAAGAAAGAATGAATGAAAGGAAGAAAGAAAGAAAGAAAGACAAACTGAGATATGAATAAACATAGAAAATCAGATAGAAAAATAGATAGATAGATAGATAGATAGATAGATAGATAGATAGATAGATATGAATAGCCGTAGAGAAATAAATATGAATAAATTGAGAAAGAAAGCTTGGAAAATGTGACACTCACAGAACATATTGAAGGTAAATGGGACAGTGTAAAACGGCGCGTAATCTACATAGCGAGTTTGTACAACTCGCTGGTAGAACAAGGGTTTCAAAGAGAGAATAAAAGACAAAATTCATTAAGAATTGAAAAGACAAGAAAATGTGGAGAGCCATGATCGACAATGTGCTTAAAATACATGGAATGTAGAAGAAGAGCGTGAAACTTTATTAACGGCGCGATCTCTTCCCTTTTGTGTGTTGGAAATGCGAAGCGTTTTTTGGTCTGTCAAGGTTTTCAACACTTTAATTTACTTCTTAGATAGGTGATTAAATTTATTTTCTTTTTTATTTTCTTTCTTTGGATTTTTTTTTTTCGTCTAAGGTATTAGTTCTTTTGGCAAGTTGTTAGTTGGTCACAACAACATTTTTAGTAGTACAGACACACACGTTATGATAAAGGAGGGAAACCAACTGGCGCAGATAGACCTTGAACTCTGTTACGCATACACAGCAAGTAATAAAACCCACAAATAGATTTCAAAATAAAGATTAAAGCAGGGTTACCATATGGAGCCACTGTCCCAAAAATAATCCAATCCGTTTGGGATTTACCATTTTAGCGATGTTTTAGGCACCAGGTATATATATATATATATATATATATATATATATATATATATATATATATATATATATATATATATATATATATATATATAGGGTGTCCATAAAGCTCGGGTGCACTTTAAAAAAAATTTTAACTTTATTTGTATTTGCGATAGAAATAATCTGTGTTATAAATTTTAATGTACTTAGTTGTAAGTATAGCTAAAATAACTAATGTGATTTCAGGCATTACTGTAAATCAGTTGGCAAATGTTTTCCGTGAACTGCAAAATAGTATTACCCTTTGTATTGCTAATGATGGAGGACATGTGCTAACTTAAATATAATTTCAAAACCTTAAAAATATATAGATTTACTTCTTTCTAATCCTTTTTACAAATTATTTCTATCGCAAATACAAATAAAGTTATAAAGTTTTTAACAGTGCACACGAACTTTATGGACTCCCTTATATATACCTTAGTTACCTCCCGAGAGGGTGGTTTTGTCTGTAGAGTCGACCGCTGAGACCGGACTTGCGCTCTTTAACGTTGTGGACACCGGGCCAAGTTGTGAGAATTTTTGTAATCGAGGCGTTGCATTAAAATCAAATTGATTTTCAACTGATATTCTTAAGTTCCTCATATTTGTTAATTTGAGTGATCGTCGTTGAGTCTAGAACTGTTAAAGTTAAAAGAGGGAGCGTCATTGGCTTATTATAAGGTCCCGATGACGATCAGTATATCTTTATTAGTTACAGAGCACGACAATTTGAAATGAACATAGAATAGGCTACCCTAGAGGCAGTTTTGTCCAACTTCGTAAGTTGCCCAACAACTTAAGAACTAGAGTCATATTCTTAAATTACTTCGCCAGATTGATACTCTCTTGTGGATGTAGCTAAACACATTCAGAAATATCTAATGTGTAAACAGAAGGCTAAAAATGAATTTGAATGAATGTAGCCCCTTTGTTTTACTAATATCCTCCCAATACAAAACCTAATAGCCGCTTAAGGTAGCGGGTAACTAAATGTTGCTGTATGAGTGTAAGAAAAGGAGGTTAGAAGGGTAGTCTATGAGGTTATGTAGTAGATATAACAGTTAATGCTAGACTTGATGAAATTAAGATTCTAGAGATCTAGTCAAAATCCTCTGGGGAGTCTGCACCACAAGGTAGCTGCTCATCTGAAGAATTTCACTAAGTACAATATTCATACTACTCTAATACGACGGGTGTGAGGATGTTCCCCCCCACACACACACTTGTACGTGGTATAGCAAAGACTATCCTCTTTCGAACTTCGTGGGCTGGCACTGCAGAATCACAAACGAAAAACTGTACAAAATAACAGAAATCGCATCCCTTGCAACAAATAAATGGATAGCAAGAAAAAAATGATATAATCAAGTTGAATTTTCACACAACATCGCAGAAAATGTTAAAGGGGATGTCTCAGTAATGGAAGTAACAATAAAGGCGGATTTCAGAAAACTATTTTCCTCAAATTTTATAAACTAGAATTTTTTTGCAACAAGCTGACACGTGTTAAAATCTTCACAATATTTAATGTTGTTGAAGTTATCGCTCACATCTTTTGATGAGATTTACAAATTCTACGTTTCATTCAATTTCACAAACCAAACGATGCAATTTGGAAAAATACTTTGACAAAATTCATACTTCGCTGTTTAGTTTCTTTAATTTAATTTGATTTTATAGGATTTCATGGTAAACAATATTTTTAAGAAAATTTGTTTTTTTCTTTTTAACTACAAAGAATAAATTATTAAGATTTCTTACTCTTGAGAATGCAAGATAGAACTAACCATGCTTAAATATTTATTCTGGAGCCAAGTTCCAACGTTTTGGAGCGTTTCGCCGTGTCATTTGTTTATAGTTCTCTCAAACTCGAACTGGAAACTGGATTCTTGTATATAAAAACTCAAAGAAAAGATATGCAAAAAGCAATATTGCATTTTTATTAAAAATGTATTTGTTATTTTAATCATTAAATTGTTTTCAAATTAGTGGGAGTATCTTTATATTAAATAATAAAACATTTAATTTTTCCAAAATATAATGAATACTTATTGTACTAAGCTACTTGCCTTAGTAAAAACAACTGTACTTTGTACCCGCTTACCTGTTCGCACTTCTCTCCAAAATTTAGTTTCGATCGGTCAATGTATGGTTCTTTTAAAGGATGTAACATGCGGACGGACTAACAGAAATCACAGAACTTTATATGTAAGATTCGGCCAACATTAGCATTGGCTCCTCTTTTAGTGAATACCGAATGTTTGACATAAGTAAACATCCAATATTATCATTATCATTATTCAAAGCGGATAAGCGACCGAGATCAAAGAAAGATAGTCGATTAAAAACACGATGTTGATTGATTATTAGGTTTTGTACAATCTTATCAACGCTTTGCGGAGTATCTAAAGCAAGAAAATACGTTCTCGGTTATAAGATTATTTTTATAATAATTTTTATGAGATAGTAATGATGTAGTGATACAAGTTTAACTTATTAACCCATGTCTGGGGAGACAATAGGGTATTTGTATGTGTTAATATAGTGAACCCAACTGTAATTGGAACTCTGCTTTCGGAATAACAATTCTGAACCATTATCACTTACATCACACGCAAGGTTACAACACTTGGTATTTCCAAGAGGTCACTCATCTAGGTACTGATCAGGCTCGAAGTTACTTAACTTCAGTGATCATACGGGGAACCGGTTTGAACGTGATGTGGCCGCAAGTCTATTATACCAGCCTTACATACAAGCTTATATCACCTGGTATCCGCAAGCGGTCACCCGTGTCGGCGCAGACTAAGCTTAACTTCGGTGATCGCATGGGAGCCGTTGTTTCAACCTGAAGTGGCTGTAAGATATTACATCACCCTCACATCCAAACATTCAACGTACTACTGTCGGAAGCCCTAATTTAGATCTATATTTTAATATGGTAGCTTTGAATTTATTTCCCGATTTTTCAAACAAAATTTTGGAAGAACATCGACGTTATCATTCATTCTACTTTTGCTCAACGGGGGTAAATTTGCAAGGTTTTTTTTTTTTTTTTTTAGGAAAGTGTGGTAAGACGGAATCAATTTTTTGCATGTAAGGGGATACTTGTTTGCAGATCTGAATTAGTGTTGGTATATAAAACAAATCTAATATAATATATTCTAATCATATTTCATGAGTCATAAAATCTTGTCCAAATATTTAATTAAGTAAAGGTATGAAGAGAGCATATTTGTCTGGGAAAGAAAGAAACCTGACCTGAAAAGCTTGACTATTCATATTTATTCTCATTGATGATAATCACAGAACTAACGTAAAAGAGCGGATCCCACTTCAGTATAGCATTAGCACTTAGCAACAAAACCAATGAAGGGATTCTTCAAATATCAAACTTATCGGTTCATAGGATCTGTTCGATATATCGACATTCTTATCTGATAAAAAACACCTCGATGTAGAACTTTTCTTTCTTTTTTTCTTTCTTCCTCTCTCTCTCTCTTTCTTTCTTTCTTTCTTTCTATCACACTCTTTTCGTCTATCACAATATTTTCGTCTATCACACTCTTTTCATCTATCTCTCTATCTATATATCTATCACAGTCTTTTCATCTATCTATCCGTCTATCATGACACTTTTCCTCTATCACACTATTTTTCATCTGTTTATCCATCTATCAAACTCTTTTCATCTATCTATCTATCTATCTATCTATCTACGACACTCTTTTCATCTATCTATCTATCTACGGCACTCTTTTCATCTATATATCTATCTATCTATCTATGACACTTTTCATCTATTAATGACACTCTTTTCATCTATCTATCTATCTCTCTCTCTCTCTCTCTCTCTCTCTCTATATATATATATATATATATATATATATATATATATATATATATATATATATATATATACCTTAATAGGTTTACATGCCAATCTTGTCCGGCTGTTGAAATGTTATCTTTCGTACATCTAACACCATTCATATGCATCTGGATTCAGATTATTGTCAAGATAATGAATGCTGTTTTTCAAATCAATGTGTCTTATTCGATCTGAAAGATGAACACCATGCACTATGCTTACTTTGTACTAGTTAAGAAATACGCATGCTTCTAAAATTTGTGTTTATGCTTTTCAATCTATTCTCAAATGGCAAATGGCAAATTTGCATCTAAATCGCAGTAGTAGAACCTACTTCCTCCTAATTTGCTCTACTACAGATTAAGACAGATTCACAAATTATAATTTGTACATGTATTGGTATCTTTACTTTATTTTAATGCCACAATAAAGAATGTCTATTTTGGAACAGATTTTGAAGGTTGGTGTTTGATATGTTAAATTAGACAAAATATATTTCCCAAATCAGTACCGTTTTTTGAGGAAACGGGTTTAAAGAGTAAGCTTAGGTTCAAAATTGAAGTGTTCATTTCGGTGATATGTTAAAATCTTATAGTGCACACCTGTAAAATTTTAATTGAAATTTATACAGTTAGTTTGAAATTAAATTCCATAGCTAACAACTGTATATCTTTAATATGATGCAAGTAATAATGCAACAGTCGACCGAAATACAGAATGTTGCATTAAAAAATTTACAACACAATGCTTTCACCTTGCTTCCAGAAGATGTTATTTTCTTGATGTTGAAGTCAGATGAATTGATGGTGAAAGAGGAGGCTATAAAATATCTTTTGTCTCTTAGATATGCAAACATTTATTCATATTTAATTAGCTATGTCACTTTACAAGACTAATTTGAAAATGTCATTCAAATTACGCCGCAAAAATATAAACATATATGGGTAAATTTTACAATATTTTTTTGTTTTTTCAAAAGTAGCGAGTCACCAAAAACGAAATTAAAAAAAATGACATTCATCAACCCTGAAGCGACACACTGGCCAAATTTGATTAATCTCTTACAAAATGGACTTTGTGAACCTGCGCATGCAGAAGGTTTTTCAAATTTCAACTTTTAGTATCGTATGCAAATTAGATAGACAAGTAGAAAGAGAGGACAACTGACGAACATAAGCTGCGATGCTTAGCAAACCAGGTTGCTATTCAGGACATTGTAAACTGTAGTAAGATTACTACTACTCAGAGAGAAGTTCAACACATAACAGAACGGCAAAAGGTTGCAGTGAATGGAATTCATGAATTATAATAATTTTAACCTAGACAAGGCGATTAAGTCACTAGATAAGAAATTCGTGTACATGTCAGAGCCTTCGAACTGATCTTTCCTCTGTTCTAGCTCTAACAGATCAACGTAGGAAAACTGGCAACATTCAAAACTCGCAAAACCAAACTAGTAACCTCCTATCATCACCGAGCAAAGCCTGAATTTTTTCCTGTCATGATGAACGGTTGTAAACATTGACTAACATTGAGGCTTTTTCTCTTAAATCTCTGCTGGGATTTATGTTCACCCCAGGTCCCAAGTTGAACTCAGATTTACAAACTATGGTTAAAGATTCTGGGAAAACGGTCGGTTTATTGTGCTGTTACAGAAAGTACTATACTCCTCATGATGTTGTTTATTTTTAGAAAAATAAGATCAGTTCATAAACGGAGTATTTGAGATTCCGAATCATCCCTTTATAACTACTGTTATTGAAAATTGTTTTTTGTCGAATAAGGCGATTAAGCATACATTTTTCTAACCAGATTTCCATATGGACACATTTAAAACCGCATGAAATTGTACCAACCTCTTTAGTTTTCTTTCTTTCACCATACGGTCAGTTTTAGACCCCCTGAAGTGACAGAGTGTAATCGATTAGATCATTTGCAGCGGTGTTCTGTAATATGAGTCTATTTTCGAGGGGCATGATGAAAATTGTTTGGCCTTGAAAAATATTGCGTCATCCGTGATTGCATCAGATTTTTATCACTCCCAGACTCTATTGTCTCGACTGTCGATTATTTGTCCCACAGCCATTGTCCAGGATGAACGATACTCCAAGGAAGCGTACAAAAATTGTAACGCTGCACGAACACACTAGCAACCCTTACCAGCGAGCAAATCAAAGTACTAAAGACTGGCCCGAAATCTCTCCTGATTTAAATCCAATAGAGAATCTATGGTCAATCTGCAAGGAACGACTTCGTGGAATGGACATACGAAGTACTAACATGTGCACTAGGTCATCTGTCATTGTAAATATATGAAAAAGTAAATAATAACGTAATTATTCGTTTTGTTTCAATTGATTTGCACAACGGTGTAATAACATCATTTACATATACAGTCACAATATACTCTGGCTATATTTGAGAATTAAGAATATTCCTAAATTTCAGTCGCATTTAAATAGTCTACAATACCATTTACAGACCATTTATTATGGTATTATGACAAAACCCCTTGAAATAAGTTAAAATATTAGCAAAAGCCCTTGCGATCAACAAATATTTGGACAGTTTCTATATACATTATATCTAGAAAAGAAAATACTTGGCTGAATACAGGAAAGATATAATAAACATCTGAACAAATGTACTTTGTCAGTCTTTTTTAACAAAATTAAAACATTTTGATTGATGGGTGTGTTTTGGGTTTTTTTGGTTTATGAAACCTCTGCAGGTTATTTAAATCCAGAAAATATTTTGACATATTAAGAATGTTTGGACTTACAACTTAATCTATAGCTGAGTGAAGAAGATGCGCAGTTCCAAGTGCATTTTCACATGAGTGAATATAACGCAGCCGACAGGAATTGGAACTCGGCTCCCTGATTTGCAATTCCAAGACATTATCATTTATACCACCTTCACATACAAACTTACATCAATTGGTATTTCCAAGCGGTCACTTATCTAAATACTGACCAGGCTCAGGTGTTTCATTGTGATATGGCCGCAATCCTAAACACACACGGACACACACATATATATATATATATATATATCAAATTGAATTTGAATGTAATAACTCTGGTACTTACGGATTTAATAAGCCAGTATATTCTCTTACGTATGTAAAACTTTTCTAATTAAATCTCAGATTTACACTGGCATGGTGAGTTTTAGTGTTATGTGTAGAGTATCAGCCTGATGCACAGATGTTTTCGGACATTCACCTGCTGTGGATTTTCATTGGAAACATTACTGTTCCGGCAGAATTAAGAGAAGATAATTAAAACCTGTGTATTATTTCATCCACCGTCCCGCAAACTTCGAAACACTTAAAATGGAAACACGCAGATTGACAGAAAGACTGGTTCCTTCTTCAAACCCTGAAGAGAGCCTGGTTGCAAATCAAGTAGTTGTAAATCAGTATAAATCCTCGGGTTTTATTTCTTTCTTTCAGTCAGTTTGAATAAAGTATCCAACAGCGTTGATTAAATTCATGAAAATGTTTCAAGTCGAAACGTTTTATCAAGCGTAAAGATTATTTCTTAAAGGCAGACAATTAGAAGTTATACAGACTCATAGGGCGCAAGAAAATTCCACATTGTATCTTTTGTTTCAAAAGTCCTACTTTGAAACATTAATAAAACAGAAACATGTAAACGACACTTTTGATTCCTGTTTATTTTTTTAAGAATTGATTTCTATGTTTTATTAGATGGGGGAAGACAGAATTATTCTAAATAATTAAAAAAAGTAACTCCAAAAATAATTAATATCCCTTGTATGAATTCCTCATCTATAATAAGGTTCTTTTTGCGACGCTATATTTTGGATGAGAAAAAAAAAAGACAGCATTGTGAACAAAATATGCTTTGTGGCAGATACAAATGTGTTCGAATCTCTGCTAATGGATATTATTCGTTAAATAGAATAGATCGGTAATGAATTCTCAATAAAATCATTAATAGTTTTGTGAAAAATAGGAAAATCTTCGATCGTCACATACGAATATTTTCTAGAGAAATATAGTTAAGGATACTGATTTCTGGTTTGCCTGAAAACAGATAAGTAAAAATAAGAATTTTTGTAGCCGTAATTATCGGGACTACTGGCTACTACACATATCACGTTCTGTATCACAGATTTGCCTAAACTTAACGACTTGCCAAGGGTCCCCTTAGAGCTGTCACACAGCATTGTTGCGTCTCTATTCATGAGAGAGAGTAGAGCGGAAAGTATCATAATCGAGTGTCGAAAAGGTTTTGTTTTTTTTAAGTTCGAAAGAGGAGGTAGCCATAGTGATTTGGAAGTTACATCTAGATATTTGGGAACAACTTCTATTAGAGACCATTTGAGCGGACTGGGTTACCTGAACTGAAAGTATATCTAATTGGAGTCTACCTATAAAATAACATTTCTAATTGGAGTCTACCTATAACATAAATTGACGCTTTGATCAAAACCTGTCACTAGATCCTGATTTACTTATAGGCTTAGCAGGGTGAAGCCTAGGGTCTCAAAATATAGGGGGCCTCCAGTCGGTGTGTATAATATTTTTGACACTGTCATATTCCTTTCTTACACATGCTGTTATAACGATGTAGATTCCAAACAACCCTTCTGTAATCATCCTCGTCTTTACTCATATTGCTTAATATGTAAAAATGCGGGATTTCCAGGGTCCTCTCAAATGGAATAGCCTTGGGACTCTCTTCATCTAAATCAGGCCCTGACTGTCACTATATCGAGCAGTCATTTTAGGCATGCTGCTATCACCACCACCACCACCATCATCATCAACCTCATTATTATTATTATCATTTTATTTCCTTTGATTTCTGGTGTGTACACATTTCGTTCCGGGTCCCGCCCAAAAGCCTAAGGTTAGAGATAGCATCATGACCTTTTACACTGACTAATTTTTAGAACACACACACACACATATGTTACATAGATAAAGCCCTTCATAAGGTCTGGGCTGTGCTCGTGAGAACATTTTTTCGTATTTCTTTAAGGCATGGGAATCCTTTCAATTAGTCTACTGGAATTTTTTCCAACCAATCGGAGGGCTCCAACTACCGCAGGAATTGTTGATGTTCCCATGTGCCACATTTTTGAGATTTCGATTTCAAGGTCGTTGTATTTTGATAGCTTTTCGAAGATCGTCAAAGATACATTGCAGTCTGCAGGGACAGCCATATGAATAAGGAGACACTTTTTTGTTTGCGATCTCTTATAACAATGTTTGGGCGGTTAGCCTTGATTGATCATTTTCATTATTTTTGGCAAGTATACAGGATCTTATTATCGTAAACATAAAAGACAAAATCGTACTTTATTAGTAAATTAGTGCACAAAATAACTATATTTTCAGCAAATGGGCAGAAGAAGATGGAATTGTCGCTCTTGTAAGCGAATTCGTAAATTAGCATCGGAGTATAGGGATTGATATAATTAGGTAGATGTGTGATCTACTGAGAATTATGCAAATTACTTGGATTTAAAAAAGCCTATTCATAGCGTGATCAAAAGAAAGGATATCTCCGAAGAAGTAGTCAACAATTTTCTACGGGTTTCTGAAATTCCAATGGAACACCAATGTATTTACGTTCCGTCCTGCGTATGACGATTAACTAAGTCCAACAGCAAGGCCTCTGATCAGGATGTTTTGAGGGGCGTGGAACCACCTCTTAATTGCTGGTGTTCCCTTGTCCACCTTGACCCGGGGTGATAGCACCTGTTAGGGTCCCAGCTATGGGCAAATAGTTAACCCCGAAAGCATTCTAAAAGTGTAAAAATAGGTTTTAATAGCAGAAATACTTTGTAAAAAAATTATTACCAGAAATACATTTTTGAAGAAAAAAAAATATTACCAGCAAATATTTTTGAAAAAAAATATTACCAGCAATACGTTTTGGAAAAAAAATTACCATCAATAAATGTTTTAAAATAATATTACCAGCTATACATTTTTGAGGAAAAAATATTACCAGAAATAAATTTTTGACAAAACAAAATATTACGAGAAAAAAAAAAGTTGTCGGCATTAAATAATCCAAACAAACTATTTACGTGTTGACTTTGTTTCTCGCCACTTATCGGTTACTCTACCGATGTTGCATATTTTCAAAACTGAAAATGACTCTGAGCAGAGTCGGCAGAAAGATCCAGCCATTTGATTGCACTTCATGACAAATGAATGAATATGGTTGCTGTCAAAATGACGCAAAAGCACTGAATGCATTTATTTCGTGCTAACAACATTGAATGCAAACTTCCACGCTTGAAGTGCTATGTCTTTTAAAGTTAAAGTTAGTTAGTTTTATTTGGGGGTGGGGCACACTCTCCATAAAACCGATTAGCCTGTACCGTCACAAGAACAAATGGATTTAGTGTGACAGGGAAGATTGGTGCTGGGCCTTCAAACAAATGTTGTCCTCAACTTTAGTTCAATTCGGTCCGAAATTCTTCATTAAAAAAATCTACTCTTCAACAATGCTTCAGCGGAATTCTGTGTATCACAAGGAGACTGATTCTGTTGATATCCTTGCTTTCCAACAACCCAAAACACCCCTTTAAAATAAATTTAATGGTTAGAAATATTCAAAATTACCATTAGCAAACATTATGTGTTTCTCTGAATAGATAGAAACCGGGATAATCCCTCATGTTTATGCTGATTTCTGACTAGCTTTTTTGCTTTTAACGAAATTCCATGCTTGACTTTTGACTTTTACAGAACCTATAGCTTAGATTTACCGGAATTTAGCATCGGCGGCCCAAATCTCAAGATACGCAGATGATACAGTCCTGATAGCAGCCACGGAAAAGAAATTACAAAACCTCCAACAGGACGTATCGAAAGAGAGTGAGAAGAAAGGACTAAGCATAAACTACAAGAAGTCTGAATGCATGGTCATCAGTAAAAGGATGAGCCCGAAATGCGATTTGCAGGTCGGGAACACTAAAATCAAGCAGGCACAGAAACTTAAATATCTGGGCAGTGTTTTGATAGAGGACGGCAAGTGCGACGCTGAGATCCGAAGACGTATTGGGATGGCTAAAAACGGATTCCAAAAGTTAGGCAGAGTATTACAAGACAGAAGGATTTCTTTGGTAACAAAGAAAAGGATATTGAGCTGCTATGTGATATTTATCTTCCTTTACGGCAGCGAATGTTGGACGGTCTCCTCAAAGATGAAGAAGAGACTCGAAACAACGGTGATGTGGTTTTACAGAAGGATCTTAAGGATATCATGGACCGAGTGTGTGAGTAACGATGAGGTTTAAAGAGGAAGCAAACAAGGAGAAGGTTTATACTTAACATCAGGAAGAGACAATTTCTGGAACACGTAATGAGAAAGGAGGGCTTGGAGAATCTGATATTCAGAGGTCGAATAGAGTGAAAGAGGGACAAGGGAGAGGAACACATGACATAACTGGAGGTCTTAAGCGAGTGAATGACAGAATGCGGTCTGGGGGAGGTGACAGAGAGACGAAACTTATTGAGAGCTACATGGGATAAGGAGAAGTGGAGAGCCATGATCATCTACGCACTGAAAGGACACGGCACATAAAAAGAAAAAAAGAATAGCTTAGATTTTCTTTTCCCAATCTTCATTAGAATGTTTTAAAAAATTATTAAAAGACTAATTTATCATTTGAAATATATCTTCCGAATTTTTATTACTTTTGATATCTGAATCCAAATTACTCTAAATTGTTGTCTAGTCTTTCAACGTTAACCTTATAAGGTTACTGTTGTGATGTCGTCTTGTCTGTGACGTAGAAATTCTATTTCTGTATCGAATGCCGATTGACCTATTAGCAATCACTCGACTCTATACAAAATAGGGCAATTCCATATTTCCTATGTCACTACACCTTCGGGAAACGAAG
Source organism: Acanthosepion lycidas (assembly GCA_963932145.1). Lineage (NCBI taxonomy): Eukaryota > Metazoa > Mollusca > Cephalopoda > Sepiida > Sepiidae > Acanthosepion > Acanthosepion lycidas. The sequence continues at coordinate 121,251,365 of OZ010579.1, forward strand.
AATGCTCTTCGTTGATCGGTGACTTCTTCAAGCTATAGTATGTGATTTTTCTTGTCGAATCCAAAAAGAGATTTGTAATCTCGTTCTCTCCTTACAACTATGTGGTCTTTTAACGTCATAGCCCGCGCCTGCGCAGTAAAACAACGAATCCATGTTGCCACGAAGCCCTGCTCATCCAACGGTTTTTGAGAGCCTATTGTCGACGCCATATTGTTGTGATGCTTTCTAGTCTGTGACGTAAAAGTGATATTTATTTGTAATTAATTACAAAATGTGGCACAAGACCAAAATGAGAAATGGGGAAAAGGACAGTCTTCTTCTCTCTTAACTTTAAACTTAGCTAACCACAAACACTGACCCAAACATACCACAATACTCCTAACACCAAAACAACTCTTTCTTACTTACATTTTTTACTACATTCAACATAATACTCATTGTCTTTATGAAAATCCTAACTAGTCCCCATATGTACAATTCATTGTCTGTGTGGGGAGGGGAATAAAATATCTGTGACGTAAAAGTTCTACCTCCGTACCGAGTGACGATTGACTTATTAGCAGTCGCGCGATTCTATGCAAAACAGGGCAAGTTCATTTTGCTTATGCTTATACAGTTAGCTTTGTTACGACTGTGTGTCCATTATAGATTTTCTTGTAAAATACTTATAAGTTATAGTGCCATTCAGAGCAAGAGACACGATCAAGTTATCGTAAACGAGGAAAATTTGTCAGCAGTAGAAAACAAAAGAGGGTAACACCTAGATTAATAGTCATTCCTATGTAGGGATGTGTGCGTAGTATAGCAGTTATCGATGTGAGAAATGGAATCGACGTGCCATGTTCAAATTCCAATGCTTACTTTCGTACAAATACAGAAAAGAGAGCTATGTATTCACCTATCCTCCTTTAGCTCAATATTAAAAAGTTGTACTGAGCTGGCTATCTAATGTTGGTTGGCAAACATTTTAGAATACAACTCCGAATTCAAAACCGATTGGGTGTAGAAACTTCACCCCTTAAGAAGCAACTGCTAGAGTAAGCAACAGCAGCAGCATCTAGCGTGTTTGTGAATGTGGACTTATTTTCCAGAGGCCAACCTGGTGGAACTAAGAAAATGATGATTCTGATGTGACCATTTGTAAAGTTTGGAGGAACGTTTCTCAGATACACTGGGAAAAATGAATAGCTAAGAAAAAATCAAAATTATTGGAATTATCAAGAATACTGAGGAGGGTGCTGGTATTTAGATTGTTTGTTGTCAATTTCCAGCTAAACCGACTGGATATTTATTTGAAAATATAAAACCAAGGGTGGGCACCTCGTGGCAGTGTAATGGTTAGCAAGCTTGTCTTGCTAGAACAATTACGACTGAGTAATGAGTTCGATCCTCGGCCTTGTACCGCATCTGAGCCACGCTTTGAAAATATTTTTATATAATCAAATAGAAATGGCATCAAAGGTTAGTGATCTAAATGAAAATAAAATTTTAAAATAATATTTATAGACCAATAACAAATTTAGAAACAAGTAGAAAATCTATATGAATTTGATATATTTTGGTATTTATTTATTCTCACAAATGTTTGTGAGAGGAATGATTCGGTGTAAAGTAGTTTAAAAACTAAAATATAACTCCAAATCATTTAACCTTAAATTTTTTGACAAGGCTAAATAAATAGCGAAACATGTCAAATTTATAAAGATTTTAACTTGTTCTGTTCAATCAAGAAAATGCCAGTAAGAAAATGTATCAATATTTTGATTATTACAGCTGTGAGCCAATGTAATCTTTATATAACTCTTAGTTTCCTGTTGCAATGTTCAAAGCTTAGTAAATATCTGTTCGCACATTATAACTAAATGCAAAACAATAAAAATATATTGCATTTGAAAATCTTTTTAAAAAATGGATGAAAAAAATCAAAGTAAAAATGAAAACAATAAAATGAAGAAAATCAACATGCCATCCCTTCTGGACCTAGACGGTCACAGTTCTCCACAAAATCCTTATTTTTGTAACTTGGCTAACAGATAACCTTGAACGAACCCCCTAAGTATCACGTAATATATCGCCTTACGAGACAAGATCTGGACGTTGGAAAGGCAATTCTTCGCCCGTATGAGAGCTTTGAGAGCAAACTGACAATCACGACAGAAGGAACACTTGCCTCGGAGTAAACGGTGGGACTCCTACTCGCAAGAGTGCACACTTCTCAGTGATAGGATGTTTTTACGGGTGTCTTCATTCCAGAATTCGCCATTTTCATCCATTTGAAAACACATCCGGTCTAGGAAAGAGAGGTGAGGCGTATATTAACGAATCTCAACGCTAGGCATAAACAGAGCGCATTCAAAATGGTGGCGGTAACTGATCTCTCGACGTACCTTTGGTGACTTACCTCACTCCAAGGAGAACCTGACCCTTACTAAATCTATTAATGTGGCCCACGGGAGTGGAAGTACAGATAGTAGGTTAAATTAGACCAAATGGCTTTTCTCCTGAATAGTCTTGCCCTTCATAGCACAAATCTGCTCGTGGCCAATCAGACTAGAGTGAACAGCCTGCTGACGGTCAGCTATGACCTTAGCTAAAATCTTCACCTCTGTGTTTAACACCGTCAAAGGACGATAATTACCTATGTCATCCCACTCGATTTTAATATGTCCAACCACTTATTCCCAAACACAGACCTCATCAATTCCCGCTGTAGCATTAGTAGCAGCTGGTCCTGGAAATCTCGCTCACCAAATAATGATGCATCCAATTTCCAGTAGCGGGCCAACCCAACCATAGACTTATCTAAATTTACACGAACACGGACGAACCTATGATCTGCGTAAACTATGGAATAGAAACTTGAACAACCTACGTGCCCTACATCGATTCGGGGTCAAGGATGGCATTCCAATCACTCGCTAAAACTACCCGACGAGAAGTCGTCAGAAACGATTTCATCCGCCGAAACAATCAGGCCTCTGCGCATGGTTATTGGGCGCATAAACCTGAATGAGACGAAGAGTCTTATCCTTCATGGTATTATCAAGCACCGTCAAGCCTGCCCGTCGGATCTGTAAAGACACGAGCACACCCCGCATTCACAGACTTGCTCACAAATCAGGAAGCACCTCTTGAGCGTCCATCAAAACATGCTGAATAGAGGACAAACCCCTTAGAATATTTTCACGACCAGGAGATAAAAACGGGTCTCCTGCAAACAACATACATTCACCGCTGTTTTGGGGCACGTCGACGTGGTGTAATTGTTAACAAGCTTATCTCGCGAGATCAATTGCGACTGAGTAGTGAGTTCGATCCTCACTGGGTGTTCCCTACTAACGCTTAGAAAATCACTAGTGGCCTTCTGTCACATTTAAGCTACGCTTGGAAAATCACTACATCCACCCCGGGGCACTGAACATCGCAAGCGAGCCTCGGACTCGGTGACTCAGACCTCAAGCCCCGAGCATTTAAACTTGCTAACCAGACAGCCATTATCAGTTCGGGGAAAGAACTCCAAAAGCCTCTCCCATTGATCCTTGGCCCCCATCTAATTCTTGATAATACCGTCTTGAGGGAGACTGACAATGTTCCAGTCAATCAAGTTACTCATTTTTATAAAACTTAATTTGTATAGCGCAATGCGAATCTCATGCAGAATTCATATATACTTCGAGACTCACGCTAACAAAGAGAATTTATGCAGACCATGCGCATCATTTTTGTTTTGAACAGACCAACACGTGGAGCGATATTTAATCAAGTAAGCTCTTCTTGTATTCTTTTTTCGGCTGGCTTTTACACTTTCTTGGAAAGAGTCACACATAACACGAGTTCTTTTTCGAGGTCGTTCATTTATATGTCTGCTACATTTAAGTATAAAATTATAACATTTCGGCCTCTATATCTCTGAGATGAAGTATTATGATTACTTGCATTTTACATTACTCGGACTATCCTCATCTTCATTGCTATATTCAAGTAATCTCATCTCAGTGATATAGAGGCTGAATTGTTGTGAGTATGGCAATGAAGATGAGGATAACGATCCGAGTAATGTAAATAATGCAAGTAATCATAATACTTCATCTCAGAGATATAGAGGCCGAAACGTTGTGAATATGGCAATGAAGATAAGGATAACTGTCCGACTAATGTAATGATAATACTTCATTTCAGAGATATAGAAAGACAATTCAACGCAATTTGTTTGTAACGGATTTTTATGCATCTTACTGTTATTCAAACACGCTTTTGCATTTTGTGGACATATTTTCAGTACTGTGTTAAAACACTTCCCAGATATTTCAATTTTTGTACTTCCTTAGTTATCACATATCCAACTCATAGCACGCATTCTGTGCTCTTCCGCTTGCTGATAACCACACATTCAGCCCTCTAAAATTTGTCGGTAAGTTCTTTCTTCGCACTTTCTTTTATTATATTTTTGTTGTGGTCTTGTTAGGGTCAGAAATAATAACACAAATAGAGGAATTCAGTTAAACAAATATATTAACAGAAAAAGTAATACAGACATATACAAACCAGAGTGTTACAGCAAGAATGTACGGAACGACTGTCGTAGCTGACTGCTGAAAACTTCCCTCTCCAAAAGGCAGTACCTCCTGCTATTTATAGCTAGGAGAGTTCATGCGTTCGTGGGTAAATTACCATAACAATTTTCAAGGATATGCAGCAGTTTTCTTTCTGCATTTGTCTACAAAACTGTGACATTTGCATATCATATTTTTTTTATTATATATTGACCCAATACAAGCCCCAAGAGCAAGTAATGATAGCGGGTTACTTAGTGAAATATTTGAATGAACGTAAAAGGAGGAATTAAGTCAAGATTGTGCAGATATATAGCAGAGATTCGTGATACCCCTGTTTGACTTTCCGGGGTTTAGTACTTATCTATAGTTCGTCATTCCTACAGAAAATAGAGGTGTCATATTTACTGATATTTTTCCCGGAACATGTTCATTGACATGTTTTGTATGCTCCGTGAGGGTAGTTTGGAAGCAGAATTAATAGTTTATCTTGTAATGCCATCTAAATCTGACTGTCATCCTGCATTCCAATGGCATTTGCTTTAAACAGTTTATTCCTGGTTTCATTATAGTTTTCCTTCTTAAAGATGCTTTAATTATGGTAATGGAGTTCCATCTAACCCTGATGTTAACGAGTAGTGCTGGACTACAGCTTACCGATTATCGGTAGCAGAAATCGAACAAGAACGATGTTATTGCTGGCTTGCAAACAGGAACTCGAAGGTGACCTACTGCTCTGGACAACTAGCCATGGAGCAAAGCGGGTTAGTTACCCAACAACGACCTATATTGTCCAGCTATATTATGATAAAGAATGCCAATCTAATGACCTTCCGACCTTGATGTAGGAACGTGATAGTTGGCGTGATAGACTCGTAAATGTCTGAGCTATAGCACGACTGAATAAAATAAATAGTATAGATTATATCTGATCGGAGACTTGGTCATCTTACGTGTAGTGATCAGGGAAGTATATTCTGGGGAGTATATTCCACAAAGTAGCTATTATCGAAAAAAACGTTGTCTGATTTAAACTGTCCTTCTTAAGAATGGAATACGAAAGCAATGAGGATGACCCCCACCTCTGTGTTTAGGCATAAAGGGGTCTTAGCAGTAAAGATTTGATCTGGTGGAATCAGGGAATGAAACGCGTCGGAAATAGTGACAGAGTAACAAGAGATTGGCAGCATTTTGTCTGTGGTAAAAGGTTTTAGGGAGAAAATAATTGATCACCTACAAGCCCACGCAAAAAAGAAATTGAACTCTATCAAGACTGGAAAGGCTGGAAAGTGAGATTTATGTCGCTCCAGTCCAGACAGCAACATTCCATTTGGTTTTTTATTTGACTTTATTAAAGATAGAGCATACCAGAAGTTGGAATGTACTTTCTTAAGTGGTACAAACAATCATTTCTTAGGCATCATTAGCGATGGATCTGTTGTCGACCCGTGTATGCGTTGAGGGGTAAACACGTATGTCTCCTGAAAGGTCCACAACAAACATGGCAGACTCAGGATGTGAGTCCACGTAAATAAATGAAAAGAAACGAAAAGAACCAATATATATGTACAAACAAATGATAATGTTTTAAAAATAAAGTGTTGAACGTGACAATGACAAAGATGTATGTGTGTCTGAAATGAATGTGAAAACGTTTTGGCCCAAATCCGTATGTTGAGTGAATGTGTGTACGTACATACGTACGTGTGTGTGCGCGCGCGCGTGTGTGTGTCTATATATGTGCATTGCTCATGAGTTTCCCAACGGGAACGCGTTCTTCACGATAGGTTACATGTAGAAGTGTAAGCAGAAAAAGTCAGAAGAGAGTGATAAAAATTATCACAGAGTATTTATAGTCCCAAGAGCGTCCCCTAGTAGCGGTTTCGAAAATTAGGAGGAGGTAAACAGAAATATCGTATATTCTAGTTCATTTTGAGGTCAGGGATGATCATGAGTCCCAAAAGAAGCTCAAGTCAAAGAGCATCATTGAAAGAAAAACCTCTGATCATGACTGGAGAACATTCAAATCTTGTGAAGATTGTGCCCAGCAGTAATGAATCTTTCTAGTTCACTTACGATCTTTTCACTGTAGAACCACATCTCTGTTACCACAGGTATGCTCTCGTTCAGCATTCACCACCATAGAAAAATATTGATATTATCGGCTAGCATTGTATCAAAAATAAACAAACGACCACAATGTAACCATTAATTTATTACCTTCCTTCAGGTGACCTCATTCATAAAACGTTTTATGTGTGATTTTTTTTTTTTTTTTGCGGTTTCCAAGAGGAATATTTAATTTACAATATTCTACAAGGTAAATAGAAATTTGCAAATAACTCATTCATTTTCTGAGCAAATACTTCCTTGCGTAAAGCTATCATTAATAAGCGAACATTGCAGCGACAAGGGGGAGAGCGTCTTCACGTGCATTCGTTGCACTCGGGACAGTCACTCTAGTGTTGGCCTGTACAGCAATAACATATGCTACACCGCGATCAGCAGCTGAGGCATAACACTTTGGGAGCAGATGCAAGTTTTCTAGAGACCGACGGATGCGGCCCGCGCGCATACACACACGCACACACACACACACACATATACATACATACATACATATATGTATGAAGCAATCGGATATCTAGCCACACTGGTGAGCTGTGATACAGCGAAACAGACTTGTATGTGGATGACTATCATCATTTCGATCGAGCACTATTGAGAAAAAGGTAATTGCCAAACAGTAGCCGTCGCCGCTATTAATGCAACGCCCTTCATTAATGAATTGAGCACTCTGGCAGTTGGTGTTTGTATAAATTCGTATATAGCACGTTAGAATTTCCCTTTCTCTGCCGGACGCCGATTGGTTAGTGGTAGGATCTCCGACTGATGCCAACTTAGTCAGGTTTCGATCCCGGCTTGATGCAGTTGGTTGTCTACAGACGTGATACAGGGAAACAGGCTTGTATGTTGATTCTCTCTCTTTATATATATATATATATATATATATATATATATATATATATATATATATATATGTATGTATATGTGTGTGTGTGTGTGAGAGAGAGATAGATGAATATATAGTTTTAACTTATGCTATATTTATCGGTAAAATTGCTCAAGTTCAGAGATAGGTCATATGTATATATAGAAGTGCACGCTGTGATGAGGAAAACGCCGAGTAGCGAGAGTCTGTTTCCTCCCTGAATGCAGTCTTTGGGACATGAAGATGGCGTTCAAGCACGATGCTGACTGTCGCGGTTCAGTGTTAAACTCAGTTTCCACACGTGCGCGCACACAGACATACACAAACATATATATATATATATATATATATATATATATATATATATATATATATATATATAGAGAGAGAGAGAGAGAGAGAGAGAGAGAGAGAGAGAGAGAGAGAGTGGGGGGTTGTGAAAGACACCAGTGGTAATTCATTGTTAAGGAAATTTAAAAAAATTATTTTTTTCTATATTTCGGAACAGTTTTCTGTTTTCTGACGTAAGATTATATGTAAATTGTTTAATGTTTGAATATTTCGGCTATCATAAGCCATAGGCAACATTTCCGCCCTTTAATGACGCGTGAAGTCACCATATTTGAAAAATAATAAAAATGACATACATTTTTTTAGAGCAGATTTTAATTGACATTTTGAAACAGAAACCGTGAAACATGATCAGTAAAAGATACTTGAATTTAATTAATGTTCATTTCATCAACAGAAAGGCTAATTGATTTTGTTAATATATATACACGTTGAATTACGAGTTTCTCACATTATTCTTGGTAACGTGAGTTCTTTTGGTTATTTATAACGAATCTAATACGAAAACACGAAGAAATGAAAAGAATAAAATTGAATTTAAGACATAATTCCAGAATTTAAGACATAATTAAAAAGGCCAAAAAAGAATTTGTTTATTATTATTATTATTTGTTTATTATATATTAGTCATAAGTAATATCCATTACAGGGAACAACTTCTAATTATTTGACGATCATCTTATCTACTAATCATAAGTGACACATAAAACTAATTTGTAGTGCACAGAGATACTACAATAATCAAGGCAAAAGGCTAAGTCTATTGACAAGGATAAGTCTCTACAACCGAATCCCTGGAAGAAAAGAAATGTTGTGCGTGTGGTAAGATCGTCGGGGTATTATTCATTTTGAGTTCTTAAGAATCGACGAAATACTAATGTAAATTTTTTACGTCTAGCAGTTGCAACATGTCGATAAACGTCTGTACTAAAATTTCCTTGAGCTTGTCAACAGAAAATAATGTCGCTCTCCTACATGCAAACACAAGGTCGCATTCAGAACGAATGACTGAGGAACAATTTGAACTCGATTCGTCTGTTTTACTCGAGGCGCCATATTCACCCAGCATTGCACCAAGCGATTATTAACTTTTTCCAAAACGCTTTGATGGAAAATATCTTAAATGAAAACCAAATTCAAAAATTCGTTGAAAACGGCGCAATTTTATCCAAAAGGTATCGTTGAGCTGTTTGATGAATGACAAGCATTACTTGAAAATAATGGTTAAAATGTAACTGAACGAAATGTGATTGTATTAGGTTGGTGCAAAAATAATGACGTAACAATGTCGTTTTTTGACGTATTTTTTAACGTCAAAAAACGACATGATTACGTCATTATTTTTGCACCAACCTAATATTAGGTTGGTGCAAAAATAATGTCGTTTTCTCACATAGTAACATATGTGAGAAAACATTATTTTTGCACCAACATAATATTTTATTTTTTGAAGAATAATGTTGATAAACATGAACGGAAATTATTTATGACTCAACCTAACAGAATAGAGACGTTTAGAGAAAGAATTAAAACAATTACAAAGGAAAATAAACTGATTTCTTTGATATTTGATTTGCAATGATTTGATTACTAGTGCATCTTCTTCTTCTTGCTTCCTCCTCCTTTTTCTCTTCCTCCTTATTTCTCCGTTTCTTCTTCTTCCTCCTCTTCTTCTTCTTATCTAAGTGCTGCGACCCTTCAAGACGTCGGCAAAAATGCCTCTCTATAATTTTCTGTCCTTTGTAAATCATATTAATTTTTTCTTTTTACTATCTCTCGCAATCCCGGTTCTGCCAACCATTTGCACAAGCTCGTTATTCACTGCTTTCTTCTGTTTGTCTTGCCTTCAATATGTTCTGTGAGTGTTAAATATTCTAAGCCATCTTTCCTCTTTATATGCCCTGGAAATTCCACCTTGTTATTTTCTTCTTTCTCATATTAGGAAAAAGACCATTTTATTTTACAAAAGTGTCAGAGTAGATGACATATATATCCATAACAAGAAACCTAAACGAAAACAACAAAGCCATCCAGTGGAGGAAAATTATTCTCTGTTTTTGATGGTGTTCAAAGAAAATTATTTAATATGGATTTCTGGAACCTCGATAAACTGCTACTATGAAACGTTACAATTATTAAGTTTATAGTTTGAATGAAGCATTAGAAGAGAAAATACTTTTGTAATGAATAGAAGTGGTAAATTTGATGCTTAGCTATAGTCGCCATCTTTACGGTAAAAAGGGGTCCAGCAAATGATCCTGAATTTTGGGTGGTAAGTCCGACATATTCTCCACTTAACTTTGTTATTTTACTTTATTTATTATACGCAGAATGGTCGAAAAGCCAGGTACAAATATTTACTGATCCAACATATTTAATACTATAAAAAAAATATTATTCATATGTTACGTACGCTATTATACTAAATTTCTACGTAGTCACCATCGGCACACTTGTACTATCGGTGAACGAAAGAATTATTGCACTACTTGAAAAATATGGCTTCAAGTTGACTGGACCCACCATTGTATTCCGGTAAAAACAGCAGCTTCCGTTTCCGGATAAATGTTGAGACCCAAGAACACGCACATTTTTTTTTTTTTATTACCAGCATATCAAAAGAGTATTGCCTAAAATATATTAAATGGCATACTACCAGAATTTAACTAGTTCATGAAATCAAATTCAAGTTTTTTCTTATCATGGAGCAAGACGCGTTGGTCGCCCAGTAACCACCTACATTGACCAGTTATGTCGTAACATAGAATAACACCTAAATACCTTCTTACCTTGATGCAGGACTGTGATGGTTGGCGTAATAGACACATCAATGTCCGAGCTAGTTCAACCGGATAAATATAAAATATTAAACTATAACTATAATAAGAATTAGCCGAGATATCCCTGGACATGAACAGTGGAACGAGAAAAATCTACCACCTTAGTTTAATTAAAGGGTTCAGTTCAGAATTCGCTATCAGTTACCCGGATCGACATACACCTGAGGAAGGGAATAACAGCCGAGAGGTTGGGATAATGTCAACAAAAATGGGGACTATAGACCGAATATAAACAGTGTAAATATTATGTCTTAATTAATCTTATGTCAATTTTAACGGCATTTGATAATTTCCTTTGTTTGGAGGCTGGTTAAAACAACAGATATTGGAACGTGGCGAAGAAATGATTTTATCTGGAAAGACTTTCACATTCTAAAATATATGTTACATTTGTCAGATTGGTTTAGATGCTAAAGTGATCATAAATATTTAATCTATATATTAACGAAATATAAATAATATATAATTCTAGAAAGTTAGCCTAAGGACAAAATGTTTAACATATGTTTTTTTTCCCTATTTGGCATTCAGTTATTAACCGTGTATTTATAATCATTTAATAATTTTATTGTGAAAATATTGATTGCTTAATAAAATCTCCCATAACAATTATATATACCTTCTTGTGCATATATATGTATTTATACACGTACAAGTGTTGGTGCATACCTACTGACGATAATGGGTATGTCCCCATTCACATAAATACAATAGTAAATACTGTATGTTGGTCTTCAGTTGGAAGTTCGTCTCCAGCTGTGCTGGTCAAACTCTCTTCCGGGCAGAGAGGATCCTCAGACGAGGCTTTGCCGAAGGACAGTGTCTCATCTCGGGAAACTACTACCCGACCCCGTTTTATACGGGGTCTACGTGGAGTTTTTGTCCGAGCCTACGGGCTCTGATGCCCCACATTATATTCGGCTTTATGCCATATCTGACCGCCTGGGGCGGTTGGTAGATATCCTGCAGTTGGAAATTCATTCTGAAATTCACTTCATTCACTTCTAGCAGTTGACTACTATTTCTACGTGCCGCAGGCGAATCTTATATGTGTTGTTCTTGTCCTAAGTATTATCGTTCATTATCAACCTTTGTGTGATTATTCTATTAAGTAACCTTCCCTAGGTTACAAAAACAAGTATACATAAAAAGGCTCTCTGATGACTATATGCGTGTGCATGTGTGTATGTATGTATATATCGATGGGCATGTATATATGAACATGTATGACAAATATGCAAGAAAAATCTTATATATCTATGTGCCTTGGTGACACAGACACTCTCGAAGACTAAACATTGGGAGGTGATGAGCTAAGGTAATTAATTTGATTTATCATTCCTACATCCTCAGAGATCCAAGGAATTTTCCTCAAACATATCATTTTATCATTTTAACTACTATTACTATCATTTTAACCTGAAGAAGCCAAAGAGAGCTTACGTTCTCCGAGTAAACGCGTCGTTTTACCTCTTTGTCTTGTCATTTTCGCTTTTGTTTTGAATTCAAACACATATATAGCTTCATGATTTAGCAGGAAGTTCCACCTTTTAATATTTCAATTAATACAATTAAATCTACCTCTGATATAATCATTTTCTCTACCTCTTATCATATTCTAACAAGACAGGTAGATAAAAAGATAGACTTGCAAAGTAGTGGGTAAAATACCATTCGAGATATTAAAAGTCAAAAGGAAAAAGCTCTCACAATTTTTTAATCCCTTAGGTTCGTAGAGGCACTGCAGTAGAAAGTGGTGTTTCTTGGGCAAGATAGACTCTCCAGGCCGGTTTTTTGAATTCAGAAATTTTCCTTCTCCTACATCGGTTGCCATCCAAGGTTATAAAATCCAGCCTGTCCTGCTATTTACTCTGAGCTGGGGGTGGGGTGAAAAAGAGAATTCATACCTTTCCTAACCGTAAGTGAATGTATGGATCCGACCGGAATTCGAATTCGCCTCGCCGATTCCGCAAGTATATTCCGAGCTGCCATTTATTATTCCACCGTGCCTCTCACAAATAAAGAAATATCAAAATTTAGTGGAAACAAAGAAAATTAAACAAGAGTAAGTGCAAAAAAAAAATTCAAATTGAGAAAAAAGCTAAACAGATACAAAACCTACATACTAATAATCGTGCTATTCAGTTGGTAGATAGATTTATGCAACGGTTAACAGGGAATAATTGCTAGACCGAGAACAGACAGACAGGTATCGAAGGAAAGAGATATTTGAATATAATAAATTTGACCTTTGAAGAAAAACAAAGAATCTATCCAACAGCTAACAAAACCGTATTTCCTCGATTATTCATTGTATAAAAATGAAGAGATCAGATAAGATAAAGACTTGCATTTGTCTAGACAAAAGAACTAAAGAGTGACATGAACAAGTAAAAATACGCCCAGAGACCAAACGTAGGTCGCCTTATAATCATATAAGTAAAATATAGAAGAGACAAGAGAAAAAAATAATTAAATCGAAAGAATAAAAAGTTCTAAATAGACGTCTATTGTGAATTAAGTTATAATCTATTTAAACCAGATGTAGTCATCAGGGAATAAACAATATCCTACGTCCAAAATGTGCATCTGCGGATTTGGGGTCTGGTACTTTTCAAAATAAAAATCGAAACATATAACTTAAAGAGCAAGAGATTGAGCAACCAATAAGCAAAAATTCGCCAAGAGACCAAACGTAGGTCGCCTTATTAAATATGCTGAGATTGAGAACTTTTGAAAAATTCAGAAAGAACACTTCTTTTCGGAAGCAGTGAATTCTGTTGTTAGCGACACGTTATCATTCTATAAATTATTCGACCTGAATATACGTGTAATCTTATTAAAGAAATATATTGGCTTTCTTGCAGAATTCAAACCGGTTCGAATCCTACCGGAGAGCTCATATTGTTGTTTAATAAGATTTTTTTTTGAATATTTTCGCAGGTAGACGAAAATATATAAATAGGCCGTTTAGCAAATAAACGGAGCGGATACTCAAATACGAGCATCCACAAAAAATAATATTTAAAGTAATAAAACCTATGGGATTAATATATATATTAGACTTAATTGATATATATATATATATATATATATATATATATATATATATATATATAAAGACATTTTTATGTTTATACATTCTTTTTATAGATACAAATATTTAAGTAAATGGTCTGTTTTATAATAAACATAATTAATAAAATTTACCGGCCTGAGTGTCCGAGAAATTTTCATATAAAATGTATGTTCTCCAACAGGAATCGAACCCGTACCCCACCGTCATGTAGCCTGACGGGCCTTAACCGATCGAGCCACGGAGAATCGTTCGATTTCACTGTTTTTAAACTTCAATCTTCCATGAATGTCTCACGTACATTCATATCTTCTCAAAGCGTACCCAAATGTAAATAAATGACGTCACACATTATGAAATGGAAAAGTTCGATTATTATTTTAAGACATTTTTAATTTTTAAATATTTGTATCTATAAAAAGAATGTATAAACATAAAAATGTCTTAAAATAATTGTTGGACTTTGTCCATTTCATAATATATATATATATATATATATATATATATATATATATATATATATATATATATATATATATATATATATATAAGGTAATGGATCTTTTATTTATTCCTGCAGATTTCACCATTTTAAACATTATTTTTAGTGGATAACCATTTTTGAGTAAACGTTCCGTATAGTTATTTATTAAAGAGTATAGATCGCCCTGGTTCTGACAGCCAATGCACTTATACAAGAGAAGTGCTTGTTTTAAAGGAAAAAGGGTCGGTTTTCTGAGTAATCAGTAATCAAAACACGGCTAACGCTTAGGTTGCTAACTTTTACAGTTAGAGCAAACGATATATCTGACAGTTTATAATTACTCAATATATAATTGTTCTTTTTATTCTCCCATATTATTTTTTTTAACACCTTGAATGGCAGCAGTCAATTACGAAATCTGACTTCAAAGGCCAACAGCCAACTTAGACAATAACAAATTCTTATTGGCTGATATATAGCTTAAAATGAAGTTTTAACTTTGTTTTCATACTAAGAATATCACTACGAAAAACTCTCTGTTGGCACGAGATAAATCGTAGTTATAATAAAAATGCCTATCTTGTGGTAGGCATTCAATGTGTTAATCTATATCTGGATCATTTGTATCATAGTTTTATGATAAATGGGAGAAAGTTCATGGTCAATCCACCTTACCTACAAATGCAGTCCAGATAAATATATAAAAATATAGCTTCTATATCTAGCTGCAACTTGTTCCAACTAAACAGTCGAACTCTCTGCTTTCGGGCAGAGAGGAATCCGGGCGAGGCTCCGCCGAAGGGCAGAGTCTCGTTCGGAGAGGTAGACTGCCCCTGAACCCGTTTATGCGGGTTCGAAATGGAATATTTTTGGCCGAGCCTACGGGCTCGGAGAACCCAAGTTAAACCGGCCTTGTGCCACATGCAACCCTCGTGGTGGTGGGTAGCTAAATATAGCTGCTATATATATTGACAGTCTAATTGATAAGTTGTATATAAGATGAGCTGTCAATATCTGAAGAAATATTTTTTCATCCATATCGATCTAGTTATCCGGCAGTTTTGTTTTCAAGGTCGCCACCCTATCATACAGACATTAACAATTTGAATATATAAAACAAACAACACACGCAGAGACACATATATTTGTCTTTCATTCCGACTTAGGGATCCTCCGTTAATACCTAACGAAATTGAAACGCTTTATCAATAAAAAGGATTTTCCACTATGTCTGATTTCTCCAACAACTCATATGAACAAATTTTATACAGATATCTATCTCGGCGTCCACCAGTATTTATTTAAATACAATTGATAAGTCTTGACTCGTCTTATACACAAGTATCTACATAAAATCTAACAAGCAATATTTCCTGTGTTACATTCACTCTTAGCCTCGAATGTATCGCTGGAGAAAATTTAACCCCCATCAGCGACAACACACAAAGTCCATAAAAGGAAATATTCCGCCTAGAGAGAAAATATTTCCTTCCTTTCACATGTTATATAAACTGTATCAACGTTGATAAAAAATATAATAAAATATAAAACTCAGCATTAGATATTATTTATTCTTGCGTACATACATGATGGCTGTATGGAATGGCAGTGCTGAGATTATAGTAGTGTATGGCTTGCACAACACCGCACGAACTCATCAACAATACTGAAAATCCCAGAGACAAGTAGATGCGATATTTCCCGGATTGACACTTAGACGAGTGTTACATAATAATTTTCTTTCGAATGGAGGGATGCATCCTCAAAGCCTTGTGGTCAATCGCTCTCAACACGTTAACAGGTCACCTGGACACCAATCAAGGTATTGAGAGAGAGAGAGAGAGAGAGAGAGAGAGAGAGAGATTGCGTATTTATATCTATGTATCTCTATTGCTCTTTCTGTCTGTCTGTCTGTCTGTCTCTCTCTCTCTATATATATATATATATATATATATATATGAATGGTAATATTCGTTTTGAAAAAACTCGGTTAGCTCAACTTGTAATGTAACAAATTGATGTCCGAGTAAAAAAATGGAAGTAAAAAAAAGGAAGAAACCAAGAACATAACACTGTAGGAATCTTTTTGTCATGTGCTTGATCTCCAAATCCAAAGAAAAAATAAAACCCAAAACGAGTAAAAGACTAAACGCAAAGTCCTCAATACATTAAGTAGAGCAAAAACTAAAATAATCCTAAGGAGCCAGGCAAACCTACCTAAGTTTCACCCAAACGGTTCTTCAAGGTAAAACTGAAGAACACACACACACACACACACACACACACACACACACACACACACACACACACACACATATATATATATATATATATATATTCGTAGGAAATTCGCAAAGCATATAACTTGTTTAGAATTTTGTTAAATTATCTCTCCACCCATTTTTATTTACGTTGAAAAGAAAATAATTTTATGTTGCTTGTTTTCTTTTCAAATACTTAATGTTTTATTATTGTAGATGTCAAAATTATTATGGCATGCTCATCTTTCCTCTATAAAAGAATATTTTTATATCAAGAATAGGAAATGATACATTTTCACCGTCAAGGAAGGTTTGAGAAAAATCGGATAAACGCTGGCGCAATTCTTAATATATATATATATATATATATATATATATATATATATATATATATATATATATAGATAGATAGATAGATAGATAGATAGATACACCTAGTGAGCCAGACAAACCTACCTAGGTTTCACCTAAACGTCCATAAAAGAGCCATACTTTCCCTGACGATGCGTTTAGGTGAAACCTAGGTAGGTTTGTCTGGCTCACTGGTGTATCTAGGTCTGCTCTACGATTGTATTGAGCTCTTTTGTTAGTTAGTTGTCTACTCGTATCGGTTTTTTTTTCTTTGGGCTTCAGACCTGCATTTGTACAATTTGTTCGACAGCAGTTCATGTTTGTAGCTCTTTCTTTTTTTTAAACATTTTTTCCCTCGAGATTGATTTGATTATTTTCAAATAAAAAATTCGAGGGTTTTTCGAAACGAGTCTATCTATCTATCTATCTATCTATCTATCTATCTATCTATCTATCTATCTATCTATCTATCTATCTATCTATCCATCTATCTATATCTATATATATACATATAAATATATATATATATATATATATATATATATACATATATATGTATATATATATATGTATGTATGTATGTATGTATGCATGTGTGTGTATGCATATATATATATATATATATATATATATATATATATAAATATATATATATATATATATATATATATATATATATATATATATATATATATATATATATATATATATATATAAACGCCTACGCACTTTTTCTAAAAAAATAAAATACTTGATCACATCTTTTAACAAATCGGCTGTACAAAAATACACAGTCACTTCATAGGAAATTTGTGGAGCTAACAAGCGTGATCCCATCAGAAGTATATAAAAATGAGAATATTTTCAAACTACCTCAGAACAGTTTACTAGCAAGGCGAATACATCTGCGTCTCACCGAAGCCCGCTCCTTTGACCGCTGAATGAACAGTATCAAATTAGAATTATCAACTTGGCGATAATGGTTTTATTGCCACGCGGGTGTTGATAATTCTATACAACTCACAAGGAATTTAAAAAAAGGAAAATCAAAACAAAGAACGATTGAGTTTTTGTTTTCATATTTTTCCACAAGTTCTTGTGTTGCAAAAAAAAAAAAAAAAGGGAGAATGAAATAAAAACTACTTTATTTACATTATTCGGACTATTGTCACCATCTTTGTTGCCATATTTATTTCAACGTTTCGGCCGTTGTACGCCCCGGCCTTCTTCAGGTGGTTGGAATGTCGAACGGAACACTTTATTTCACTTACTGGTTCTAGTTCCAAGTGCCATGTTTAATGGATGTCATTTATCAGTTATCTCCTGTTAATTTCTTTCTGAAAGTTCTCCATTGCCTTGGCCGGGTATTGAAATCACACTTTTTGGGTCCTGTCACTGGATCTAACTAACGGCTTTATCCACTGTGCCATGTGTCCTTGAGAATGCCGGGGCGTACAACGGCCAAAACGTTGTAATAAATATGGCAACAAAGATGAGGACAATAGTCCGAATAATGTCCGAATAATAATACCTCATCTCAGACAAAAACTGGTTTATTTTGTAGCACTCATGTTAATGGTTTTCTATTAGCATTCGTACAAAATACTTTTTAATTGTTTCGACCATTAAATATTAAATTGATTTGACCATTAAATATTTCTTCAAACTGAAAGCTATATGAATCAACTAAAGGCATTAATGTACGTCTATCGTAAAAGGAACTTATTCGAAGTGGTTAAAGTATAAGAAAGTATCACTTTTATACGGATGAATTATAAATACTCATCTTCAAAATAATTATCTGATAAAAATAAAAGCAGTAGATAATTTGTAACAAATAGGAAAGAATGTCCTATTTATATTTCTTTTCATAATAAGTTCATTATTCCTGTCAATTAATTAAAATTAACCCACATAATTATCTTAACAATCAGATACGTGATTTGTGTGACTTACGCGTTTGTTTGCCGGCAAGAAAATTGAAAGATCACTGCTATTTCTGATAGAGTGGGTAATTTTCTTTTCTTTTGAAAAAAAGTCAAACATTTTTTTGCATTACATTCTTGATATATTGTCAGGATGGCAAGCGTGTACTTTGTCACGTAATTTTACTTTGACGTTCCAGGAAAAAAAAAAAAAAAAGAAGAAAGAAAGAAAAGAATGTGATTCCATTTTTGTGTCTTTATATTAATCGAAATGACGCCATTTCGTAAATATTTTATCGGCAATGTTTACTCTATTTTTTTCTTTTGGCACAACGATGGCCATATTTTGTTCTGTATGTGATATACGTATATATTTCATTATTTCATATTTATTTCTTCCCCATTTACTTATCTATTCATTTCTTTATCTATTATTGATTTCTATTTATTTAATATATTTAAGAACATATCACAAACACAGTAATACGAATGTATCTATATGTGAGTATATATATATATATATATATATATATATATATATATATATATATATATTACAGAATCATATACACATGCGCGCACAAACGAATAGATAGACAGATAGAAATAATGACGTTATTGGCACTGGAATAAAAACAACAACGTGAATGTCTATTTCACGCGTCAAGTGATGTTCACTCCATGGTGTGTTTATATATATATATCTATATCTATATCTATATATATATATATATATATATATATATATATATATATATATATATATATATATATGAAGGGGGGCATATGGGATTCTTATAATATGGAAAATAGATAGGTTAGTTAATAAAACTAGGACAAAAGAAAGAGTATTGATATTAATTATTAACCATATAACATAAATTAAGTCCGTATTTCATTTCTATCATATGGTTAATAATATTTAATAAATGTCTATCGTACTGATTATACTGGTACCCTTTCGTTTGTCCTTGTTTTATTAACTAACCTATCTTATATATATATATATATATATATATATATATATATATATATATATATATATACTCCTACAATAACGAATTTTACAGCGGACCATGCCTAAAAACACCACGTAAACCAAGTGATAGCTTATTCCTAAAATTTCGCCTGAAGATGAAACGGGACTAAACACCTAAATTCAACTTAATTTTAATAATTATTTGGATGGTTTCGGCTCTCGTTTTTGAAACATGAGAACTCTTATGTAGCGAAGGAGTCATATTTGTAAACAAAAAAATATTATAATTAAGCTCTACTTCTGTTATGGAGCACTGTTTTCTTAAAAATAAAAACAAAAATTCTAAGGAACTCCGGATTATGTACCCAACGTGTTCTTTTCTATTTTCTGCATACCTGCGCACTTGTGCGTGTGTCCAATCCAATACAAAGAATTCCGAAATATCTGTGTGCTCTAGACATATATATATATATATATATATATATATATATATATATATATATATATATATGTAAATATTGCATCCTCTCTCTCTCTCTCTCTCACTCACTCTCTACCAATAAATACATATTAGTCGTTTTATATTATATATATTAGTCGTAAGAATTTATTGGCTCGGGTAGAGGTAAATATTGGTCGATTATAATTGAGTCTTTAAGAAATTTTTTGTAGGATGTTCACTTTTCGGTCGTGATGGAGGTCTTACCACTATACAGTAGATGCGCTTGACTTAATCGACACAACCTACAGAGTAGAGGGAGAGCGATAGAGGTGAGCGAATGAAATATAGATACTAATATAGACATAAGTAAATCGTTTTCTTTAAATATGCATATAAATATATATATTATTTGGGAATAACTTAAAAATATCAATACAAAATCTCGATTGCGATGTATATTTATGGAAAAATTTTTTCACGTCTTTTCGGCATTTTGTTCACTATGAAAATTGATTTTTTAAACCCCCATGAACACGATTATCACTTTCTTAATTACATATATATATATATATATATATATATATATATATATATATATATATATATATATATATATCAGGTTGGTTAAAAAATAATGTCGGTTTTTGACGTATTTTTAAAGTCAAAAACCGACATTATTTTTGCACCAACCTAATATATATATATATATATATATATATATATATATATATATATATGGGTGCCTGTCTGTGTGTGTTTGTGTATGTCTTTGTGTGTGTTTAAATAAATAAATAGCATAGGAGAGAAATTCAAAATTACCCCATTTGAATAGCTATTTCAACCTACAAGCGCTTCCTTAAGCTCTTGTAAGTTGAAGCAGCAGTTCAAATGGGGTCATTTTGAATTTTTTCTATCTAATTTATTTATTTATGTATACTCTGTTATAATAAATACACAGAACTCTCTTTATGTATCAGTTTTAATACTTTGCATAATTACTATTAACTTGGATTATATACCAACAGAATATTACCTATATATATATATATATATATATATATATATATATATATATATATATATATATATATATATATATATAAATAAATCTGCTTGGTAGCTTTGTCTGGCTCTCTATGTTTAACTAGGTCTGCTTTACTTAACGTATTGAGCACTTATATTTAGTTATTTTGCCTACACGTATCGGTTTTTTTTCTTTGGACTTTGGACTTGAATGCTAGACGATTATTTTCAGTTAACGTACATGTTCTTGGTTCTTTCTTTTTTATATAACTTTTTTTCCCTTTGGTATTGTTTTGATTATTTGCAAATCAAGACACCGAAGATTTTCCGGACGAATATAATTCCTTATACTTATAAGATTATTACTAATATATATATATATATATATATATATATATATATATATATATATATATATAAACATATTTTTGTAGGTACAAAATTTAATGATCGAAATAAAAGTATAAAACTTAATATTACGAGGCATATTAAAAACGGGCGAAGCAACCGGTTTCGCCCCCACTCTTCAGGCTTCAACACAGAAAAATGTACAATAAAAGGAAGTTGTAAAAAAAAAAACAATAGCAAAAGGAACTAGAGACAAATGACAGCGAGTCCCAACAAACACTCACGTTTTTTACACAAAGACGGCTTAAGGGACCTGATGTAAAGTGCCTCCAGAACATTTAGATGAAATAAAGAGTGAGACCGGGACAACACGGTGAACCAGTCAACACTAGTATTTAGTCACCCCCCACGAGGGCATCATGTGGCACAAGGCCGGTTTAACGTGGGATCTCCGAGCCCGTGGGCTCGGCCAAAAATATGTCCTTCGAACCCTATAAACGGGTTCAGGGTCGGTTTACCTCCCCGAAAGAGACTCC
>OZ010579.1:121276025-121281025 GCA_963932145.1 Acanthosepion lycidas
TATTTTTATTTATAAAAAATTACTGTAAAATAAAATCCTTCCATTTGCTTTCATAAAGTTCATCCGAGGACGAAACCCTTCAGCTAAAATTAGTTTTCATTTGGCCTTTATTCATATTGTCCTGATAGAGTTATTTTAGTTATATCTGATATTTTACACAAACACACAAATATATATATATATATATATATATATATATATATATATATATATATATATATATATATATATATATATATATATATATATAATATACATATTTTATTATAATATTATAAAGAACTCGATGTATTTAAAAACTTAAAATTGTGGAAGCCATTGTAATACAAGATTAACAGCCAACTCTAAGTAAGGTATCTCTCTCCATAGTGAAACGTATATTGAAGTGTGTATATATAAATATTCACACATTATGAAATGGACAAAGTCCGACAATTGTTTTTTCATAGAAAATATGCGTCCTCCGAGAGGAATGGAACCTGTATCCTGTACGGAACCGTCATATAGCCTGACGTGTTTTTACGCTCCTCTGTGGCTCAATCGGTAAAATTTCTCGGACTTTCAGGCCGGTAAATGTCGGTTTTATTCAATAAATGTTTAAAATAATTCTTGCAACCTAAATGCACCTTCTTTAGACACACACATACACACACACACATGCCCAGACCTAAATACACATTTCTTTAGACACACACATCCTACACACTCACACATCCTACACATCCTACACACACACACACACACACACACACACACACACACACACACACACACACAAACACACACATATATATATATATATATATATATATATGTGTGTGTGTGTGTGTGTGGGTGTGTGTGTAGGAGGCACAGTGGAATAATGGATAGCGGATTGGATTGAGGAATTGAATTCCAGTCGATTCCATTACAATCAGTTGGGAAAAGTATGAATCATCTTCTTCTCTTTCCAGCTATGAGTAAATGCCAGGACAGCCTTGGATGGTAACTTCTCTAGGAGAAGGACAACTCGGAGGGTCGTTTGGGGACCTTGTGGCATGTAGTGCACCAGATATCTGTATTCGGCCCTCCAAAAAAGATGGCTGGTTCTGCACAAAACTTTCACCAATAGACAAATCTCATGTGCTGGTGTCGGGCTGTCGTTTCGTAGGAACTGATCTACTTGATCCGCATGCGCCGAATTCGACGGGAGAGTCCAGTATATATATATAAATATATATATATATATATATATATATATATATATATATAATATGACAGTATTTGGTAATTTGTATTTTTTCTAATTTATTTCAAGTTTAGAATATTTTCACTGTTCTTTCCTCCCTATCTGAATACATACCCTTTCTTTACCCCCTCTTCCCCAATTTTAAATCTGCATATTTAAAATATTTTTTTTGTTTTTTAAGCCTGGTGAAATTTTATCCCTTTATATTTCTGTGTTAGAAGTCGGATTCAAGAGTTGAGATCGAATTCTGGATCTTAACGAAATATATATCACCATGATCTTTTAAGAATTCGTTTTCTTTATAATAATTATATATATATATATATATATATATATATATATATATATATATATATATATATATATATATATATATGCCCATACAATCTATTTGTACGCAAAATCTCTATCTGCGACATTGTGAACACTTCGATAAATGTAGCAATTTTAAACAATATATATTTACGCGAGTGCGCAGACGCGGCCGTGTGTGCGTACGTGTATGTGTGTGTGTTTGCGCGCGCTTGTGTGTGTGTGTGCTTGTGTGTGTCTGTGTGTGTGCGTGTGTGGACTGATTAATTTCCGTCGCGAAATCATTGATAAATGTGTCGTCATTCAGCGCCGGTGGATCAGTTGTGATTTTAATGGCGGTGTCCAGCAGAGTCTGGTGAAGGAAACGTTCACAGCGGTTTACAGCACTTTTGTGACCCACACGCTCCATTGAACAGCGCTCGCCTGCTTCCCACTTCCCTGTCTAAATTTTCAAACTGGCGTCCACGACTGCCCGACACCTCATATACGCCCATGCTCCGTACCCAATAACCACTTACCCTGGATAGAAAGCAAAATATCTTCGTCGGATAGATCGTTAATTACGTTTTCTAACAAGACCTGTCAGTCTTGTGTCTTGCTATGCATGATTGCCAGAGAGGGTCCACTAAGGGGCTTGTGGAATAACATCGCTTTATTTTTGTTGTCGGAGTTAAAAAATATGTTGACGAAGGAAGAACGCATGTTTGATACACACTTCAAAACGAGAATACTGTTTGTCAGTTGATCCTTCTAGATATTTACTTCTTGCCAAAAACATATATATATATATATATATATATATATATATATATATATATATATATATATATATATATATATATATATATATATATATATAATGCATGGTGGATAGCGGCTCGAATTGAGGAATCGGTGAGCCGAGTTCGAATTCCCGTCGCATCCATTGCATTTACTTACGTTCTAATAACTTTTGGGAAAGGTATTAATCGGAGCAATCCCATAGCCTTGGATGACAACCAGTCTCTGTATTCAGCTCTTCAACGCCTTCACCACTATAATAAAATCATATGTGCTAGTGTATGGGCTGTCGGTTCCTAGGAACTGAGCTGCTTGACCCTCATACATAGATTCACTTACACACTACAATACTTACGAATGGTTATGAATCCTTCTCTTTTCCCCACAGCTATGGGTTGATTAGCAGACGGACAGGGTTTTTTAGGCTTGGTAAATCACCTCTGGCACTTAACTGACTGACACTATTTACACGCGGACTATTGTCTTCATCTGTTTTAGTTCACATGCAAATGATATAAAAAAGATAACGCCTTATCCTAGAAATTCAGGCAGAAAAATTCTTAAGTTTCAGTGGACAACACGTCTTAACAATCCTTATACAAACATCTCGCCTACGGACCCGACATCAACGACAAAATCTGCATGCAAAATAAAAAAAATTATGCAGGAAAAAAAAATCTAAATCGTCAGCGATGTATTTCAAACTTTGCGGTCTTAGCGGACTGAGTCGTATCAGTTCCGAAAGTGACTGTTTGGCGGCGGTGGCGGCCCTTTCAACTTTAAAGAAAGACGGGTGTACAGTATATAAAGTACGATATATTAGCGCGTATGTGAGAAAGTAGCAGTGAGGAATCTATTCTCTTTTCTATTTTGATTAATATATCTATATTAAGTATATATTTATTGATGCCATAGATAAATGTTTATTGTATTTACATTACGATCATAACTAGTGGTAGTTACTATAGTGGTTTTATAACTCAAAAATAACCCCACCCAATCTACTGACAATCGGTTTTAACGGACAACTCCGTCCCCCCTTTTAGTCCGTTGATGAGAGGTTTGTCTGTACTGTCATCCATTTTTAATCTATGTAGTTTCTTAGAGGAAATCTTAGCTAGACAGCAGTCATTTAAGGCTACATCAGTTTTCATCAAATCCCCCTGTTGCCTCTTCTCTTCTTCCTCTGTAACGAAATTCACGTTGTTCGCTTATCGAAGTTCAAAACAATGCAATCTTCAAAGAGATACTTAGCTCTTCGAATCAGTAAATGAAGATTATGATTACGATGATAAAATGTCCATTGCTGATTACCATAAGGCCTTGTATAAAAACAAACAGATATTCCTTATATCACACAGATTTTTTCCTTTATTGTTTGTAAATTGCCATGTGTTCTTGGTAAAGATATTATGCCGTTACTGTTGCCTTCTCCACGATTTTAAACTCAGAATTCTTTCTCTTAGACTGATTATCACCTGAGCCTGGAAAGCTAGTCTAGCTTCCTATTTAACCTACAGGTGGTAGAAGGCTATAAATGTGAAAGTGAATGCAACAGATTTATCCAGAATAGAATTAAAATTCGGCTCGCATATATCCATTAACCTAACACATATCTGTAGTTTATAAACTCCATTTAACTTCGTACAATTCTAACAACTTTTCTCTACATATAGAATACAAAAACACGAGAGAAATAAAAGTCGTATAACGAACAAGATTTTCTTATTTGACGTCGTCTGACAACTTTCACCTCCTGGTTTTCAATGTTCCCACTTCCTTCATTGAAACGCTAAATGAAGATGCTTCGTGAATAAATTCGATATACGTATTCCCTGGCTAAATACAGGTCATCACCTGGCAACGTGTACTGAGTCGGTCACTTTATACTGAAACATCGTGTCTTTCAGTTACCGAAATTATTCTATGTTGCTTCCATGTACAAATCCAGAAAGAACCTGGCTTCTATTGCCATTCTTTATAATTACAAGATGTAGATCAGGCGATAAAACAAAGTAGAATACTGCTGCCATATATAGGCGGGAGCTTCCCGGTCTATCACTTTCCAGCCTGGACAGAGTTCAGATGGGTCGACGAGGGTAATGGATTATTTTCCAATTTACAACTTTTTTCACGCAGACGAAACGCAGTAAGTCACGAGATATTCTATCGATATTCCGATGATAAATATTCTGAGGAACTATATTCATTACTTCCAAAAGTTCAGATCTTCAAAACTAAGAGAGATGTGCAAGTGGTGTAATAAATAGCGGCTCGGAATGAGTTCGAATATCAGTCGAGTTCATTAAATTCAATTATGCCCAAAAATCCTTATATATATAAATATATATATATATTTTTTTCCTCACTGACCACATAACTCTGAGTTTTAGTCATAACACAATTATCAGATACCGCTTGAAAAAAAATCAGTTTAATTTTCAATCATCACCTGACGATTCTATCGGACATGAAACACAGAATTGTGCTACCGGTTATGAAAAATGTATATGTATTATTAATATATATTATAGCTCTTTTATTATACATCCAGCATTGTTTTGTTTTTATTACCACTCGCACAAAATGTGCGATAATTTACATTTATGTAAAATCGATAGATAGATAGATAGATGAATAGAGGGAAGATTGTACTTTTATTATTCATCTGTAATATTTG
>OZ010579.1:121283525-121288525 GCA_963932145.1 Acanthosepion lycidas
AGTTTATTGTTGCCTATCGCATCTACTCCAAACTACCTATTGTGATGAAGACCCAATCAAGATCTCTCCACAGGAGCTAACTTAAATGCCGCTAGGTCTACAATTAAGCTAGTATATATATATATATATATATATATATATATATATATATATATATATATATATATAGAGAGAGAGAGAGAGAGAGAGAGAGAGAGATAGATAGATAGATAGATAGATAGATAGATAGATATACACGAGTCAATCACTGTCGGGATCGTCGAATCAATGCGAATACAGCATGGCCATCATAAGGCCTGCATACGGTTTTGCATTAAGAGTTTCCCTTCTAGACTGGATTACGTTTAAGGATACAGAAACCAGACTGCCCTATTATTTGACTCAAAGTTGGAGGTCTTGAATTCAGAGTGTCCTTCTCCTAGTCCAGTTGCCACTCAAAGCTACAGGACCCAAGTAATACACCTTATTTTCTCATAGCAGACAGGGGGAGTAGAACAGATGGATTCATACATTTCCCAAGTATATTTGCTCGTAAGTGGAATCCTCAAATCAAAGCGCTATCGACTCAAATCTAACAAAATATAACAACTTGCATGTAAATCAGCATTCAAATTTCCGTATTTTTTAAAACTGGTCTCAGTGAAAAAGATACAACTGTCTCAAGTATAAGCCAAGACATATACGCGCTAAGATGTACTACAATATATAGGCATAATATTATGTGATAGATATAGATGTGTTAATATATTTACAGAAATAGACGCACATACACATAATAATATTCCTTCATGGAAAAACATTATATTTACTGAATAAACGTATTTGATTTGTTATCACTGTTTTTCTTTTTACATTATTTATATTGTTCAGAATTTTGTCCTAATCTTTTTTGCCTTATTCACGACGTTTCGGCCATTGTAAACTCTGGCCGTATTCAGGTGATTCAGATTTAGAACTGAACCCATCATTTCGTCCACCGGAGTAGATTCTTCTAGTTCCAGGCGCCATACCTCTTCCAGATGTTTCGGTTATCTTCATTTAGCTCAACTCTCCGAGTTTTTTTCTTCACCACTGCAGTAGCCAGGTATTGAACTCATGACACTTTCGATCAAGTCAGTGGATCCAACCAACGCTATTATCTAGTGGGCCATGGGTTTTTTCTTTTATTTAAATAAAGAAAAGCCATACCGAATAAAAATAATATTTATGATAATAAAAATAATGTGCTATAAAAATTAATGAAAAGATTATAAAACTATATATATATATATATATATATATATATATATATATATATATATATATATATAAAGGCATGTTTCATTAATTAATATAGACAATTTTGTTTATTTATTTGAGGCATATCGTCTGATAAGCTTAATAACATTATCATTGAAAGACGAAAGAAAATCACCATATTGATACATGTTTTTTAATCTTATCTAAGCTTTCGGCTTACATACTCCATCATCAGAGATGACAAGAACATTACAATAAATTAAATAATACACGGATATAGCAACAATGATAGTCTGTTTGGTTTGCATGGAAGATTTCCAAGCAAAGGCAAACTTGTGCATACGAGCCTCTGGAAGCAAAAATCGCACTGCGGCTCATGACATCACACATGACCCCGCAAGAGTGAAAACGAGAAGTATTAAGTATGGGAAGCCATGATATAAACCAATGGACTCTGTTATCAATTATAGGCATTTAAGGATACTTGTGGAACTTTCATAGTTTGTTCAGGTTAGGTTTCAACTGTTTTATGTATATAGCTTCAACAATTTTTAGTTTTTGTTTATTTGTTTTCATGTTTAAGTATAGTTGTGTTTTTTACAAGGATTTTAAGGAATTGTGTATGCGGCCAGGTATGTTGTTTTAAATGCCTAAAAATGTTAGAATTATCATTCAAATGTTGAGTCAAGCGCTGTGAAAATCTTCCATGCAAACAAAACATTTTTGGCCGCAATCAGTCTTTTATACAGATTTCATCAGAGAAGGCTGGCATGGTAGTGCAATTAAGCCTTTTCTATTTCTTGTATTCGTATAAATGTTCTGGAAGTAATGTGTGCAAAAATTGTTCAAATATGGTGCATATCCGAGCGATTTTGGTTATTCTTTCTTTATATGTGTATGAGAAAATACAAAGAGAATAACCTGAACCACATGTAAAAAAAAGACTGAATATAATACAAATATTAATAATAAAAAAAGAAAAAGCCAACACTCAGTCACACCAACTATGAACATGGCGACCGGGTTTAGAAAATAATAACATTCATACAACTCAAGATATATACATAAAAAATCCAGACATTCACTTAAAAATTAAAAAGAAAGTAAATCATTTTCGACAATGCATAAAAGAATAGACGAAAGCGTTCAGATATGCTGAAGATTTGAACAATTTTTCCATATTTTATGTCAAGGAAAGAAAACTTATGCGAACACAACAAAAATGAAACAAAAAGCATAATCGTACTACCGTGTCAGTGGCCTTTAATGAAACATACAGACTTAAATCCACACACACACACATATATGTGGGCGTGTGTGTGTCTCTCTCTCTCTCTATATATATATTTATATATATATATATATATATATATATAGATATATATATGTATATATATATATATATATATATATATATATATATATATATATATATATATATATATATATATATATAAAGAGAGAGAGAGAGAGGCAGGCACAGGTGCATATATATAAATAAAATATATAGGCACACATATAAGCATACACCCATATATATATATATATATATATATATATATATATATATATATATATATATATTTATATATTTATGTATGTATGTATGTATGTATGTTTCATTAAAAAACGACCGACAAGGTACAACGGTTAAGTTATTTATTTAATTTTTTCTCGAACAAGAGCTTTCTTTTTTGGCCAAAGAGTGTGTAAAAACTGACCAAATGTTTTATAGTTCCGAGCGCTTTCGGCTACACCTTTAGCCTTTATCAAGGATGATTCAGTTTTTCAGCTTAATTAAGTGTGTGCATTATGTGTATGTTTTAATGTGTTGTAGGGATGTTTTTAATTTCCGAATACGGTTAGCACAGTGTAGCCTTGTTCGTAGTAAATATTGTTAAGAGCTGGCTTTTTTTTATTATTAAATATATATATATATATATATATATATATATATATATATATATATATATATATATATATATAATGTATGTTTGTATGTAGGTTAGTATGTATGTCTGCATATTAATAGAATATATGAGACTAAGTGGAAAATGCGTTGGTTCTTTAGAATTATATTCTGGCCTGTAGACGACTAACACACGAAGGCGAAACGCGCCGTCATTAAATTACTTTTCCAACACATTTCTCTCTCTCTCTATATATATATATATATATATACATACATATATATATATATATATATATATATATATATATATATATATATATATACGTGTGTATGAGTATGTGTTCTATATTGGAATTTATCTATGTAAGTATGTGAAAACATTTAAAATTATATCTACTTTGAAGGATGAATATATTGTCACATGCTTATTTATGCAAAATGTTTCTTGAGATGTTACTGGCTTACTGATGAAAAGATGCAAAAAAACAAAACAAAACAAACCCCGTTTTCCATTACATCAATGTATATATGTGAGCACACATCCTCACATAAGTATAAGTATTTTAGATATTTTTTTTAAGTTAACACTGCGTGTGGTATTGCCAGCAGGGAAGTGAAAATTTGACATGTACATGCAAAAAAAGATATATATATATTTTTTTTTTTATTTTTATCGTCTTTTGAATATTAAATTACAATGTATTCCTTTTGGTGTACCATTTAGTTAAATAAAAAAAAAAACAAAAAAAAACTACCGTGGCTACAAATTGTTCCAATTCGTTTCGACAAAAAATGTCTTTAAAGGATTTGTATAACAAAGAGGATGGTGCAGAAATTGTGATAGCAAGCAACGACTACTGTTGAAGGGCGTGGGGCGGACTCTTTATAAATACTTTTCATAAACATAATGCATATGAAAATTCATATTGTGGGTATTTTGATGAAATGCAAATATCTATCAATGTAGAGAACTGTATTTTTTTCTAAAATATTCAATGAGTCACATTCATCATGGTTATTCATAATTTGACGTTTCTAAACAGTTTCATCATCATCTGACAAGGATCACCAATGTATTAAATGTTCAACATTTGATGTCATTCAGAAAGTGATTATTTTCTGTCTAACGACCACCTCCTTATTTGTAACTTTCTCACAGTTTATATATATATATATATATATATATATATATATATATATATATATATATATATATATATATTGATACACGTTTCATTAAATATTATAGAAAAGTGTTGTCTATTTATTTTATGTAAATTTTTTTCGTAAGATCTGATAAGTTTAATAAGATGAGATGCGGTGCGATTTTCGCTTCTAGTGTCTTTATGCACGTGTTTATCGTTGCTTAGAAATCATCTATGTAAACAATGACAGATTATCATCACTCTCTTGTCCGTATATTGTTTAATAGGTTGTAATTGACATCTTTGATAATGGCTTATGTAAGCCGAAAACTTAGATTGTATTAAAATAAAATAAAAAAATATGGATCAATATTGTGAATTTCTTTCTTCGTTCAACGATAATGTTATTAAACTTATCAGATGTTACGAAAAAATTTTACATAAAATAAATAGACAACTCTTGTCTATAATATTTAATGAAACGTGTATCAATGAAAAGATGCTGCCTAAAAACACACACACACACACACACACACATATATATATATATATATATATATATATATATATATATATATATATATATATATATGTGTGTGTGTGTGTGTGTGTGTGTGTGTGTATAGTACAGGTACTTCATCCGTTGGTATATAATCCAAGTGGATACTAGTAATATAAAATATTAAAACTGAACAGCAAAAAGA